>BSUD01000004.1:57730680-57770898 GCA_033239045.1 Fagopyrum esculentum
TTCGGTTAAATTTTGGCGCCGTTGCCGGGGAGTTTTAGTGTTTTATTGTTATTATTGATTATTGGTTTGAACCATTTTTATGGTTCCAACCCGTGCTACTAACTCCGGCTTTGCTTCTTTTGATCCAGAAATTGAGAGGACACACATCCGGCAACGAAGACAACAACAACTTCAACAAGAGATGGCTGACCGTACTCTTCGTCAACTTACGCAGCCCACCTTGGCTCAAAACCCTCTTGCGGTCACTATACTGGCATTAGGGGTAGGAGTCAACTTTGAGCTCAAGCCGGGCCTCATTCACTTGCTCCCATCCTTCCATGGGCTAAGTGGTGAAGACCCCATAAGCACCTTAGGAAGTTCCATACCGTGTGTATGAGCATGAAGCCGGCCAACATTACCGAAGAACAAATCAAGATGAGGGCATTCGGCTTCACACTCAAAGATTCCGCGGATGATTGGTATTACCACCTTCCATCCGGAAGTATCGACACTTGGCAGAACCTTCACAAGGTGTTTTTGGAGAAATACTTTCCAGCCAAGAAAGCCAATAGCTTGAAAAAAGCTATAAGCAACATCAAGCAAGAGGCGAATGAAACTCTCTACGAGTACTTCAAAAGGTTTGCACACCTCCGATCCAGCTGTCCTTTTCACGGATATTCAACTCAAGATCTAGTCTTTTACTTGTACAATGGCTTGCTAGACAATGAAAGGAGGATCGTCGATGCGGCTTGCGGAGGTAATATTCTTAACTCTACTCCTGAACTTGCTTTGGAAAAGATACAGGAACTAGCGGAAGGTACTCGGAACTTTGGAAGGACCCCGTGTTCGCCACTTAGCGTGCGTGCAAATAAGCTTTAAATTTATAAAACTAGAATCAAGCAAGAGAACCCGCAGTGTACGGATCGATATAGTTAAGCAAGAATTCCAGAGTATCGAACACAGGGATTTGGGGGAAACAAATTCAATTATAGATTATCAAGCGAGTAAATGTAGAGCTTTTCGAATTATTGGGAAAACAACAATCCTAAAGATCCAGGAATCCAGCTGTGGCAATCGATTCAAGATATACTAATGATATAAGGACAGAGTTAAGATATGCAAAGGTATGCTAATGTAAGGTAATCGTACGGTGAAGTTCCAAAAACCTTATATGACTCACCTACAAGACACTTTCTATAAAGGTTGTTGAGGCTTCAATATAGGAAGGTTCTAAAGGTAAGAATTAATGTCAAATACCCAAACTTGTAATCCAAGGATCAAAACTAACTAAACCGATTAAGGTTGTGACACTCACAATCGAGGTAGAGGTTGTTGAGGCTTCACTACCACTTAGAAAAGGCAAGCCAAGACTAAGTTAAAGCAAATCTTTAACTTTGGATTAAAGTAAAAGCAAGTTCGTAACTTAATACAAAATTACGGCTAGTTCTTGAGTTCCACGGCCGTGGAAGTTCAAGAACAGAACGTGGATTAGGTTCGTCGGCGATTCTCTCTAACTCTCAGGGTCCAATCTATTTACGATCGATCTATCATCATCTAAGCCACAACTATCAACCCTTCACCTTAGAATTGTTAAGGGTTTTTAGCCAACAATAGTCATATTGATATCAAATTCAAGGTTTAAAAGAATGAAAGATGAAAACTTCCAAAAACCTTTAATAACTTTCAAACCAATCTCAAAGTCACAATCAAGAACAATAATCGTCACTAGATTCGGAACAACACAAACAAACACAAATCTTAGATAAGAAGGAAGAACGGGATGTCAATCCGTCTTCTAAATCAAACCTAAGCAAGAAGCGAAATCTTCTTGCGAACAATCTTCCGAATCTTCGATCTTCCGTCAATCCGGAAATCCCAATGACAATGCGCAAAAATCTCTCAAACACAATCTCCGCCAAATGCGGAATTAGGGCAAATCCAAGCGCAAGCGTAGGCAAAAGTGCGTCTAAGCAGAGGTGACGGAATCTCTCTTCATCCGTCCTTTTATAGTGTAAGATAAAATATCGGCCCGGCCCAATTGCGTAGGAGATCGTGGCTTAAAGTGTGGCGAAAAAGATCGCCAAGATCACGGTCGTGGAAGGATTCCACGGCCGTAATTTAGAGCGTGGAAATCAACACGGTTTGAACCAACTTCTCCACGGCCGTAGAAGTTACTGGAATGAACCACGCTTCCCTTGGCATGGTTCCACGGCCGTGGACTTGAACGTGGAAAGTGGTACGGCCGTATTTTAGATCGTGGTTTAGGGCAAGAACGTGATTCTTCTTTAGCTTCGTGCATCCTTCAAGTTGGCACTCCCTTAGCTCCTAGGAATGTCCTCAATCAATGGACATGCTCAATCAACTCATCCTTGCTCAATTCCATTCGGAAATAGCTCTCAATTACCTAAAATCAACATAAAGCTTGTGTAGATCTCTATATCGACATTATAGACAAACTAGCTCACAAATGCATCAATGCTCAATCAATGACTATCAATATGGGTCAAATACACTTAGAAAACGTGCCTAAAATATCACAATATTTCATGCTAACACCCCGGCTAAGAAAGGAGTTCATGCTGTGAGTTCCGGGAAGAGTGAGATTTCCACCGAGCTCGCGGAGTTGAAGGAAATGGTGAAGAGACTAACACTTATGGGAACCCCACAGCAGCTCAAAGCTTGTGGAGTATGTGCGGACCCATATCATCCAACGAACATGTGTCCACAAGTCCAGGATGACGATCCTGAGGTGAACGCAATGGGTTATGGACAACCACAACAACAAAGGCCTAAGAACGATCCCTATGCACAGAATTTCATGCCAAACTGGCATGACCAACAGAATTTTCGTTGGAGGGATCAACAAAACAAACAACAACAGCCCCGTCAAGGTAAGTATCAATCAACTAAAGATATGTTGCAGGTTTTGACTAAACACTTTGCTACTCATGTCCAAACAACATAATCTAGCATCAAGAACCTTGAAAAACAGGTTGGTCAAATGGCGGAAGCCATTTCAAGGACCGAATCAAGACTTTCCGGAGGATTGCTTTCCCAGACGTTTGTAAACCCCAAGGAGAATGTTAGTGCCCTAACATTAAGGAGTGGGAAGCAGATCCAACAAAAACCAGCAAAAGAATCACAAAGCAAACCTTTTGTCGATTTTACCGCACCCACAGCCGCCCCTGCGGCTGCACTTGCGCCCAGCACAGAGCAGGCAATGCCCCTGCGGCTGGATGTCCCCGCCCCTGCGGTGACAGCCCCTGAGCCGCCCCTGCGCACACAAGCTGACGCCCCTGCGGAAAACACAACAGAAGGTTCTGCTGAAAGGGATACTTACGTCCGGCCTAACTTTCCGCCATTGTACTCTGAGAAACCACCAGCTCCTTTTCCTGAGGCTTTGAAGGAGAGAAGAATCATTGAGGACAAGGACATCTTTGATACTTTCTCCAAATACGAGGTAAACATTCCCCTCCTTAAGTTGGTGAAAAGTATTCCTAAGTATGCTCGTTTTTTGAAGGAACTTTGCACTATCAAGAGAATCCAGAAGCTAAAGGGGAAACAAAAAATGCAAGTAAGTGAGCATGTGTCAGCAGTTTTCCAACGGAGAATGTCCAAGAAATGCAGCGATCCGGGCATGGTAAGCATTCCTTGTGTTATAGGGGAAACCCGCTTTGACAAAACAATGCTTGATATCGGTGCTTCTATCAATGTTTTACCATATTCAATTTACAAATCACTTGGCGTTGGGCCATTAATGGAAACTAGGATTGTAGTACAACTTGCTGATAGATCTAATGTGTACCCGAAAGGGATAATTAAAGATGTGTTAGTAATGGTAGACAATCTAATATTTCCTGCTGATTTCTTTGTAATGGATATGGAAAATGATTCACATGTTTCACCCATTCTGTTAGGTAGGCCATTTCTGAAAACTTCTAGGACTAAAATTGATTATGTTAGTGGCAAATTAACCATGGAGTTTGATGGAGAAGTAGTGGAATTTGACATCTATGATGCAATGAGATTTCCTAGTGATGATCATTCTTTATGTGCTATTGACATTGTTGAACCTTTTGTGCAAGATGTTTTTGATAACTCTGATGTCGATGAATTGAAAAATGTGATTGAGCATGACATTGATGGTTTCGAATCGGATTATGTATTAAAATCCAGCATGAAAGAGGTCCTAGCCCAATTAGATGGGCATAAAAGGCTATCTATCTCCAATTTGGGCATTGGGCCCACTTTACTAACCCCAAGCGAAAAGCTTGTTCCGTCCATAGTGTAGGCACCTGAAATAGAATTGAAGGACCTTCCGTCACACCTCAAGTACATTTTCCTTGGAGAACACAATACCTTGTCGGTGATCATCTCCAACAAGTTGACTACCGGTCAAGAAGACAAGTTGATGAAGTAACTAAAAGAGCACAAGACGGCCCTTGGATGGACCATTGCGGACATCAAAGGGATAAGCCCTTCGACTTGCATGCATAGGATTTTACTTGAGGACGAAGCCAAACCCTCTAGGCAACCTCAAAGGTTGTTGAATCCGCCGATGATGGATGTGGTCAAAAAGGAAGTGTTGAAGCTCCTCCAAGCGGATATGATCTTTCCTATCTCGGATAGCACTTGGGTTAGGCCAACCCAAGTAGTTCCAAAGAAGGGAGGCATTACCATGGTGGAAAATCAACATGGAGAGATGGTCTCAAGCAAAACACAAACCGGATGGAGAGTTTGCATTGACTACCGCAAGCTCAACAAGGTAACACGAAAAGACCATTTCCCATTACCTTTTATTGATCAAATGTTGGAACGTCTTGCAGGTCATCAGTACTACTGTTTCCTGGATGGATATTCGGGCTATTTCCAAATAGCTATCGCACCAAAAGATCAAGAAAAGACGACGTTCACTTGCCCGTTTAGCACTTTTGCATACCGTAGAATGCCATTTGGACTTTGCAACGCACCCGGCACCTTCCAACGGTGCATGATAAGTATTTTCTCCGAATACATAGAAAATTTCATTGAAGTCTTTATGGATGATTTTACCGTCCATGGAGATAGTTTTGACGCATGTTTAGGGCATTTGAAACTTGTTCTTGAAAAATGTGTTGAGACCAATTTGGTTCTTAATTCGGAAAAATCTCGTTTCATGGTCGAACAAGGAATTGTGCTAGGACATGTAATATCCTCAAAAGGGATAGAAGTAGATAGGGCAAAGGTTGATGGAATTCAAAATTTACCTTAACCTACTAATGTTCGGGAAATCCGATCTTTTCTTGGTCATGCAGGTTTCTATCGACGTTTCATCAAAGATTTTTTATAGATCTCGTCACCCCTATGTGAATTGCTCAAGAAATACGTCACCTTCATAGTGGATGAGGATTGCAAGAAAGCTTTCGACAATTTGAAGGCATGTCTTACCACCGCACCAATCATCCGTTCCCCGGATTGGGAGAAACCTTTTGAAATCATGTGTGACGCCACTAACTACGCCGTTGGAGCTGTCTTAGGAAAAAAAAGACGGACGGGCTTCCCATGTGATCCATTATGCGTCTATGACACTCAATGGAGCGCAAAGGAATTACTCTACCACCGAGAAGGAAATGTTGGCGGTGGTTTTTCCCCTTGAGAAATTCGGGCAGTACCTACTTGGGGTAAAGGTAATTATCTTTATTGACCATGCAGCTCTTAGGTACCTCATGGCAAAGAAGGAAGCAAAGCCACGATTGATCCGATGGGTGCTCCTTCTAAGTGAATTTAACCTAGAGATAAGGGACAAGAAGGGGGATGAGAATTTAGTGGCCGATCATTTGAGCAGGCTAGTGCAAGAGGAGGAAGATCCAGGAAAAGGAAGAGAGATAGCTGGAAGTTTTCCAGACGATACATTTTATACAACTCTCTGTTGTGTAATCGCCCCCGCGCCTTACACCAGCCGCCCCTGCGGCTCAGTCTAGGAGCCCCTGCGGAATTATCGACAGAGATTTGTCTTAAGCTCTAATATTTTAAGCCTTGGTTTGCTGACATTGTGAACTTCATTGTCAGGAAGGAGTATCCTCCAGACTTCACCAAGGCACAACGAGAGAAGGTAAAGGCTGAAGCTCGACACTACGTTTGGGACGATCCTTACCTTTGGAAGCATTATAATGACCAAATGATCCGACGTTGCATTCCGGACAATGAGGTACAATCCGTCCTAACTTTATGTCATTCTGAAGCATGTGGGGGCACTTTGGGGCAAATAAAACTGCAAGAAAAGTTTTGGATGTCGGTTTTTTTTGGCCACACATTTTTCGAGACGCTTTTGCATTTTGCAAAGTGTGTGATAAATGCCAAAGAGTAGGAAATCTTTCAAGGAGACATCAAATGCCCCAATCTTCTCTTATATTTTGTGAAATATTTGACGTTTGGGGAATTGATTTCATGGGGCTGTTTCCTGCTTCATTCGGGAACACATATATTTTGCTTACAGTGGACTATGTTTCCAAGTGGGTGGAAGCAAAGGCCACCAAAACTGATGATTCAAAAGTAGTTGCAGGTTTTCTTAAGGAAAATATTTTTGCAAGATTTGGAATTTTAAAAGCCTTAATCAGTGATAGGGTTACCCTTTTCTGCAACAAGATGATCACGGCTCTCCTTAAGAAGTACCACGTCCATCAAAGAGTATCAACTGCTTATCATCCACAAACAAACGGCCAAGCGGAGGTATCCAACCGGGAAATAAAGACCATCCTAGAAAAGACAGTTTTTCCCAGAGGGAAGGATTGGAGTGCAAGGCTAAATGATGCCCTATGGACAAATCGGACAGCCTACAAAATTCCTATTGGGATGTCTCCTTTTAGGCTCGTGTTTGGGAAAGCTTGTGACCTACCGGTGGAGCTAGAGAACAAGGCTTGGTGGGCGGTAAAGAAGTGAAACATGAACATAGAGGAAGTCGGAGAATTCCGGAAGCTCCAATTGCAAGAGTTGGAAGAACTGAGGCTAGATGCATATGACCATGCTACCACATACAAAGAAAAGACCAAAGCATGGCATGACCGGAACATCCTCCGGAAGGACTTCAAGGAAGGTAATAAAGTACTTCTCTTTTAGTCACGTTTGAAACTCTTTGCAGGTAAGCTGCGTTCGAGGTGGACAGTGCCGTTCATAGTAGCCGAAGTATACCCTCACGGAGCTTTGGATCTCTATGATCTTCAAACGTACAAGGTGTTCAAGGTAAACGGACAATGGCTAAAGCTTTACCTTGAAGGAGTCAATAATGATCCGATTGACAAGATGGTGCTGGAGGAAGCACAATCAGAGAAGAAGAAATCTTACGTCGAGCCAACGACATAAAACTCGGGAGGCAACCCGAAGGAATAAGAAGAGCAGCCTCTGTCAAGAAACCGCCTCTGCGGCTCAGTGTCCCCGCCCCTGCAGTGATACTTATGCCCAGTGCCACCCCCGGCGCAGGGCCTGCGCCTGCGACCTGCTTGTCACCGCCCCCGCGGTGACATCCCTACGCCCCTGCGGCGGCCATCCTTGACACGCATCCTCGGCGCCGCCCCGGCACTGAGCCTGCGTGACCCCTCGCCCTTGTCACCGCCCCTGCAGCGACAATCTCCCGCCCCTGCGGGTTTACCCAAAAAAGAAAAAAAAAAGTGGATCTCGAAAATGCCTACACCTACCACACACCACCCACCAACCTTCTTCACCAAACACACGAACCCTCCAAACCCTACTCCCTATCAACACACTCACGCTCCTGCGCCCCTTTGCTCACCAACCACCTCATCGACGCCCCTGCGCCTCCTCCGACAACCAGACGCGACGCCCCTGCGCCACCCTCTCCTACTACCTCCTTACTCTCTCACATTCCTACAACCTTCATCCTCACCAACTTCAAACATTCCACTTCAGCTACACCGTCAGCGACGACAAAACCACCAAGGAAGTCACCGGAGCAGCCTCAGCAACACCACTTCCATCACAAACCAGAAATCGCCTCTGCACTTCTCCCGCCCTCGCGCCTGCAAGCACCTACACTTGCGCCTTACCGCCCCTGCGCCTGCAAAGCTGCCCCTGTGGAAATCACATCAGAAAGGTCGATTTCTTTTCCCTGTTTCGTCAATTACTAATCTTTTACTTCAATCATCTTCAAGAATGGAAGCACCAAGGAAATACAAGATGACCTAAGCAGAGAAGGAGCGTTACATGATTGTGCAGGATTGAGTTGTGTATTTCAACTCCATTTTTGCATATTCCTACTTTGGAGAAACTAGGCATGCTGGAGAGCATGCAAACTTTTTTGACGAATCCTGGGCTCAGAGACTTCCTACATAAGAGTGCTCCAACATATCCCTAGCTCAGTAGACAGTTCATCTCCACTTTCACAATGGAGAAGGAAGATCATGTGTGTATCGGCCTCTCCTTTAAGTTCAACAAGGTGAAATACACACTTGATTTCGCCGATCTACAAGAGGCCTTTGGGGTAACTCTCAACCCCTCTACAAACTAGTGCGATCCAGTCCCGACCCCGGACCTGTGTGAGTTTTGGCAGGCAGCTACCGGGTCAGAATTCCATGCTGGGGGTGGGTACTCCAACAAACTCACTCACCCCAGCTTGAGGCTCATCTCCAAGATCCCCATGAGTGTCTTCTGTGGACACAAAGAGGAAAACAAGGTCGCCCAAGGACCTCCCACTGCTCTACTCCTGTCTTCCACAGAGCGAGAAGGTGATGGATTGGCCATCCCTTTTCCTTGCCGCTTTGAAGCGGATTAGGAGGGACGAGCCGAGGGACATTATCGGCGGTGGGGTGATCTCTTTGATCGCCTCACAGGTGATGGACCTGTCCGAGCTAGAGGACTGGCTGGAGGCTCCTCTTTACACTGAGGGGATGCTCAGGAGGTGCAAGCTCCTCCGGCGAGATGGGGAGAACCTATTTTGGATCTCCCTTGAAGATGGGAGCCACCTTGCCTATCTCCCTCGGCCTCTACCACTAGGAGATGAGCTCTCCGAGCTCTACATTCCGGCAGACCCCTTCGTGCCGAGGAGGCCACTAGTGGCCATTGTGGAGAGGCATGCCGCTAGCTCCAACCGGGCACATCAGGAGGAGCACCTGCCCCATCCCAGATGACGAGGAGATGCCCACTGTGGCACCAGAGGAGGATCCGGCCCTTGCGAGCCTTCAGGCTCAGATGGCGGCTATGACGACCCAACATGGGACATGGCAGTCCGATTACCAGCGGACTATGCTGGAGCAGCAACAGAGCTGGCATACCACCTTTGCCACCTCCATGACCTCCCATTTCGACTAGCGGCAAGAGGCTTGGCAGGCGGCCCAGCAGCAGCAGATGGAGGCTCAGCAGCTGGCTTGGCAAGCCAGCTTTGCGACCTCTTTTGGTCATCGGATGATAGCTCAACATCACCGCATAGATGACATCTACCGCCGGCAGGAGCACTTCTTCCGCCATTTTCCTTACCCACCGGAGGAGGGTCCAGGTAGTCCATATATTTCTCTTCCTTTCTCCCACATTTATCTTTGCCTCATTTCCACTTTGAGGACAAAGTGTACTTCAAGTATGGGGGGAGGACATTATCATTGCTTGTACAGTTCATTTGAGTTTTTGAGTTGTTTTGTTGTTTTGCATTTTGAATTCAGATTGAAATTCACAAAAAAAAAAGCCAACGAAAATGAAAAAAAAGGCATGAAAATCCTTGGATAAACCGAAAACCCGAAAGGGCGGTTTAGGCAAAAAGAATGTAGTCCGACCAACCTTAGGTTGGTGGAAAATTGGACTTGAGGGATGTGAGTAAAGTGAGATCATCAAAAGAAGAAGAGTGGCAAGGTGAAAACCCAAAAGGGCGCCTTGGTAAAATGAGCGACACCGAGTGTAGGTTTCCCTTCCGGCGTTTGGCGACATAACAAGCGGAGTCATAAGGAGGTTGTCCGGGTAGGCCACTCTTGGAGCAATAAGGATGGTAGTATCTCCCCTTTTTCTCACATTTTCTCTATTTTCCTTCTTTCTTTCTTGGCTTTTCTCTTGTTTACATTGTCTTTCTTGCTTACACATGCTTCCTGAGGCCTTTGAGTCTAGTTGTTGTCATTTATTTTACTCGGGACGAGTAAAAGGTCTAAGTATGGGGGAGTTATGTAGGTGATGGAATCACTATCATTTAGGGTAGTTTTTAGAGTCTTTTTATTGCATTTGTGTCGGTTTATGCTACTAACTCCTTGGTCCAGAAGAAGAAGACTAAAAGAAGCTAAGGAAGGAGTTATAAGCACTTAGGAGTGAAGATCGATCACGAAGCAAAGCTTCTGTTGCCTCACCGCCCCAGCGGAGCCTTGCAACCGCCCCTGCGGGTGACGCCTTACACCGGAGCGCTCCCTACGCCTTCACCAGCGCCGGCCATGAAGTGTGTCACCGCCCCTGCGCCACTCCTTGGTGCCCCTGCGGTGACCTTCCCTGAAGAGATGAAGACCAGCTCCCCTGCGCCTTCCACTGCGCCCCTGCCCGCTCCTCAACCTGGGAGTTGGAAGACGAAGAGGCTGTGTCACCGCCCCTGCGTTGACATAGGGATCCCCCAGCGGCTTGGCATCAGAAACGTTAGGAAGTCGAAGGGTCAGACGTTTGAAGAGCATTGAAGATCCGCCTCGGCGGAAGTACTTAGCCGCCCCTACGGCCATGAAGAAGATCAAGCGTTTTTGCCTTCTCCGCCCTTGCGGACCTGAAGGCCGCCCCTGCGATTTAACGTCAAAAGCTTTACTCCGGTTGTTTACACCACCTTTATGGAATTAAAGGTGGCTGTTTTTGGCCGGCCATTTACTCTTATTTAGTGTCTTTTGTAGTATAAATAGTCCTTGATTGATTGCTAGAATAAAGCATCTTGTTATCCAATAAATTATCCACTTAGATTATCTTGCTACCTTTGTAATGAGTTGCTAACTCCCTTGCTATATTGGGTTGGTTCAAAGCTACATTGTTACTTTGGTTGTAAGTTCTTTTTAATATAAGTTTTCATTCAGTAATACTTTGTGTTTCCTTGATCTCCATTGTCTAATTGCATGTTTACTATTGCTTGAGATTGATCACCTTAGATTCTAAAGTGCATGCAAATAACTAGGATTAATAGGTTCCGGGTTCGGGTCTTTAATCTAGTAGTAACTTTAAGTAATAATGGGTTGTAATTAAAGAAAAGGAACATAAATATAAAGATAAGTTTAACGGTTTTAATCTTCTCTTTATATCCCTTAGTCTTTGTTTGAAAGCTAACTTGTTATCTGTTCTTGTAGGTTTATGGAACACTAACCTGTTAAGTTATGTTGATGCCGGTTGGCTCAACACATATATATGATCGAGACGGGAGATTACTTGAAAACTTGTAAAAGGAACTCACCAAAGTAGCAATTGCATGCTTAGAATCAACCTAGTGTAGATTCACCCATCATTGTCTTACTTGTCGCATTAATCATTTTCATAAGTTTTTGTGTGCATCAATTCAACCAAACCCCCCCCCCCCCATTTATTACTTGTTACTATAATCGATAATCGCATCTAAAACACCTTAACTCTCTTGGGTTCGACCCTTACTTAACCACTATACTTGTTTTTATTGCTAAGTCGGGATTTACTTTTGATTGGGTATAAACGACCATAGAAATACCTTCGGTCACTCACTATACACCTTACTTTATACATCCAGGTACGAGTAAGATGTACCATGATGTGAGACGTTCATATTGGTGGGGAGGGCTGAAGCCCGATGTAGCCAGATTTGAGGCTCAGTGTGTGACCTGCCAACAGGTCAAGATAGAGCATTGCAGACCTGGAGGTGAGCTCCATCCACTGCCAGTACCGCAGTGGAAGTAGGAGGACGTCTCTATGGACCTTGTGACGGGATTGAGGCCTAGTAGGAGTTTTGATGCTATCTGGGTTGTTGTTGATAGACTGACGAAGACGGCACGTTTCATTCCTATCAGAGAGACGTGGCAAGTGAGTAGATTGGAAGAGGAGTACACTAGAAAGATAGTGAGACTCCATGGTGTACCGTGGACGTTCGTCTCTGATCGTGATGGACGGTTTACCTCGAGGTTTTGGCAACAGATTCAGACTGCTTTGGGGACGAGTCTACACTTCACGACTGCGTTTCACCCCAGACCGATGGACAGTCCGAGATGACCATCCAAACCTTGGAGGATATGCTGCGAGCTTGTGTGTTGGATTGGGGACGAGGATGGTCTGATTACCTCCCACTCGTTGAGTTCTCATACAACAACAGCTGGCATGCGTCTATTGGGATGGCTCCTTATGAGGCACTGTATGGACGTAGGTGCCGTACACCTTTATGCTAGGATGAGCCTAGCAGTATCAGTGGGATAGCGCCAGAGCAGATTCAGGATGATATGGCTTGAGTAGTGCTGATCAGAGAGAGGATGCTAGCTGCACAGAGTCGCCAGAAGTCATATGTAGACAAGAGGCGTAGACCTCTAGAGTTCAGGGTAGGAGCTCGTGTCTGGTTGAGAGTATCTCCAACGTGTGGCGTCAGACGTTTTGGCATAAAGGGGAAGCTGAGTCCCCGATATGTTGGTCCTTTTGAGATACTGGATAGAGTTGGCACGGCAGCCTATAGATTGGCTTTACCTCTGAGGTTAGAGGGTGTTCACCCTGTGTTCCATATGTCTCAGCTGAGAGAGTACATACCAGATCCCAAGCACATTGTGAGTTATGATAATTTGGTGGTGGAGCCAGACCACACCTTTTTTGAGCATCCTATTACAGTCCTAGAGCGAGGTGTGAGACGTCTGTGTTCGAAGGGCATTCCTATGATGAGGATACAGTGGTCTAGACGCGGACCTTAGGAGGCTACCTGGGAGACTGAGCATAGTATCCAGAGGAACTATCCAGAGTTTTATGTTGAGATAGATGCACCTAGGGTCGATGAGTAGATCTTAGTGCTATCTTGGTGAGTATGTGCTTATATGCTTTGATGTGCTCTTTCCATGCTAGCTATGATATGTGTTATGATCATATTAGATCTTGTTGTGCTAGCGTAATGTATGTTATAGTTGAGGATGATTATTCCCTCCATGCTATTTGAGTATGATATATGTTTATAGCTGGAGATGGTTCTTTCCTCCATGCTATCTGAGTTGATTAGGATTCAATTGGAGATGGTTCTTTCCTCCATGCTACTTTAATGGACATAGTTTCAGTGGAGATGTTATTCCTCCATGCGATGTATATGATTATGTTTGGCAAGAGCTGTGCTTCCTCTATGCCTTGTGATGTGGTATGGCGAGAGATGTGATTCCTCTACGCCTTTGGGTAACGTTATGGCCTGTTTTATGGAGTTGATGATTCCTCCATATTTATGTTGAGTGATGGCATGAATTATGACCTATTTTTAGGCATATATTTATATATATTTTCCCTTTATTTTGCATGCATAGACATACATTCATAGCAATTATGGTTATATTCACCTACTTTGCGAGAATAGAGGTCTACACAGAGTTTTATTGCATTTGTAGATAATTTGGCGAATTATGGAGCGAATTGAAACATTTAAGGATCAAGCCTTGAAGAGGGACAAAAAGGAGTATAAAAGGAAGTTAGGACGCGCCAAAGTATCTTATGATACCGTCTGACGCGCCAAAGTATCTTCTGATACCGTCTGACGCGCCAAAGTATTCTCTGATACCTTCTGACGCGGCCCAAAGTATTTTCTGATATCAGCGGGCTCGACTTCTTTTCAGGCCAAATATTTAGGGTTTCATCTTTAAACCCTAGGTTTATCCCTACAAATATTTGATGGCCTTTGACATTGAAAGGGGGCCAAAATCTCCAAAATTGGAGACTTAGAGGGAGCAGAAATCTTCAACTTGGAGACCTAGGACGGTGACAGACCTAGGGATCTCGCAACGGGAAATATTTACACAATTTGGAGAGATTGAAGATTCTTGGAAGGAGATTGAAGGGAAGTGCCGAGAAGTCAATCTTTACCATTAGTGTGAGATCATTTGTTTCCCTTTTCGATTCTTGTGGTTTGTGAACACATTACTGAGTGTTTTGAGAGATATTTTGATTGGATTTGAGAATTGTTTACAGATTCGGAGATTATTGAGTTTTTATTCAAAGTTCGGGTTTATTTGATTTTATTCATTCAATCTCAATTTTGATTTGATTTTGAAAATGGTTGGCTAAAACCCTTGTGATTCTGGGGAGAATAGTTGATGATTGAGGCTTAGATGATGATAGACTGAACTCATTCAACCAATTGGACCCTGAGAGTTTAGATTTTAACTTTGCGACAAACAGGAAAATCGCCCTGTTCTTGGGAAAAATCGGACGATTTACTTATGAACAGGTTGATTTATTCCCCTAATGATCTTTAATTGGATTATTCTTTAACCAAAGTTAATCCTTCTTTAAATCCCAACCTTGCTTAACCTTTTTAACCTCTATTTAAATGTGTGAAGAGACTTCATCATTGATTCTACATTTAATAGATTAAGATTTCAAGATTTGGGTAATAGAGAGACTCAACATCCTTTATTAAGGTTTAAGTGTGCTTTCTATTTTTACCTTGGAGAGTCACATCTTGGGGCTTTGGGTAGTTAGTTTGAGTGTAGTTCTTGTATTTAGATTTTTCTATATTGCAGCCTCAACAACCCTTATAGAGAAAGCCTTTGGATTAAACATATAGGTTTTTGAACTTCACCGTACGATACCTATCTTTGAAACATATAACCTTGGCAACATCAACTCTGTCCTTTGATCTTAGAAGTGTCTTGAATCGAAAGCCGCATTTAGATACTTGAATCCTTGGAAATATTTACCTCCTTTATTAATCACAAAAGCTTTTGCACTTTGTTAGATTATTGAAATCGATTTTATTCTCACCAAATCCCTGAGTTCGACTCTAGAATTTCTTGCCTTACTACAGCTGATTCATACACTGCGGGTTCGCTTTTGCTTAAGTTCTAGATATAAATTTTAAGACTTTGATGCACACTTTGAGGCGAACAAGTTTTTGGCGCCGTTGCCGGGGATTTGGTCTAGACCAAATTCGGTTTTCGGTTGATTGGCTTGGGAGCTTTTGCTCTTTTGATTTGATCTATCTGCCTTAGTGATTTTGCAGATCTATTTTATTTCTATGAGTTTTTGACCTTGAAGGGTACAATGGCTGCTGAGGGTTGTAAGCCTCCATACGATCCAATATGGGTAGCGAGGCAAACGGCTAGAGCAGATTATTACGAATACTTGAAAGAGAAATACGCCTTCAATTGGTTTGACAGCGAAAGAGAACGTGAACAAACCATTGAATATGAATTTGCAAATGGGAAAAGCTGCACTACCCAAAGAAGGTTAAGAAGAAACCTCCCAAAGATGCGAAGGACTCGAAATTTGAAGAATTGATGAAGAAATTTGAAGAATTGATGAAGAAATTTGAGATGCTCAAAGAAAGTTTCAGAGTCTGTGATGAATATCATTTAAAAGTGATAGAAGACGCAAAAAAGGTTATTTCTAAGGTTGAAAAAGCCTTGGAAAAGCATTCATCTAAGAAGGAAGAATTACAAGTTTCGAGCGTTCCTCCGCTCGAATCTGAAGCTCCTCTTGAAGTTCTCATTGAAGAAGAGGAAGAAGTGGAGAACCTTGGCCAAATTACAGAAACTGTGGCCAAGGTTGAAAAGGATTCAGCTGAGTTGGAAGATATTTCATGTGTGGGTCATCATCCCAACATGAAACTTGTCCCAAGCCTTGAAGAACTTTACAAGGTACATTCTCTTACTTCCTTTGAAATTCCTATTAAAATTTCTGATTTTTCAGGAATGCACAGGAGAGTTGGAGGTCTCTTCCAAAAGAACCTCCTAAGGTGAAGATGAAACCTCCATCAAAAATGTTGGAAGTAGATGCTCCTGGGACTACAAGGAGTAAATTTGGCAAGCACTTATACGCTAATGTCAATAAGTGTTTCTTGTTCAAGTATGGGGTCATTCACATGACGAAGACCATACATCATCCCCAATATGGAGATGGGGAAGCTAGGAGGATTGTCGAGAAAATGATTTCTCGATCTAGGAAAGGATGGGACGCAAGGCTGAATTATGTCCCATTAAAGCATAGGAAATCTAGAAGGATTCTGGTGAGAATCAAACCGTACAAGCTTGTACGTGGGAGATCTTACCACTTTCCGGTGAAATTAGGAACCGGAACCTTTTTTGAGGAATTTTATGATGAGTTTGATGAGCAATCCAAGATGTTCAAGGTACATTGAGTCATCTATGGAGATATAAGATCAAGTGAACTTGTTGTCAGGCTAGGGTCAGGATCCATTATGAGATCCTAGCCCAGTAGCGCCCCATGTCCCGCGGATTCGGGGTGTTACATTCGTGGGTGGTGATCATCATTTCACCCAATGGGAGATGGAAGATGCTCGTCTTTGGGTATCACCACTCAACGAAGGCATGGATAGGCGCATGATGATCAACCTACTGAAGTGGAAGGTCTTTTTCTCCGTAAATCTACTTTCTTTGGCCATAGCAAACCATCCGTTTATGTCTTTGGGATCACGATGCCAGAGAGTGAGTAATAACATCTATTTTAGCGTGTTTTTCACCCTCATTATTATCCATATCTTGAGCATATAGGTTGTATTTGCATCATTTTATAGTACATTTCCTTCACTTTTTTTTCTTAGAAATCTATTGGTGCTTTTATGATTTTGCAATCATTCTAATCCTTTCGGAGCTAAAATGGAGTTATCTTCGGAAGAATGTCTACTACATACTAAGCTTCTCTATGTGCACAAGGAAGTATATGTCACATTTGAGTTTATTGAGATCCAAGAGATGAAGAATTGATGAAGTTCTCAAAGTGTTACCCTTAGTCGGGTTGATTGACATCATCGGTCGAGTCAACTAATCCCCTTTTTCACGCACGTGATCACATCTTCCAAACATTGTGTTTTACACTTAGTTGAGTCCAAGCACAACATTTTGATCGAGTCGGTCGCGTTAACCACTTCAGATTTGGAGGATTTATCTTTCTCTTCATTTCTCATATCTTCTCTTAGAGATGATGTTAATTGGAACATAAGGTTAGACTTATTAGATTTGTTTTCCCCTTAAAGATAGGGTTAATAGGATCCATATATGTTAGTTATACAATATTTTTTTACTTGGAATCAAATTCGGAAATCTTCTTAGGGGTAAAGCCTACCTATCAACTCGATATACCCTATAGTTCAGCTCAGTTGCCTATATTTTTCATCAGATTAATAAAGGAGGGTTTATGTAAGTTATGTTCTGCTAAATTCCTCGTGTTATAGGGTTTGGAGAACCTAAATTTGCATGATGAATCTATGATGTTAATAGTTTTCATGTACATGATTGTTTATGTGTGTGTGTCTATATATATATATATATATATATATATATATATATATATATATATATATATATATATATATATATATATATATATATATATATATATATATATATATATATATATATATATATATATGTGGGTGTTGGTGTGTTGTGGTAGTTTAATGTAAAGTTCTTTTCTCCATAGCATGACTATATATGATCTTGGATGTAGATTGATAATTGAGATTGATTATGAATTGGTGTGGTCATTTTTTTATTTTGGAGCACCTTTATTATTTTTCTATAATTGTTGTTGTTCCATGCTTTCTTTGATTTATGATCATTTGACAAACCCCTGTTTTCTCCCTTATTGGTACTAAGTCGAGTCGATTGATCTCACCAATCAACTCAACTCTGTGTGTTATCTCTCTACTTATGCTTTGTACTAAATCTACTCAATCCATGACGTTTTTGCCTTGATCGAGCCGACTTCCCTTCTCGGTTGACTAGATCCCTCTCTTTTGGTTATGTATGTGTTCTAGTTTTTTTTCTTCAGGGTTTACTTTTAATCATTCGAATCATCAAACAATTTTCGTGTGTTCAATCTTGACTCTGTTCTTCGATTGGATCTTGTAATTATTTGTGAGAGTTGAGGCCCATGTTTCAACCCTCATCCGTCATCCAAATCGGACCACTACTCAGAGTTGACAGGGAGCAACAACGGAAAGGGGGGTTGGTGGGGATGTGAATTTGGTACAACCTCGACTATAGGTGATACGATTTGAGTTATCCGAGTCTTCCATGACAACTTTTCACAATCTTAGTAAAACTAATATTCCCGTAGTTGTGGTTGAATCTAAAAAACGCATGAGTACTACTTTCAAAGATCTTTCAAATAAATGTTCAGATCCGATGGGATGATGCACGGAAATGTCCAACAATCTTCTAGTTGAAAAATCTTATGGGATTATATTTGGACCAAGATTTATTATCCGACTCGTCCTCCACCTTGATCCGACGATTTGCTATTACGAGGCCCGTGGATCTAGATTCTTTGTTTGCTTCCTTGACCCGATGATATATTATTAATAGACTTTAAATTATTATATTATTAATTTTTACTTTAGAATGTTTATTTTAGAGAAAATTATCTAAACAGTACCCCATCTTTCGTCCTGACTAAACTTTAGTACCCCATCCTTTTAACTATTAGAACGGTATCCCATCTACTGACCCAGACCGAAGATTAGTGTATACGGCACTGCTCAAACGTTAAACTCTAAGAACGGCGTTAAGAGTGAGGGGTATCATCGTCCATTAACCTTTACTTCTTTTGCCTTAAATTTTCCAACGATCACATTCAAAACCGCCAATTCTGAAAAAAGTACCCCATCTTCTTCTCTTCTTCTCTCCCTGCGATTCCAGACTTTCAAGCTTTACCTCTTTGTTTTTGTGTTGTTTTTGTGCAAAGAGATGAAGTGGAAGTATTTCCGAGTTGGAGGGGAAACACCAAGATACTCAGGTAACCATCATTTCTCTGATTTGAGATGATTAGGGTTTGTTTACTGTATGCTTCTTCTGATTTCTGGTTTGTGTAAGTTTAGGGTTTAATCTTCCTTTTTGTGTTGTATCTTGTAGATGATAGTTTCTTTTCTATGAAGATAAATCATGGGGGCAGATTTTATAGTAAAGAAGGGTTAAATCGCAGATATGTTGGAGGAGAAGTATTGTACTCTAACTATGTAGACATGGATATGATTTTTATGCCTATTATTGTTCTTTGGGGGTATGATATTGGATATGAGGTTCTACCGATTCAATTTTGGTTTAGGATACCTGGTAGTGAAGATGGCTCAGGTTTCTTGCTTGTAAGTTGTGATAAGGAGGCATTGGAAATGTCTTCTTATGTAACTAACAAAACTAGGGAGTTAGAGTTGTTTATTGTGTCTGAAAATCCTAAGAGAGAGTTCACGGAAGAAGAATTAACTCTGCCTGGGGATGAAATTGATCACATTGTATACTTGGGAAGCAATGTTGATGACATTGAGGACAATGTCGATGATTATTTGATGAATGACGACAGTTTCCAAGATGATGGTAGTAAGGATGCTAGAGTTGTAGACACACCTAGCAAAAGGGTTAAAGCAGTTGCAGTGAGGCCTAAACGTCATATATATTCAACAAGAAGCAGAGGGGAAAGTTCTAGGACAAAAGAGGTTGTGATAGTTGATGATGAGTCTCATTCTGCAAGTGATTCATCAAAATCTGCAAGTGAACCTAATGATTCATCTTGTTCTGATGATGAAGATTTTAGCCCTTATGAAGAGTCTGAGTATGAGAATAAAGATGATGAAGATTTTGATGCTAATGTGGAGGGAGATGGTGGTAAAAAAAGAGTCAGGAATTAGATGACAATGACAGGGGTTTAGATGGGCTTATTTCAGATGAAGAATCGTATGGAGATCCGGATAAGGAAGGTACACCATTTTCTGTAAAGTGTAGGAAAAGATTCTATGAATTTCCTTCCTTTAACCCAACGATCCACATGAAGAATCTTGACTTCAGTTTGGGTATGGAGTTTGAAAGCTCTAAAGTTTTCAAACAGGCTGTGAGGAAGCATGTTTTTCTTACAAGGAAGCAACTGAGATTTCAAACCAATGCTAGGCATAAGGTGGTTTCTAAGAGTGTATCCTCTTCATGTGAACACATATGAAGAAGCAATGGAGGACATGAGGTTGACTACAGAAAGGGGCTGGAAGTGGTGCAAGGAAAGGTCTGCAACTCAATGGAGCTTGTCTCACTTTGATCCAAAGTTCAAGTGTGTCATCTTGCTAAACAACCATAGTGAGAGCTTCAACAAGAGCATTGTAAGTGCAAGGAAGAAAGGTATCTTAGGGTGTCTAGAGGAGATTAGAACTACAACAATGGTAAGGATGGGCAATAGAAGATTATCAGGTGGTAGATGGAAAACAAATGTGGGACCAAGGGTTGAAAAGATTTTGAGAAAGGCATTGAGGTGGAGCAATGAGTATAGGGTTCTAGCCATCTAGTCGTGCTAAGTATGAGATTCATAGAAGGGGGGTTGCCTGCATAAGTGGAGTCACTAGTCAACACATAGTGGCCTTGGAATTGAAGACATGCACATGTAGGAGATGGGATGTGTCAGGATTGCCTTGTGGACATGCATGTTGTGCAATTTTTTCACTTGGAAAAACCCCATATGAATTTGTGGATTAATGTTACAGTAAAGAAGCATACATGAGAGCCTATGAGCCTGTGATGAATCCAATTGCAGGAGTTAGAGAGTGGGAGAAGATGAGTAGACCTATTGCACCTCCATTGTATAGAAGGCAACCTGGAAGACCTCTTATTTTAAGGACTCCATCTCAAGGTAAGATTAAGTTTACCAAAGTTGCATGTAATTATAGAACTAAGTTTAATTCATATTTTGACTATTTTTGTTTTGTAGGTGAGATCCCTCCACCACCTGGTGCAAAGAAGTTGTCCAAGGCATACTATATACAGGTCACTTGCTCAATGTGTAGGAAGAAAGGACACAACAAGAAGACGTGTGCAAAGAGGAATGAAGAAAGGTCACAACAACAAGAAGAGCATGATCACACTTCCTTATGAAAATTTGGTCAAATCAGTGTACCTTCTGGCTTGTAATTGTGGGAATTGCTTGTAATTGTACCTTCTGTTATGGTTTAGTGGCAATACCTTCTGTTTTGGTTTAGTAAGACAAACAATTTGTCTTGTAATTGTACCTTCTGTTGATCGCTTATGTGGCTTTTTTATGGTTTATTACCCTCTGTGCTTTTCTGGTTTTGATCCTTTTGTGGCTTTTTATGGTTTTGATCCTTCTAGTTTAATACCTTCTTTGTACATTTTTATGGTTTTGATCCTTCTGTGTATTTTTTGGTTTTTATCCTTCTGTAGTTTTTTTTGGTTTTTTGGAATAAAAAAGTCTTAATACCTTCTATTGGTTGCTGCATCATTGGTGACAATGCCTGTGTAGTACCTTCTGTTTATTGGGTTTAGACAGATCTTAACCTATGTAGTACCTTCTGTTTATTTTATTTTTTTTTGTTTTAGACAGATCTTTATGGTGTTGATTGTTGCATTATTGGTGACAATACCTTTTGTTGACAGTGACAACTTTTTTAGTTTTAGACAGATCTTTATGGCTTTAGACAATCATTGGCGACAATACCTTCTGTTTATTGGTTTTTTTGGTTTTAGACACTTCTTCATTGTTTTAGACAATTATGGTCAATTTTCTTTTTATTAGTTTTAGACAGATCTTTATGGTTTTAGACAATTATGGTTAATTTTCTCTTGATAGTGAGATGAACATGATCATACACAAACTTGATCATACATCCAATATGCAATATCTCATACACAAACTTCTCGATAGTGATGATTATCCAATATCCAATATCCAATTTTTCTTCAAAATATTCTCTTCACAATGGCAGTTTTTTCTTCACAATTTTCTCTTGACAGTCATGAATGACCAATAACTCATACACAATTTTTCTTCACAATTTTCTCTTGACAGTGACAATTTTTTCTTCACAAATTTGATCATACACGAACTTGACTCAAACTAAATTTTTTGTTCACAATCATGAATAACCAATAAAGCATACACAAACTTTTCTCTTGACAGTGATGAATAATCAATATCCAATATCTCATACACAAACTTGATCATACACAAACTTGATTCAAACTCAATTTTCTCTTGACAGACAGTCATGATAAAACCAATAACTCATACACAAAAACCTTGGCTCTATTTAGACAGAAACTTGATCATACACAAGCTTCATCAATATCCAATATCTCATACAAAATAGAACAATACAATAACCAATATCTCATTGGATCTATTTAGACAGAAAATTTCTTCGTGCTTTCAACAATATTATCAGTACAAAGATGAACAGCACAATAAGCACACATTTTAAAACTAAAATCTCTTGCTGCATCATTGCAATGTAAGGTGGAACTCTAGATTCATCACTTGACCCTTGCAATATACCTTCTGGCTCCTTCACATCTCTTGTAAACCCACATCCTTGTCCAACCTAGAATAGAAGGTAAACCACACACAATTTCAATCACTTGACAGAAAAACCAATGTCTTCTTCAACAAATGGAAATCGAAGACGAAAACCCTAATCGGACATACCTTCCACATAGAGCAACCATATAAACGTTTTCCCGACATTAGGAGGTCGCTTGCAAATGGAAATCGTAGCCGGAATCCCATGGTAGCAACGAACACGATCGGATTCTGGCACTCCTCTCCTCCACGAGCTTGAAGACCCAAACGAAGACCCTTGATCCATAGCATACACTCTTCAACTGACAAAGGGGTAGAATTTTGAAGACCAAAGCGAACAGAATCGAATTGGGGAAAATTAGGGGTTAGGGTTTATGTGGAGAATGAAGAAAGTGGTTGGAGGTTTGTCTATTTGACCGTTGGAAAATTTAGGCCGCTGTTATTTGGCGCAGCTATAATTTACTAATCATACCCATTTGTCCGTCACGGACAAATGGGCATGATTTAGTAATTTGATCTCATTTGTCCGTGACGGACAAACGTCTCTTGTCCGTGACGGACAAGAGAACTTTGAGCTTTGTTCCGATTTCCTAACCTCATGTTCAATCTTGACTCCCTATATTACAATAGATTTTGTAATTTATTTTGCGAAATCTGAGGCTCACAATTCAACCCCTCTAATAGCATGAAAACTTCATGCTATGTTTTTGGATGTGTTTTGTGTGTTTTTACCTTTGCATGGATTGGACATTCATATCATAGCTAGAGTTTAAGTTGTCAAAAAAATGCCTACTTCACTTCTTTCATGTCTTTGCAGGTACTTTGGCAATACAATGGAGCTCAAATGAATATATCTAATCACTCAAGTCATCCAAGCATCATACATCAACTCTTCACCCACCTCATAAGAAAAGGAAGGATGAAAAGAAATAAAAGATACAAGCATGTAGGCCAAATAGTCTCAAGGAACCTCCAAGGAAGAAGTATTGAGTGACCCCAATCTCGGACAAAGAGTAGGAAAAAACTCGAACTAAGAAGCCGCATAGAGGAACTTGTCACTTTCTCTCGAGTGAACCCAAAACTCGAACATGAAAGGTAGGAAAACTCAAGAGAAGAAGCCATTTCACTCGAGCAAGGAGGACTCTGGTGTGCAGAAAGTTCAACATCTCTTGAGTTAACCTCGAGTGACACTCACTCAGGCAAAGAAACTTCTCAACTCGAGCAAGAAATATAGGAATGCAGATTTAAGATTTCTTAACATCTCTCGAGTTAATCACTTCACTTGAGTAAATAAGACAAGAAAAATCAAGAGAAGAAGACAAGTCACTCAAGAGAAGAAGATGATCACTAAGTTGGTGGAAGAACTCGAGGTCAAGAAGAAGAAACTCAGCCAAAGTGTATATTCCACTCGAGGGTGTCTTTGCTGAGTTTCTGCATCAGATCCATCTAGGATGTTCATCGTAACTAACTTTGCAACTTGACTTGCTTGCTTCTTAGAGGGACCATGTCTTTGGATCCCTATATAAGCATATTGGCTGAATGTAATTGTATCATTTCTTCATACAATCTTCAGAATACTCTCTTAGTTACTCTTGTAAATCAAAAAATTTGTTTTGGCAATGATTTGGACGGAAAGTTTGATCAATCAAGAGGAAAAGTTTTGGTGTTCATCGTTGTTTTTGCTAGTTATTCACTACTTTACTTTTAACTTTACGATCACACATATTTTCTTAAGGTTTAGTCATTTATATTATGTTAAGGTTAAGTCATTTATATAGTTATCGTTTATATTTAGTTAAATATAACGCAAAAAGTTAAGTACGAAGTTTAAACATACAACGAAACAAGTTTAAACATACACAAAAATGTAGACATAAGATTCAAAAGTTTAAACACACAATACAAACCCAAAAAAATGCATACACAAGCCTACTCGTCATCGTCATGACGAGTACCGCTACCCTGTCCATGATCATAAGAATAATCTCGGAGATCAGGAAAATAATCTACATAACTGCGTAAGTCCTGATGCAGGGAAGTAGGGATAGAAGGATCACCAATATACTCCCTAAATCGTGTAGCGTAATCGTAAGGGTCCAACTGGCCGTCAAAGGTCAAAGGTGGAGGTGGAGGTGGAGGAGGAGGTGGAGGAGAATGCATCTGCTGAGCACCTGGGCGTATAAACCGGTGCGATCGGTCTGTATACCACGCCATATAATCGTCGGTGGCGGTATATCCAAGGCCATAACGTGCAGCCATCTCCTCAACCGTGACGTGATGGTGCTCCCATCTATCCCACGCCCAGCTACCTCGAGGATAGCCAACTCTGTAGCTCCTGGGATCCTCGACCCTAATGGCATAATCAGGCTGTATCAGCGGAGGCGGAATAGTCTGAACGTATCCAAAAGCCCTCATGTTCCTGTATGGATCGTAGGGCTCTGATATGTCCATAAAAGTCAACAGCCTGTGAAACAACGAACGCTGTAACTCTCTATCAGTGAAGTCCAACTGGCCGTATGGCTGCCAGTTCACCTGTTTAAAAAACAGACAACATTGTTAGAAAATAAACACGTTAGTTGACAAAAAGATTACAACTATTCAAATGTAGTGGACTTGCCTGATCAACAGTCATCTCGTCAAGCATCCGTCTATAATCACGGGTGTCCCTCCTGACAGGCCTGATCTCGAATCTCGCCGCCCAAGGCATCCCATGCTCCCAGCCCTCGAAAACCTCCGGTGCAAAGCATGGAAAATAAAGGTAGATTCATGCCTTTAACAAAAAAGAAATAAAAATTAGACAAACAATACAAATTAAGTTACGAGAATAATAATATGAGTATAGAGGATATATTTTACCTGCAGCAGCGTCAGACAACCGCACATCTGGCGACAGTCGACCCTAGTGGCCTCGCCCATACGCCTATAGAGGTAGGCGAGTGTCGCCGTACCCCAGGATGTAGTGATCACCTGATCAAGATCCTCCACCAATATCAGTAAATCTGGAGAAATCTTGTGTTGCGATTTGTCGGTGAACAGCGTCGATCCCAGCAAGTACAACAACCATCCGGACGCTGCAGTCGTCGGATACAGATGTGAATATCCGTCACACTGATCCAGTAAAAAAGAATGTGACAGCCCTCGACGACGTACATCTCCGGCAGTCATCTGCTCATCGGTAAAATCAAAAAACTCCTGCACTCGGATGGCAGAATCAGCTCTGGCGATCACCTGAGTAACCGCCATCCCGGATATGGAAATGCCTAGGATGAGCTGGACATCATGAAGATGACTGACGGACAAACCCATTCTGTTCGTTACGGACAGAACATTCCTTCAACCCTTGGTATTTACAACATATATTTGTATCTTTTAGATCAACCAATAATGTGTACAACTTCATTAAATTAATGAGTTTAATTACCTGTAGTAACATTTTCGTTAAATTTTAATTTAGTAAGATCTTTGAATGAACATAACGAGTTGTAAAGAACATAATGAGATAAAAATATCAACTTAACGCTATTGCCAGGATTATAAATTCCTGTCAATCCAAAATTACATAACTTCCTATCAATAAACGTTTCTTTTGTTCAAAATTTATAGATTTCGTAACAAACAAATAAAGTTTCAAGAAATAAACGTAACTTCATATCATACATATCTACGATCCAATGAAGGTAATGTTATTGAAAGGACTTAAACTTCCTTTTACAAAAGAAGATCAAATCAAAGATATTTTATTCAAAGGATTAACATTTTATTTCAATAAAGAAACCAAACTTACTTACAAACATAACAATTACAAAGGAATCAAAGTTTCAAGATCAATGTTACATTTTTAAGAAATTCAAACATAAACACGATCAAATCAAAATGACGTTATTGAAAACATTTAAACTTTCTGTTAACAAAAGACAATCAAAAGGATATTAAATTTCTTTCAAACAAACCAAATTTTATAACTTTAATCCAAACACAATTTTCATTTTATACATGTCACTTGTCCGTCACGGACAAATGGGAGTTGTCCGTCACGGACAAATGTCTCTTGTCTGTGACGGACAACTTCCATTTGTCCGTGACGGACAAATGGAATGAAATTACTAAATCACGCTCATTTGTCCGTCACGGACAAATGGGCATGATTTAGTAATTTGGCATGCGCCAAATAGCTTGGAAGGCAAAAAAAAGTAAAGGTTAATGGACGATGATACCCCTCACTCTTAACGCCGTTCTCAGAGTTTAATGTTTGAACAGTGCCGTATACACTAATCTTCGGTCGGGGTCAGTAGATGGGATACCGTTCTGATAGTTAAAATTTAGTCAGGCCGAAAGATGGGATACTGTTTAGATACTTTTCTTATTTTATTTTAAATTTATGTTTATTTATTTCCTATGATAGTTTATTTTATTTCTAGTTAGTTGAAATATTTTATTTAGTTATTTTGTTTTATTTTGCATTAGTTTGGATCGTCTATGTTATTTTCTATCTTTATATCTACAAACGCTATAAATTATAGCTTTCGCCTCATTAATAAAGCACACTTGAATTAGATTATTTAGTACATGGTTGCCTTGTTGATTTGGTTTCAAATCGAACTAGTTAGCAATTATCATTCTATTAGCAATTGGAGAAGCTGAACTCGACGAAAGATCAGGACACCCCTCGTGTTTCACATCAATAGATTCTCGGTATCCTCTACTAAAGACAACGTCGGGCTCCTAACCCTCTAGGTGATCGCCTCGGGGTGCCTCTACGTCTTGACACTGCTTGACATCAATAGATTCTCGGTATCCTCTACTAAAGACAACGTCGGGCTCCTAACCCTCTAGGTGATCGCCTCGGGGTGCCTCTACTTGACACTGCTTGACGAGTAAAACCGAAAAATGAAATAAAAACAACCTCAAAACTAATCATAAGAAAGCAACCGATATTCATGCTCGGCTGGAAACAGAGAATTTATTTGACTTGCTGAGAAGGGAGCCCAACTTGTATATACAGATATATACCAAAGATGAACTAACGTTTGTACGTTTTTCTAGGGATGATATACATAGCACAGGGCGGCCTTACCACAGAGAAGCAACAATCTTGTGGATTCTGAGGTCATGCATGTCCAAACAGCTTCAAACTTCCAATTATAACAACGTAAACACAACTCATTTCATAGATGACAACCCAACGAGTGAGGATGAGATGCATCTTGCTTCCACGGCTAGTGTCTTCACAACACCATGACACGGATCGCCTCCTAAATTATCATTAGAGACTGCAACTGAACAGCTCTCCCTTCCTTCACAAGCCTGTCACAAAAATATACAAAATCCTCAAGGTAATATACATGATGAGAACTAGCTTACCTACTCTGCTTGTATCTCAATCCGTTTCTGATAGACCGTCTAGATGCATAAACATTGCAGAATAGCTAACATGGACTAAATCAGGAGATTTGACTGTCATTTTTCAATAGTGTGGAGATGATTGACGCCTAGAAGGGATACCAGAGTGGGTTTTGTGCGAGATTTAATGCTGATTACCTGAGAAACTATGTTGGACGAATTTGGCGCATGGCAGTTGCCTCTAGAATACTGTTGACAAGCACCTTTTGGGGTTCCATAGCTTGCGAATTGTACAGAGATAACATGGTCCTTTTCACACTGCAGCTGTAATTCTGGTGTCGTGCCGTTTATTACTGGTTTCCTAGTCGTAGACCCGGGATTAGACCACTTTGACAAAGGTGGATGATTTGTCTCTGATACGTGACTGCAGATAGTCCGGGCAGAAACTGTTTTTACTGATATCTCAAATGGGTTTCCACCTATTTCCTCAAATAGAACCACTAAATTTTCAGTTGGGCGTAACCATGACCGTGGTATGTGGTACCTGCAAATTGACACCTAACATGGTTAACTGAAAGTAATATACAGGGAATGGGGCATCCTCAAATAACATTATCAGAAACGGGCATCTTAGTGAAATATTTTCTACCATACAAGTATAGGCATACCATATCTGGGTGGGTTTTCCGCAATTGGTTGTGCACTTGTCTGAATTATATGGCCCTCGATAGTCACAACTTTGACACCCATCTTTTGGGGCTAGCCGTGTCCAGTATCTACCAATATGGTGTCCATTAACCCATACTTGACCTTTTCCCATACTTCTCAAATCAAGCACAACTGGATCTAGCCCCTCAGGAGAATCAAAATAAGTCTGCAAAAAGCAAACATTGAGGAAATTTAGGAATGTATTCAAGAATATAATGAACCTAAAGACCACAACTACTAAAAAGCATAATGCAGACGGACCAAATATAAATGTGAATAAAATTAGAAAGTGTTAGAAAAATACAAATTGATAAGGAGTGTTAGAAAAATATAAAAGTGAGTAAGATCAGAAAGTGTTAGAATCTGTATTTCTATAATCTCTTATTATTTCTATCTTTTCTTGATGAGAAATATTATATTACACCAATAGACCATATATGAGGTGACCTTATGTCATCCTTAGACCATCCACAGTGCAGATTTCTTAACTCTGATTTTTAACTTAGTTTTCCAGTTCTCTCTCCCCCACATCGGTTTATAAAACACATCTATTTTTTTTTTCCACATTCATAGTTTCTTAATTTAGTTTTGAACTTTATATTTATTTATCCGACCTATTTATATATTTTTATATGTATAATTTGGTGTAAAATTATATTTATTCTAAAATAGAGAAAATATATTGAAAATGTATAAATAAATCATTGATAAGACAAATTTATAATAAAAACAGTTCTTTAAGAACTGAAATTATGAAAATAAATTAAAAATATATATCAAATCTGAGACCAAAACATCCAAATACAAACAAATGAGTACACATAAAAGCATACATAAAATATTTGTGTTAAATTAATGTTAGATTTTATTATAATTTTGAATTTTAAAAAAATTCATCTCATATTTTAAATATTATGTGTAATGCATTGTAAAATATTAAATTTCATAAATATTGTATTATAACATATTAATTTCACGTATAATGTATTGTTGTTATATATCAATTTTTATACTTCAAATCGAGTATCTTTATATATAAAATAAGTTATTCATAATAAATATTAAAATAATGTGTAAATTAATACGTTATTTTTTAAAAAATTAATAAAGTAATTATTTATTCTAATTATATATAGTATTGGTGTCTATGAATAAAAAAATTCATA
The DNA here is from genome assembly GCA_033239045.1 of Fagopyrum esculentum. Taxonomy (NCBI): domain Eukaryota; kingdom Viridiplantae; phylum Streptophyta; class Magnoliopsida; order Caryophyllales; family Polygonaceae; genus Fagopyrum; species Fagopyrum esculentum. Next base: position 57,760,305 of record BSUD01000004.1, read on the forward strand.
AATAATAATAAAAAGTTGTTTTATCAAAATGTAATTATTTATAGTGGAGAATTAGCTAAATTATAAATCGTCTTTTGTATCCAATAAATTGACAACCATTGATTGTTATAGTCTTCATCCAAGGGTTGATAGGAAAAGCATTAAATTTCTTCTGCTCTTTGCCACGTTTATAAAAATTTGTTTGGTGGGCATGATTATAGCTGCAAATAACACTGTTTTGTGTGGATTGAGCCAAACAATTTTGTGAATCGAAACAGTACGTGTAAAAACCTTCTCTCATCGTTTTTAACATCATCTCTTTCTTCCAATTGTCAGATACGTTTTTTTATCAAAAGAAACTATTCCTAAGAAATTTATTATTTTTTGAGATGTATGTAGTCTTACTACATTAAGAAGATACTTACTACAAAGAAGTGTGCCACACTAATAATAGGATATGTGCACTTAAACTTCCCATCAAACTCTTACTAACACGGCAATTTAGATAAAGGAGCAATTGGGATATGAGCAACTATGTTTGGCATATGAATAGTGATGTTTGAAAAATGAAGACTTTTAAGAATAGTCTATAGTTAGACAGTTAGGCTGTGATGGAGTCTAAATAAAGGCACAGGCGGGTGACCCTAATAGACTATAGTACCATATATAAGAGCTTAAGGCCAACGATCTCTTTATCCAGTTAATAGTTAATAGGTGATGCCTGTAAGCTCTTAGGAGGGTATGCCTCCTTTAAGATTGGCATTGGCTCTTGTGGAATTGCTCCCTTGAGTGGCCCTCTGAGAATTATATCTCAGCTGGGATTATCTTAGCGTAATTGTGTATTTTTCTATCTAAATTGTGTGAATCTGTCTTTGTGTTGAATTCCCAAATTGTGCTCTATCAAATTACATTGCCATTCACTGCTTGATTTTTCTGGTCCTAGAAGACAATGTTATCCTAGCTTAGTTAGAAGAAACAATAGATTCTGGATCTATCATTATCTAGTAAATACAAATGTATTACCCCTGAACCAGATATGAGAGGAAAAAATTGCAACTCCTGATGTTTTCCTAAATAAAAATAAACTTGCGCAGTATACACAGGTACCTGTGGAGCAATCCTACCTTGTACCAGCTGAAACCAGATGGGACGTTGTCCAGTGCCAACTTGGTCCAATCCGCCTTCTTCTCTCCCTCTATGCTATATATTTCATGGAATTCACCTTTGAGACCAACCTGCAAGATCACTAAAATTCATCCACATGTATCCCTAGTTTCGGACTAAGTCCGGAACCAAGAGACTGTCTATGGTGTCTAAAATGGAAGACTGGGAAAAAGCAGGTAAAAGATGAGGGGAATAGATCATCAGTAGGAACGATAAGTTTCTAGTATCCTATACAACTATTTTTATATGATATCACCATAGGAATTAAGAAATCATATAGTTTGTTTCATTCTCGTCTTCAATTGTTATTTGATTGAGCAGGATGTGATCTTCATGCAAAAAGAAGTTGACTGACCTGATATGTCCATGAAAATCCTGAGAGGTCAACCATCCAATCACTTGATCCTGATAGCTTAATCTGGCCCTTAAAGCCACCGCCATCTTTCTCAAGGAACGCTCCATAATTCTGCACAAAAGAAAAGGATCAAAGGGCGCAAGGGTAGATCCATATAAACAAGTTTAATAGGAGAATTGTTATGCTGTACATCAATTTAAACGACAAATACTTCTACCTAAACTGAAGCTTATTTCGAATACTTATACTATGTTATCTTTTGAAGGACTAAAACTCTGCCCTAAGGAGAAACAATTCAGCAGGAAATCTTCCATTTATGAAGTGTATAGTTACCCAAATCTGATGTTCTGATTGTGAATTTGGCTAGAAACATGAAGCCATTAAAACAAAAACTTATAAATTTGATTTGAATCCACAAATGTGATTCTTGGCATGTCTCTTCCAGCCTTGCATACCATTTTTTTGCAAGAGAATCTGGAGGACATTCTTCAGGTCCAAATTTAACTCATCCGCTCATAACCTTGAACTAGTATATTGAGTCACATATACAGATTATTGCCTTAAATTAGAATCTAAGCGAGGCTTGCATTTTAAAGCTAAAAACATGGCTTCTCTGGTAAACTGGATTGTTACTCGCGCGGCAGGTTCTAGGCCAGGCATGCGCACTACGCATGCGCCTCAGGGGAAGCGTTTGAAAAGCACGTAAATGTAGCCGTTATATTTTTAATTGCAATGTAGTCGTTACATATATAGACGTTGGAGACACGAGTTTATATCTATATATACATGTCAAACCATATCAATATTCACATCCGTAAAAGCTCGTACCAATGTCGACATTTTCTAAAGAAACTGATGTAGAACCTGATGGTGAAAGCATAAATATCCCGTTCGATCTAAATAAATATAGTGATCCGGAAGAACTTGTCACACATATCTAAGTGTACAATTTATACTTATATTTAGATTTAATTAGTTTTAGACATGTTAGAATAGAGAACCGAAATTGTTGAATTAGTTTTAGACATGTTAGACTAGAGAACCGAAATTGTTGAATTAGTTTCAAACGTGTTAGAATAGAAAACCGAACTTATTGAATTTATATTATTTAAATTTGATTAGTTTTAGTCATGTTAGAATATAGAACCGGAAATTTCATAATTAATACTTTATTTCATTTCAATTAGGATCTTATAAAATATTCTCGTGAGACCGGTACCGATTTTTCGTCCAAGTTTGAGCTCCATGGATATTTCGGATAGAGAAAACTTATTGGGTTGGGCTCGGTAAGTGGCGGACTCGATGAATATGATGTTGGTCGTAAAAAATCATGGTTGGATAGACGGGATTCTGTGTCTTACAATTGATATGTGATAGACACGGTGCACCTAGGAGAAAAGAAAAAGGTGTTGATCCCGATCATGTTCGAAGTATTAGCCGGAAAAAGAAGTCAAAGAAGTGTATGTGCAAGTTTCAACTTGAGGAGGCCAAGTTGAAGAAGAAAAAGACATTGAGGGTTGTATGTGGAGTTCACAACCATATAATTCCCTCGGTGCTAAGGGGTCATGCATATGGCCCCTTGCATGGAAGGATGCCTATCTAAAGAATGGCTAAAATGCATTTGAACCGTGAAACATTTATGAATTCCTTCCGTAGATGTCAAAATAACAGAATACAAATTTATGAACTACCATTAAATTCAATGCTCCATCACCACGTAAACAAAAACAAATGCTGTGAAATATAAGAGAAGAAAATAGCAGAAATCAAGTGCCTTACCTGCATACCAATGTTTAGCGACACAAGTTGCAGATCATTGTAACCAGGTACCAGCTCAACCGACTGTGTCACCTTCCCCCAATGACCAAATGAAGTACCTATATTTTCAGGAAGAAAGGAACAGGAATATGCATAAGAACTAAGAAGAACAACGTAAACAAGATATTTGAGCGCTAAAATAGAGAAAAAGCACGGACAAAGTGATAGGAATCCTACCCTACCTACTAGGCGAGCTAACACGGATTATCCCTTGCTGACTTATGCTAGGCGTAAAAAGCATAATTGATTATGCTTAATTATTATTTAATAGTTATCTTATCTTTTAACTAGTTTAGTTATGTTATCTTTTGATAAGTCTAGTTATCTTATCTTGTAGATAGAAGGTTCTATAAGGATCTACTGTCTTATGTTTTAGCATTCATTCATTCAATAAAGCTTATTACTTTAGTAGTTGAATCTCTAACTAAAGATTTTGGTTGTTAGATGTCAAATCAAAAAAGCAAAACACAATTGTGAGTCTTGAAGAATCAAGTCTCATTACAAAGGGGTAAAGATAAAGCTCGTAAAAGAAATAGATCAAATGATCCTCAATCGACAGGATAATAGTGTAAACCAAGTTAAAAGGGTATTGTATTTTTAAGTTTCCCCAATTTACCAAGCTAATGGTCCTTAAGAACCTGATTCTTCATATACCAGCAGGGCAACACAAATATAACAGGATTTATTCTTTTGTACAGTTGCACGTCATAAAAAACAGAGGCCTAGAAGTGAAGGCAGAGGACAATAAACACCGCAGAGTGGAACACAAAATGTATCATGCTAATGAAATTCAACAACAAGATCAAATACCAGCAAGTTGACCATTAACAAATATATGCACTCCATCGCGCATGCTGTCAATGGTAAGTGTAGGGTTCACCCCGTTACTCTTCAAAAATGAAATTTCTTCATCGGAAATGTATATTCTGTACAGAGTTCAAGCACATGTATAAGAATCAACTCTACAAGAATTATGTAAACTTAACATAATTCTGAATTATAAACACCATATCATACAAATACATTGTACCAAGCTTCATCAAAAAGACAAAGTCCTCATTAAAAGAGAAAATAAAGCAGCATATTGATCATAAGAAGTCAAATAAAAATACTTCTGCCTCACAAGTAAAGAACAAAAAAATGTAACATTTTTTATTTATAAATCAATAGAAACTATTGAACAAGTGAAAGGGAACAATCCAAATCAATTACCAAAAATCATCAGAGAAATAAAAAGAGTCTCTAATAATGTCATTACGATAAAAGTAGAACTTTTTAAGATAAAAAGAAAAATTGGTAGTTCTTGACAAAGAAATAGACATGCACTAGACAGAGGAGATTGTGATAAGATAAAATAGTAATAGGAACATATAAGCTATGAACAGGGGCTTAATGTCTCCTGCAGGCATTTTAGTGTTTAACTCAATAAAGATACAGGTAATGAAAAGTGCAGAACCTTTAGCAAAGTGACAATAATGATTACTGTAAGCACATAGCTTTACAAGTCCAAGGTTTATGCTAACCTGTCTCTTATACCAAGTAGCGAGATTTTATAATAAATACCTGGTACAATACCAGAGATAGTCAGAAGAATCTTTAGTCACATTTAAATGCTCCAGAATGCCTTGCACGGTGAAATTGTTTTGACTCCATACACCAATTGGCTCATTGACAGTCTCCCAGATTTTCAAAATAGAGGACGAGTTGTCTGAGGAGAACATACTTTGTGTAGGATAAATGGACAGAAAATGAGATGCACCAAAATTAATCTCTTTGATGGAAGTCTGTGCTCCAATCTGAACAAGGTTGAACTAGAAATCTCAGAAGCAAATCAGATATTATAGGAGTAGCATCAGGCATCATAGGTGATTGATGGAGCATTTCGCAGGACAAGTTCAATCTAAATTTTTTCAACGTTATTACAGAAAACCACATTAGGGTAATGGTCAAATGCTTACATGCCCATCTTTTATATTTTATAGCTAATTTACCCATGATAAAACTAAGCAGATATCATTTTTATGTCCAAATCCATTATTACAATAGTAAATGTTGGTTTTTTTTTAATATATGGCGGGTCCAACGACTTGGAGGGTGCACGGCCGGTGAATCCACATACAAATCCATGGGTTCCATCCTTAAACCAATTGGCAATAGGAGGAGTAGTCCTTGGACTTATATGCTAGACTGACATCGACGTGGGACAATTATCCCTACATCTCAACAATAAACACAATGGAAAGAAAATGCAAGTTTGTGTTAGTTCTCACTTCTCAGGTGGCTGAAAGAAAGGTGTGTTATCTTAACTGAGACATATAGTCAAACTTCTCTCAAATAAAATAAGCTCAGCCTAACATATTCAGACCTTTGCTGTGTTGAATGCCACGGTTCTACAGTCAGGTAATATGCTGACAGACCATGGAGGCAAGGAATACAACTGACCCCGGAATCTCACTGTTGCAGCCTTCTTTTCATCTATATTTGCTAGGAAAGCTGAACATAAACTTGCACCCTTGAAAAAAATTGAACTCACACCTCTACCATCCTCTCCCTGGTAAACGTGTGCCTGAGAAACGCAAAAAAAAAAAAAAGGAGACGGGACATTTAAGTTAGTACAGGTGACATAGATGGATATAAACTGTATGAAGAATTTTAAAATAAACAGAAAATTTTGTAAGCTCACAAATCGGTTTATAACATCATTCAAAGATATCTCTGAAAAATCGAAGGGGCTGATTGATATAATAAACCAAAACATAACATGAAGCTGATCTGACAGAAAAAGTAGTGTCTCACATATGATACGACAGTTATATAACTTTGATCAGGAGATTATACAAGCACATATGACCAAAATATTGGTACAGACCTCCTGCATTGGGCCTAACTTTAGATAGTGACCCTTATCAACAGCAACAAGAGCAGGTTCACAAAGCTTGATTGCAGAATGCAGATCTTTCAAGTGACCCCATTTAGGTTGGCTCAATATACCTATAATAGAAAGTGTCACTTCAGTAAAATAAGCAATAGTTGGTAGTGGAGGGATTTAAAAATGAAGCCAAATTCCAGCCTACCATATTCATTAATGGGTGCATCATAATCATAGCTTGTAATGTAGAAAGGACCCCCTGAACTCCGGCCGAAATTTGTGCCACCAAAGTACTGCCACCATGAAGAAAAGATCCTAAACTTAGAGCTCCAGGTTTTCATACAGGATTACACTGTAACCTTGAAGTTGGTCCAATATGCTGAGTAGCATTTAGTTTAACTGTTTAAGTGATAGTACACTGCAGGAAGACACAGGAAAGCATTTTCCAGCAGGCCTTGTCTATTAAATTTAATGGCCTTCCTCAGACAGAATAAGCATGTATTTCTTTCAACTAACACTTATCTCAATGTTCTGTAATAAATGAGCACTCATCTACTACATCGTTCCACAAAATACATCAGTGTAGTAAATTTAATCAATCTTACCATATAATAGTTTTGAAAGCTCCCTCCACGTTGGAAAAAACGAGCAACAGCAAATGCAAGATCTTCAACAGGTCTATGAGGTAATCTTCCACCCCAAGATGCATACCTATATCAAAAGAAAGCAAAACCTGATTGTGAATGATTAGATACTGTTGGATTTGTTATTCTGAACTTATTTTGTATTTTGTTTGTTGCATTTTGTGATCTTCTAAGCATGATTACTCTGCTATGGTTTTTAGGTTATGTTATAGGTATTACATTTACTAGGCTACTTTTGTACGGGTTACTTTTGTCTTTTGAATTTCCTAATTTCCTGTATTTATAAAGGACTATCAGTGTAATTGAAAGCTCAGAAGTTCTTCTCTGCAGCTCTTCTACACAGAATTTCTCCTCTTACTCTCTCGGTTACTCACAGATACCCTAATGTGAAGCTTGGGTAAACACGACAATTTGGGGTGAGGTGATAGCTCAGCCATAGTGGCCATGCACCAGGAACAGAAAGGAATTAGTTTGAGAAACCTAAAGACTGCTCAACTAAGCTACCAAACAATGAAACCTTTGCTTAAGAAACAGTAAAGCACCAGTTCTTACCATCCATCCCAATCTTCAGTCCAAAGAACAGGTTTTTTATTGAAATTCGGCCTAAAGCCATCACAATAATATCCATTGCAAGCATCTAACTGTTAATACCAGGATCAACACACAAATCAATACAAATACCACAATATATAGAAAAGAGATTTTATAAAAGTGGAGCTGTAATTTCATGAGCCTTACAGACATTAGGTTCAAAAAGCTGATTCAAATAAGAAACTAATTTGATGCTAATTTAAAAAAGCTTACTATGTATTCGGGTGCATCAGTTTGTTTACACATGACCCAAGGAACTCCAGCATCAAGCCTAACTGCCATATCAGCAGCCCATTTAACATATTCTTTTCCCCCTTGTCCATAGGATCTCTCAACATCACCATACTCGTTCTCAATCTGGAAAAATATGTTCATTAGCAGCCCATTGTTCACTGATACAAGTAGAAAATGTAAATATCATTAATCCGCAACATTTAGATTCTATCACACGATCCATTAAAATGAAAATTTCCTCATTTTTTTCATATAAGGAAAATGTAAGTTGTGCTGAAGGGAAGAAATAAAAAGAAGATTAATGTTATGATGAAGAGCCACTTCACAACCTGCATCATTATAATTGGACCACCTTGCCAAGATAGAAGCCCCTCTTGTCGCATCAAATCAACAATCTTCTTAACGAATATTTGCATCTCCTCCTGGTGTTGTTACAAAGACACTATATTATGAACACTTTAAAAGCTAAATAAAGTGTCATCAAACGTGCTCAATCATGTCAACTGTGTACAAGGATCAACATTGTACCTTGAATGGCGCATTATTAGTCCGAAACTCTATGCCTGGAACATCACGAAGCCATATTGGAAACCCTCTATATTTAAACAAGATGTCATAGGACAAGAAGTGGTAGCATTAGCATTGTTGTAACTAACATCACTATATATGCACATCAAGAACCTGTACAAGACTGGCTATACAAATTTCTATATAATTAATTTTCTAAGCTAGACAAGAATTATAATCTCCCAATAAGAGAGAACAGATTGGGTAATTTTTCAAGTATAAGCCTGAAAAATCTAAAAGAAAGGTGAGAAGGTAAAAGGGTGAAAAGTGGTCAGCTAAATGCATGCATTAGCAATGCTAATGGAAGTGCATTAGTAATCTGACCTTAAAAGAGTTGTTTATGTTTCTCAGGGCATGTTCGGTATATATTATTGTCTAGCTTTCTGTGGAGTCTTCTAATTATGAAAGTTTGGTGATGTTTAGATTTTGAGAGGTTTTTGAAGAGATTTTTTATGAGGTTTTAGAAAGCTAATTTTAATAGCTTACAAGAGCTTTTTGTAACGATTTCACTTTTCTTTTCGAATTTACCCCTTTCATCATATCTCTCCCATATTATAGTACTTCAAATGTTCCCTTGTTCGTAATTTTAAACCTAAAAATCTACCCAAAAATCTTCTCCTATCCAACAACAAAATTAGATTTTTTTATTAGATTTTCATATATCACAAAACCTTTCAAAAAACCACTCAAATAACTACCCAAAAAGCTTATTGAACACGCGCTATTTCACTAGATTTTGCATGGAGTGAGAATGTGTGAGATCATCTATACATTGACATTCTTTTCAGGTTATAAATGAACATCCCGATTCAAACATGTGCACATTATAATGATCTACGGATCCAATAATTGGGGGAAGAAACACAAAAATTTGAGAAAGTAATACCCAAAATTCCACTCTGCACACACATAAGGCCCAATTCGGAGATGGAGATATAGTCCACTGGCAGCCACCAACTTCACAAATTTGACTAGGTTGAATCTCCCTTCAAAGTTGAACTATACAGGTAGTCAACGATCAGTACACCATTAGAGAAGAAACTTGAAATGCAGAAGCTATGGAAGTAGAGCAACCGGACGTCCGGACCTGTCCTTTCATAGGTTCATGTCCACTCCAAAACACATAAGTTTGAATGACATCGACTCCACCTTCCTTGGTCTTTGCAATAAGATCAGGCCACATCTAGAGGAATGAAACAGATTGATTATCGTAACAGAACGAAAGCATAGAAGATTGAGGACCTAATCTGGATGACCCAAAACGAACGATTTTCGACATCAATTGGTCGCGCAATTGTCGAACTTTTAGTCAAGTTGAAGCTCAATTGGTAAACCTATAATAGTAGAAGGCATAAATTAAAAACCTCGGGAGAAGCGCGAGGGTAGTGGAGACTGCCGGAGATGAGCATACGACGGCGTCCATCGATGATGACAGCGCGGTGGTCGTAGGTGACGTTGAATGGCTTGAAATACTCGCCGGAGACGGCTCTGCTAAGGCATACGAGGGAGAGAGCGATAAAGAGAGTTAGCCATGGAAGAGGATATCGAGGATTTGCCATTATCGTCTGCCAAAACTCAGCTGTTGACTGGACTGATCAAAATTATCCAACAAACTTAAATTTTATGTTGGTGGTATTTTGTTTTTAAAAATAGGAAAGTGATTCAATGAAGCAAAATTTGGTAACATATCCCTATCAAAATTATCTTATTGTAAAATTAACCCTAAATTTTTTAGTTTTTAAAAATTATTCACTATAAAAGATTTCATCTAATTATTTTATCTCTCGTCTGCTTATTTTCATTTTTTATTTTATATCAATGGGATCAAGTATATACACATCAAAAGATGAAGAATTTATTTGTTAGGCCGAGTTCAAAAAGAAATGTATAAAGCACCCGATCATTCTTAATTGCACTTAATCATGTGAGTCTTTAGCTATATTTTTAAACATTGAATGAGAAATACAAGTCATATACAAGCATCATATAAAACCTCTAAGTAGCATTTATTCTTACATGGTTACTTTCATGCTCATTATTTTCAACTAAGTCATAATGTATTGTTATGACTATAATATTCTAAAAGCGATCTATTATTTGAAGCATACTCCAAAAAAAATTTCCTTTAACTTTCTTTATTTATTTCCTTCCTTTATCTTCAAATATTTACATTTAGTTCTTATTTGGGACAAATAAGAGCTAAGTATGCATGTTTTCGTGTTATCTTTATAGATGTCTTTTTATGTGTTTTTTCTTAGTTTTGCATGGGATAAGACATTTACATTTTTACTTATGCTTAAATTGTCAAAGAATGTATATTCCCCTTGTGTTTTGTGTTTATAGTTGATCTAGGTAAAAAAAAAAAAAAAAAAA
>BSUD01000004.1:57770908-57881636 GCA_033239045.1 Fagopyrum esculentum
GTTGATCTAGGTAAAAAAAAAAAAAAAAAAGAGCACAAAAGATCATCTCAAGCCAATATAAGGAACACTTATCATATCATTCTCATCATGGAGCAAAGGAAGGAAGCAAGCAAGAAAGCAACAAAGGCATGAGCCAAGAAACCTCAAAGGAGGAGCCTTGGGTTTTACCTTAACTCGGGGGTAAGAAGCCAGGAAACCACAACTAAGAAGAATCCAAGTTATAAATGTCAACCTAATTCGGGTTCACTCAAAAACAAACAAAGAAGACATAAAACATTACCAAGGGAGACAGAAACCCGAACTAAGAAGACAATGCATCAACGTATGTCGGCTAAGCCAAAAACCCGGGAAAAGAAGACTTTTGAAGAGAAAATTACACTTACCTCGTGAAACTATCAACCCGACCAAGGAAGACCAAAAACCCGATCAAAGAATACCAAAAAACGGAGCTAAGTGTACTTCTCTACGGCAATGGAGAAACCCGACCCAGAGATCAACTCTCTCCCGACCTAAGGCAGAGCAAAACCTAAGTTAGGCTTACCCGGTGTGGACCACTTTTGTAACTAAATTCATGCTAGTTGTTTGAGTTACTTTGGATGATTCTAGAATGGGGGACCATGAATTTGAGTCTATAAATAGAGAGACATGGTTGATTGTAATTCACATCATCCTAAACACAAACAAATTTTAAAATTCTCTCTTATAAGCATTTGGCCAATTGGCGTTGAAGTAGTGAAGGTTCTCTTGAAGTTTTGCATAATTCTTCTTTGTAAATCTTGTATAGAACTTGTTTCGGTCATATCTTTGGATTGGTAAGACACATTCATTCCATTATTTTTCCTACATTCATTATTTTTAGTATAATTTGTCACCAAGCTATTCATTTCTGATGTTTGGGTTCTTGGATTTTCAGTCATGAGTGAGTAGTCAACTTGCTATATAGGATATGTGGTGAAAACTCCAAATCATGCTAGGCTGATCATGCTCTATGTTGTGTTTATAAATTTATGAAGAATCATGTACCAACCGGAATTTTCATTTCGGTTATCCTCCTTTGAGACTTCTTTCGGAACCACATAAGTGGTGCCGGAAGGAAGTCTTTGCATCTACGGTTCCAAGAGCCCGCAGGCGCGGCAGGGTCTTGCCGCAACTGCGGTTTTCAGCAGACCGCGTGCGATCTTTTCGTAACCGTCATCCATTCTTTCCTTTTCTGTGTTATTCTATCCTCGACCTCCTATGATTCTTTATGGACTTTTTCTTCCGCAACCGATCTCTTTTTCCCTTTCACGTAAACTATTCCTCTTCTCTTCCTCCTCACCTTTTTCCCTTGTTCCTCTCTTCTCCAAGAAGCGTGTGAGTTGCAACCTTCTGCACGTTGATTAGAGACTGCGGATCTGATGGCAAATCTTTGGATCAGCAGTATGTCTTCTCTCCTCCCTCTCGTTCTTCTTCTGCATTCCTTGCTCTTCTTCTTCTTCTCGGCAAAGAATCAAGATTGAGTCTGGATTCTATGTGTTGCCTTGTGTCCGTTTTTGTTGTGAGAATCCAGGCATTGGTTATATTTGTTGTTGTGTGGGAAACATAAAGGAGAGAAGATCCGACCTATGAAGAGTTGTTGTTCGTCGAAGAACCTTTGGGAGTCGTCCCTAGAGCATTTCCACACCCATGCCTGTGCAGAACCGCACCCGTGCCTCGCCGAAGCCGCCGTCCCCACGCCTCAGTGTCACCGCGGTTGCGGCGTTCCAAATCCTATCACCGCGCACGCGCCTTCTTCACCCGCGGTCACGCCTTACCTCCAATGGGTACCGTCTGTGTGGTATGTCATTTCGCTCCTTCCTCCCTTGTGGTTCCTAGAGTTAGATCATTGTTCGCCCCTAAAGGTGTGTGCAAATAAGCTTTAAATTTATAAAACTAGAATCAAGCAGCGAACCCGCAGTGTACGGATCGACGTAGCTAAGCAAGAATTCCAGAGTATCGAACACAGGGATTTGGGTGGGAACGAACTCGATTACAGGTTATCAAGCAAGTAAATATGAGAGTTTTGCAAATATTGGGAAAACAACAATCCTAAAGATCCAGGTATCCAGCTGTGACAATCGATTCAAGATGTACTTAATGATGTAAAGACAGAGTTGAGATATGCAAAGGTATACTAATGTAAGATAATCGTACGGTGAAGTTCCAAAAACCTTATATAACTCACCTACAAGGCACTCTCTATACAAGTTGTTGAGGCTCAATATAGAAAGATTCTAAAGATGAGAATTAGTGTCAAATACCCAAACTTATAACCTAAAGATCAAGACTAACTTAACCGATTGAGGTTGTTGAGGCTCACAATCGAGGTAGAGGTTGTTGAGGCTCACTACCACCTAGAAAAGACAAGTCTAAACTAAGTTAAAGCAAATCTTTAACTTTGGATTAAAGTAAAAGCAAGTTCGTGGATTCAAAGGAAATCACGGTTGGTTCTTGAGGTTCCACGGCCGTGGACTCAAGAACAGGCCGTAATTTAGGGTTGTCGGCGATTCTCTCTAACTCTCAGGGTCTAATCTGTTTGCGATCGATCTATCATCATCTAAACCACAACTATCAACCCTTCACCTTAGAATTGTTAAGGATTTTTAGCCAATAGTAGTCATGTTGATATCAATTCAAGAATTAAAAGATAGAAAGATGGAAACTTTCAAGAACTTTCAATAACCTTCAAACTAATCTCAAGATTACAATCAAGAATGAATGTTGTCAAAGTATTCAAAGTAAAACGAACAATCACAACCTTAAGGAAGAAAAGAAACAGGATGTCAATCCGTTTCCGAATCAAACCTAAACAAGAAGAGAGATCTTCTTGCAAAATCTTCCGAAAACTTCGATCTTCCGACAATCCGGAAATCTCAGCAGCAATCTCCACCAAAAGTGCGAGATTAGGGCAATTCTCCGATGCGAATTGTAAGCGATGATGAATGAGCGTAAGCGGGGATTTAAGCGCCGATGACGGAATCTCCTTTTTTCCGTCTTTTTATAATGTAGGGCAAAGTGTCGGCCCGGCCCAATCTTCAAAAGATCGTGGCTTCGAAGTGTGGCGAAAAGATTCGCCAAGATCACGGTCGTGGAAGTGTTCCACGACCGTAATTTAGGGCGTGGAAACAAATACGGTTTGTTCCACGACCGTAATATCCTCTGGAGTGAACATCAATTTCTGACTCTGAATCCACGGCCGTAATTCTGAACGTGGTTTGGATTCCGGCCGTATTTTAGGGCGTAATTTAGGGCAAGAACGTGATTCTTCCCTAGCCTCGTGCATTCCTCAAGCTAAAGCTCCAATTTGCTTCCAAAGAGTGTCCTCAATCTATGGACAACTCAATCAACTCTTCTTTTGCTCGATTCCGTTCGGAAATAGCTCCAAATCACCTAAAAATCAACATAGGACTAGTGTAGACATCCATATCGACAATATAGGTAATACTAGCTCACATATGCATAGAGTTCAATCAAAGACTATCGATATGAATCAAATACGTTTAGAAAACGTGCCTAAAATATCACAATATTTCATGCTAACAAATAACCCCATACTTAACACTTGTTTGTCCCTAAGCAAGGTCTTTCAAAAAGCTTTAAACAAGAGTTAAGATGAAATATGTGTACCTTATTTTGGGTGTATGTGACTTCTAAAGAATAGATCATTCTCAAACCTTGCTTCAATCGTTCTTCAAACTTTCACATACTCAATCAAAGAGTATAGAGCAAAGAAAATTCATGAACCAACTTAACTTCTAAACAAGCATTATAACCTTCAAACATTATCAAAATCAATCACAAGAAAATTTAATTTAGATCACCAAGTCATATAACATTCTTTTGATCTTAAGGACTTTCAAAGAAAAGGTCTAGAATATGGAAGGGAAGGGAAAACTTTAAGGGAAAGTGGTGCATAAATCCGGGAAAGTGGACAACTACCTTCTTCTTCTTATGCGGTTCCCGCAACACTTCAACTTAGAGCTTCACTCTCTTCCTTTCATTTTTCGACTTTACTTTTGGAGTTACGGACAGAGGTGCACAAAAACCGAAGCCTAGGAGATCGGCGTTTCTCAAATTTGCAAGAGATGCCTCAAACCCTTAGCGCACATACCATAATCCGCTAGGAATATCGCTCAATTCGACTTTGGCAAGACACAAACACCCGGCTATGTGAATGGTGCCGAGTTACTCATCGTCATGATCGACTTCCCCAAACCTACAATTTCTTTCTATTCAATTGATTGCAAATAATTGCTCTCATGGACCTCCCACATCAAACATGCCTTTTTCTCATTCACTTCTTCCAAATTCCCGGATAGGTAAAGGAGGCTAATATTTCAATGAGGAGCTAGATGATCAAAGAAATAAGAAAGAAAGTATCGAATTGCCTTAATCATTTCAACAAGAAGTATAGGAACTTATAATGTGATTTCAACTTTAATTTCTCAACATGATTTAGGTAACGTTTTCACATTATAAAACTTGCAAAAGAGGTAAAATTCACTCATTCAAATTCTTTTCAATTCACTATTCTTTTGAGCATGCAATTGTTATCAAACTCAATTCACAAGTAGTGATTATCATGGAAATCATCTCAATTCATTAGAAGCACAAAATTTTTCAAAAGTTTTCAATTTTTATGGGTTTTTAAAGTTCTTTTTCATGCAATGCAATAAGGAAACGTGTAACACATAATGAACATGCAACGATAGTCTCGAATGAAGCAAACATAAAGAGTAGAGTTATTACAAACTTTTTAGTACATCCCACCCCATACTTAGGACGAACATTGTCCCTAATGTTCAAAAGAAAGAACAAAAGAAAGAAAAGAAAAAGAAACTCACAAGTGGTGGCAGGAATGTCTAAACGAACGGTCATGCACGAATCACTGCGGCGCCGGCGGAGGTGGGAATGGAGAGAAACTCGGATCATAAAACCGCCCAAACTGCTGGCGGTAGACGTCCCTCATCATGTGGTCAAGGTCGTCTAAGCGTCCGTCTCTAGCATCCGCCCGGATCTCTAGCGCTCCTACTCTCTCTGAAAGTCCGGTAGCCCAATCCGGCATCTGCTCGTACCATCCTGGAGCCTGACTGTACCATGATGGGGCGTCGGAAGGTGCTGGTGGTGGTGGATGTGCTGCTGGCTGCGTCGTGGACCAAGGAGGGGGGGTGTCATACCAAGTGGGAGGTGTAGTCATCCACGTGGGCCTCTCACTCACGCTAGCGCGGCGAGATGACGAGCCTGAGGCTCTAGCTGGGCGTGGAGAGCGTTTGGGTACATCTGGGGCCACCTCCGGCTGGTCCGGAAACGTGCCAAACTCCTGCTCCGCTCCTCTACCACTCTCGTACTGATCTCCCATCTCCTCCTCCTCCACAACCGGTGGTGGGACGTAAGGGGGAGCTACTAGCCTGTTTGCGTGCATCGCAGCGAACATCTCCTTCCAATTGTGGCGTCCCGCCACAATGGAATACTCCGGCAGCCACTCAATACCCCTGCCTGTCCTGCTCTCCCAAGGCATGCCCGCGTAAGGTGGACCTCTATGTGTGGGGAAGATGAGTCCCCTAACCATAAATGCATGTAATCCTAAGGGTACGGCCGGTATGCGGGTGCAAGCAGAAAAATCTACACCAAAACTCCTAGCAATGTGGGTAACTATCCCACCATATCCAATGTTCCCCTTCGACTTGTTCTTGAGCTTGCTCATCGTAGCAGCCAAGAGAGTAGCACAATCTGCACGGCGTCCATAGAGCATGCAATAGAGCAAGAATAGCTCATCCGTCTTGATCTTTTGGGGCGTCTCCGTCCTAGGAAAGAGACACTCCGAAAGAACGCGGTGAGCTATCTTCAAGGCTAAATGGTACATCAATCTAGCCTTGGTATCGGCGGGTTGCCAACGGTCCTCGTCGGCGTATATCATCGCAACTTCCTCCCAAAAGTCCTTAGGGTAGATACCACTAGGGAATCGACCATTGTAGGTCTCATGGAACCCGAAAATGGTCCCAAACTCAACAATACTCAAATGATAGTCTCGTTCCATGAGACGGAAAGAGACGGTCCTATCAACGTGGCTGTGCTCGAAAGACGTCACAACCTCTCGGGTGATCTCCTCATAGGCGTCTTCACAAATGTTCATGAAGACAAGTAATCCGGCCCTATCCAAGAGCCATGTAAGATCATCTACTATGTTGAGAGGATGTAGATCCTCCAACAACAAATACATAGGGCCAATCACTGCCCTCTTTTGTATCTTCTCAAATGCAGCAAGGTGGTTCTCGTGTATGGTTGGAATGCTAGGGTGAGGGGGTGAAGATGGGGGTGAAGGTGAAGATGGAGGTGAAGGAGATGAGTGTGGTGGTGCCCTAGAGGTGGAGGGATTGCCTTTCCTTTTCTTATTTTGCTCTCCTTTCTTCTCCTTTATCCTTCCCGACACTCTCCTTACGAAATCCATTTTTCTCCAAAAATTACGGTCTGTTCTTCAGGTTCCACGGCCGTGGTATACCCAGAGACCGTGATTCGTCTCAGAATCTCGTGAATCTCAGCAAATTCACCAACAATCACCACAATAAGCAGTCCTAATCTAAATCCTTCCAGTCTTTGTCAATTCTTCCTAAAATCTATAGCAAAAACGAACTAAATCCGCGAAATTCAAGAAGAAAGAATAACCTCTTTTTCGGATTGAAAAACCCGAAATGCGCGTTTGTTGATGGATTTCCGCTCGGTTTGTTGCTTGGATCTTGTTCGTGGTTGGATTTGCTGCAGTTTAGGATGAAGAATCGTTGAAAACGATTAGAAAACGAAGAATTGGGAGAGGTGGAGGGGTTTCGCTATCTAGGTCGTGGAAAGGGGGAATTTTGTGGGTAGTTTTGTGAAGAATGTGGCTTATATACTCGCAGGCAAAATTTTGAAAATCACGGTCTGTCGGGGTGTTCCACGGCCGTGGAAGTGTACGGAACCGTGATTTTGGTGATTTTTCAAAGACTTTTGAGAATTACGGCCACTGTAGCTATGACGACCGTAATTTAGACCGTGGAACCTTCTGTAAAGCTTCAAAGTCCAAATTTCGTCACTTTTCTTCGACATTATCTTCCCTTTCTCCTTTTCCATCGATCCTACAACCAAAAACACGAACATACCGGAAGAAATCGAGGCAAAACAAAGCAAAAACGTCTATTCTAAACTAGTCTATGAATTGAAAACAAAAACGAAGATGCAATACCTTGGGTTGCCTCCCAAGAAGCGCTTTGTTTAAGGTCCGTAGCTAGACCAATCTCGCACTTATTCGAGTGCGGTTGGCACAAACTCCTCAGCTTGGAGTTCCGGCGTATACTTCTTGAGTCGTTGGCCGTTCACCTTAAAACTTCCGCTAGCTTCACCCCATACTTCAACTGCACCATGGGGGAAAATACGCTTAATTAGAAAAGGTCCATTCCAACGAGATTTAAGCTTACCTGGAAAGAGGCGAAGTCTTGAATTGAAGAGGAGAACTTGATCTCCTTCTTTGAAGTCCTTTGGAATGATATGCTTATCATGCCAACGCTTTGCTCTTTCCTTGTAGATCTTAGCGTTTTCGTAGGCGTTCAAACGGAGTTCATCCAGCTTGTTGATGTCTAGGAGACGCTTCTCTCCCGCTTCCTTCATGCCGAAATTCAGCCATTTGATGGCCCAAAACGCTTTGTGCTCCAGCTCTACCGGCAAGTGACAAGACTTTCCATACACAAGGTTGTATGGTGTGGTTCCTATGGGAGTCTTGTACGCAGTCCGGTACGCCCATAATGCATCATCTAGCTTCAAGGACCAATCCTTCCTAGTCCTTGAAACCGTCTTCTCCAGAATGCCTTTGATTTCCCTATTTGAGATCTCAACTTGTCCACTCGTTTGTGGATGGTAAAGGGTAGCGATCTTGTGAGTAACCCCATACTTAGCTAGAAGAGCTTCAAAGCAACGGGCTATGAAGTGAGAACCTCCATCACTAATGATCGTCCTTGGCATCCCGAATCGTGGAAAAATGGTCTTGTTGAAGAACTTAACCACCACCATGGCATCATTTGTGGGAGAGGCAATTGCTTCCACCCATCTAGAAACGTAATCTACCGCCAATAGTATGTATTGATTTCCACAAGAAGATGGGAATGGTCCCATAAAATCAACTCCCCATACGTCGAAAATCTCCACCTCTTGGATGTTGTTGAGGGGCATCTCGTTCCTTCTAGAGATATTGCCTGTTCTTTGACAAGCATCGCAGCAAGAAACAAAGGATTGCACATCTTTAAACAAAGTAGGCCAATAGAATCCAGATTGCAATACCTTTGCGCTAGTTTTGTTCGAACTAGCGTGTCCTCCACAAGGTAGTGAATGACAATGACGGATGACACTTTGCATCTCATCTTCCGGCACACATCGCCGAATGATGCCATCCGGACCTCTCTTAAAGAGGAGAGGCTCGTTCCAATAATATTCCCGGACGTCCTTAAAGAACTTCTTCCTTTGTGCGTAGGATAATCCGGGCGGTATCTCCTGGCAAACCAAATAGTTAACGAAATCAGCGAACCATGGTTCGTTACCCTTGGAGATCACGTTGATGCACTCCTCTATGATGTGTAGGTGTTCGTCCGGAAAGGAGTCATCAATGGGTAGGTGGTCGTCCTCTAGATGTGTTAGACGACTCAAATGATCCGCAACAGAATTTTCCGAGCCTTTCTTGTCGCAGATCTCAAGATCGAATTCTTGTAGGAGAAGAATCCATCTAATCAGCCTTGGTTTCGCATCCTTCTTTACAAGGAGGTACCGGATCGCAGCATGATCCGTGTAGACAATCACCTTTGCACCTACAAGATAAGAGCGAAACTTGTCAATAGCGTAGACAATGGCTAAAAACTCTTTTTCTGTAGTGGCGTAGTTGAGCTGCACTTCGTCTAGCGTCTTGCTAGCGTAGTATATGGCGTGGGTTCGTCCTTCCTTTCGTTGTCCAAGAACAGCTCCAATAGCTACGTCACTAGTATCGCACATAATCTCGAAGGGGAGAGTCCAATCTGGAGGTTGGATAATAGGTGCTGAAATTAGAGCTTGCCGAATGGTGTTAAACGCATCCAAACATTCCTGCGAAAACTCAAAAACCGCATCCTTCATCAATAGATTAGTGAGAGGTTTTGATATCTTAGAAAAGTCCTTAATGAAACGTCTATAAAACCCAGCATGTCCTAGGAAACTTCTTATCCCTTTCACCGAAATTGGGGGAGGAAGTTTCTCTATGGTCTCTATCTTAGCCTTGTCTACCTCTATCCCTCTACTAGAGACTAAGTGACCTAATACGATTCCTTCTTTAACCATGAATTGACACTTCTCCCAATTAAGAACTAGGTTAGTGTCTTCACAACGTTGTAAAACGAGAGAAAGGTTAGAAAGACAATCGTTAAAAGAGGAACCGTATACGGAGAAGTCGTCCATGAAGACTTCCATGATTTCCTCTACGTATTCGGAGAAGATGGCCATCATGCACCGTTGAAAGGTGGCTGGGGCGTTGCAAAGCCCGAACGGCATTCTCCTATAGGCGAACGTACCCCAAGGGCACGTGAATGTGGTCTTCTCTTGATCATCCGGATGTATCGGAATCTGAAAGAAACCACTATAACCGTCAAGGTAGCAAAAATGTGAATGTTGTGCTAACCTTTCAAGCATTTGATCGATGAATGGCAATGGAAAGTGATCCTTCCGCATTGCGTTGTTGATCTTGCGGTAGTCTATGCACATCCGCCATCCAGTCACGGTTCGGGTAGGAATGAGTTCGTTGTTCTTGTTGGTGATGACCGTCATTCCTCCCTTCTTCGGAACTACTTGAACTGGACTCACCCATTTGCTATCGGAGATAGGATAGATGATACCTGCATCAAGAAGTTTAAGAATTTCCTTCTTGACAACCTCCTTCATGGTCGGATTCAACCGCCTTTGAGGTTGTCTTGAAGTTATAAAGTCCTCCTCTATTAGTATCTTATGCATGCATAGGGAGGGTTTAATTCCTACTAAGTCCTTAATAGTATAGCCTATGGCTTTTCTATGTTTCCTAAGGACAATCATGAGCTGTTCATGTTCATCTATGCTTAATTCGGAGCTAACGATAACCGGAAAGGTAGAATTAGATCCAAGAAAAGCGTACCTTAGATGAGTAGGAAGTGGTTTGAGTTCCATTACTTTCGGAGCCTCCAATGATCCTTGAGGAGCATCCGACGTTTCCTTAGAAGTTTCTAAGGGTGTAGAGTGGTTTGGAGAAGAATTAGAAGAAGTTGAAGAAGTTTGCCGGTCACCCTCTTCCACGGTCAAAATTACGGCCTCCTCATGTGTTCCACAGCCGTGTAATCCCCTGGAATGGAGGTCGAATTTGGTTGTGAAATCCACGGTCGTGGAATACAGGGTGTGACCGTGGATTCTTACATTCTCAACCTCATCGTGGAGTTTCTCAAACTCCAATTCATACATCTCTTCTTGTGCTTCTAAGGCTTTAATTTCCTCTTTGCACTCTTCTTCCTCTCCTACATTGGTTAGACTCATAGTGATAACCTTTTGTAAAGGATCGTTAAAGAGAATCGCACTTACCTCCTCCCTAGACAAACCTTCTTCGTCTTGGACATCGTAGATATCCTCGTCAAAGATTGGCTCCTTCACTAGAGTGGAAAGAACGAACTCTACTTTCTCTTCTCCAATATCAAAAGCGAGTCTTCCATTCTTGCAATCGACCATGCAGCCGGAAGTTGCAAGAAACGGTCTTCCGAGTATAATCGGGACCGGACTATCTGCAGGAATGTCAAGCACGACAAAATCAATGGGAACAAAGAATTTACCTAGCTTGACCGGGACGTCTTCTACAATACCGACGGGGCGAGTGATGGATCGATCCGCCATGTATAACGTCATCTTTGCCGGTTTAGGATCGCCTAAACCGATCTTCCTACATAGTGCAAGTGGTATGATGCTCACACTTGCTCCTAAGT
Organism: Fagopyrum esculentum; assembly: GCA_033239045.1. Classification (NCBI taxonomy): domain Eukaryota; kingdom Viridiplantae; phylum Streptophyta; class Magnoliopsida; order Caryophyllales; family Polygonaceae; genus Fagopyrum; species Fagopyrum esculentum. Next base: position 57,781,909 of record BSUD01000004.1, read on the forward strand.
CACATAAAGCGTCATATGTGACATCTCCCACTCCAATGGGAATGCAAAATGACCCCGGATCCTTCAACTTTGGGGGCATTTTCTCCTTCATGGTCTTGATGAGATCCGAAGAATCCGAACTCATCTTGACCTCTCCGAAATCTTCTAGCTTCCTCTTGTTGGAAAGGAGCTCTTTCAAGAACTTGCCATAATCTGGCATACCTACAATAGCATCGATGAAAGGTATATTAATATGCAGCTTACTCATGATTCTATGAACTTACCGAATTGTTTATCTAGGCGCGCTCGCGCTCTAGATTGAGGGAACAGTAGGGGAGGTTTGTAAGCTGGAGGAGGAACATGGACATCTTCCTTCTCCTTCCCCTTTTCTTTGTCCTTCTCTACGGAGACTTCAACGAACGTAGGCTGCGGATCGGTGGTAGTCACTCCGCTCCTAGTTGTAATCGCCATCACCCTTCCCTTAGGGTTGTCCTCCGTCTTTCCTGGAAGTTTCCCTTGATTTCTAGGAACTTCCTCCGCATGGTTGAACATTTGGTTTTCCAAAACTTTTTGAGCTTTGTCAACCTTAGAAACTTGATCATCAACCTTGATGAGGCGGTTCTCCAACCCTTGAAGCTTTCTCAAGATCGTTTCCAACATGGGATCGGGCTTCTCCTTTCCCGTATTGTTTCCTCCATTAGATGATTGTCCCTGGCTTTTCAAAGGAGTAGAGGAAGAGGAAGGTGGAGTTAGTGAATCAGAATTGGAAGGATAAGAGTTACCGGAATTTTGTTGATTGGAGCGCCAATTGTTGTTGTTTGAACCCCGATTGTTGTTCCAATTGTTGTTCCGATTGTTGTTGTTTCCATTCCAATTGTTATTCCGGTTATTGTTCCGGTTATTGTTGCTGCGGTTGGTGTTATCACCGCCATTGTTGTTGCCCAAATAGCCAATATCCCTTTCTTGTTGCTTTGGGAAGTTGGTCTTGATAGTCTCCTTCAACTCTTTGATCTCATTGTTGAGGGAGAAAATCTGATTTTGAGCTTCATGTGTGAGCTTCGCTCCTTGCTCCACACGATTTCCCTCCATTTTCCGGTGGGAATACTTCTCTATGACTCTTGCTTGCTTCTCAATGAAGTCCCAAGCGTCATCTTCTCTCATGTCCATGAACGTTCCACATGAGAGGGATTGGAGGTTGAATTGCGTTCCCGCATCTAGCCCCTTGTAGTAAATCTCCAGCAAGGCAAGCTTGGATATGCTATGATGAGGGCAATCCAAGAGCAAATCCTGAAACCTTTCCCATGATTGAAACAAACTTTCGTTAGGTCTCATAGAAAAAGCATTAATCTTACCTCTAAGTTCCGCCGTTTTGGAAGGTGGAAAGAATTTGGTGAGAAACTCCGCGGAAAGGTCTTCCCACGTGTCTAGTTTCCCATTAGGAAGAGCTTGGTACCAAGATGACGCTTTCCCTTTCAAGGAGAAAAAGAAAGGCTTGAGCTTATAGCTGTTGGTAGTAGCGTTCTTTGGTCTCATCGTCTCCATCATACACTCAAAGTTTTGCAAGTGTTGGTGTGGAGATTCAGCACTTGTACCGCCAAATTGGCTTTGGCGAACAAGAGTGATAACTTAAGGGTTAAAGCTAAACCCTTGCACATCTTCAGCATCAAAATTCACACTCAAGCGGCGTGGTTGTTGTGTTGGATCCATCCGCTGGCCAAGAGTTCTTGGCTCATTATCCACACGTTCGATCCTCGCATTCCTAGGTGGAATGCGACGATTAGCAGCTCCTTGTGGATGGAAAGGATTCATATTGATCGTGGGATCAATCTCTTCTAATGGTGGCATGGAAGAGTCACTATCATCAGCGGATGAGTGACTTTTTCTTCTAGACCTTGATCTCCTTCTTGAGGACTTCTTGCTTCCCTTATTCTTAAGGTCGCTCATCTCTACCCTCATCTGGAAGATCATGTCTTGTAGACCGTTAACTTGAGATTGATGACGATCCATCTCATCTTGGCGGAGAGTCTCATTCCATCGGAGTTGAGCTTCTTTCTCCGCCAACTCCGTTTGAAGATTACGTTCGTTTTCTTCAGCCATCTTCTTTTCCTTGCGCTTTTGCCTCAAGGTTTTCTCTAGCTCTTGATCAAGAGGTAAGAGATCTTCGGTGTTCCTAGACCTGCGCATGCACTCAAAGCAAAATCAAACAACGAGAGCAAGCTCCCAAGCTCGACAACCGGCTACCGGATTCGGCCGAAACCAAATCCCCGGCAACGGCGCCAAAAACTTGTTCGCCCCTAAAGGTGTGTGCAAATAAGCTTTAAATTTATAAAACTAGAATCAAGCAGCGAACCCGCAGTGTACGGATCGACGTAGCTAAGCAAGAATTCCAGAGTATCAAATACAGGGATTTGGGTGGGAACGAACTCGATTGCAAGTTATCAAGCAAGTAAATATGAGAGTTTTGCAAATATTGGGAAAACAACAATCCTAAAGATCCAGGTATCCAGCTGTGACAATCGATTCAAGATGTACTTAATGATGTAAAGACATAGTTGAGATATGCAAAGGTATACTAATGTAAGATAATCGTACGGTGAAGTTCCAAAAACCTTATATAACTCACCTACAAGGCACTCTCTATACAGGTTGTTGAGGCTCAATATAGAAAGATTCTAAAGATGAGAATTAGTGTCAAATACCCAAACTTATAACCTAAAGATCAAGACTAACTTAACCGATTGAGGTTGTTGAGGCTCACAATCGAGGTAGAGGTTGTTGAGGCTCACTACCACCTAGAAAAGACAAGTCTAAACTAAGTTAAAGCAAATCTTTAACTTTGGATTAAAGTAAAAGCAAGTTCGTGGATTCAAAGGAAATCACGGTTGGTTCTTGAGGTTCCACGGCCGTGGACTCAAGAACAGGCCGTAATTTAGGGTTGTCGGCGATTCTCTCTAACTCTCAGGGTCTAATCTGTTTGCGATCGATCTATCATCATCTAAACCACAACTATCAACCCTTCACCTTAGAATTGTTAAGGATTTTTAGCCAATAGTAGTCATGTTGATATCAATTCAAGAATTAAAAGATAGAAAGATGGAAACTTTCAAGAACTTTCAATAACCTTCAAACTAATCTCAAGATTACAATCAAGAATGAATGTTGTCAAAGTATTCAAAGTAAAACGAACAATCACAACCTTAAGGAAGAAAAGAAACAGGATGTCAATCCGTTTCCGAATAAAACCTAAACAAGAAGAGAGATCTTCTTGCAAAATCTTCCGAAAACTTCGATCTTTCGACAATCCGGAAATCTCAGCAGCAATCTCCACCAAAAGTGCGAGATTAGGGCAATTCTCCGATGCGAATTGTAAGCGATGATGAATGAGCGTAAGCGGGGATGTAAGCGCCGATGACGGAATCTCCTTTCTTCCGTCTTTTTATAATGTAGAGCAAAGTGTCGGCCCGGCCCAATCTTCAAAAGATCGTGGCTTCGAATTGTGGCGAAAAGATTCGCCAAGATCACGGTCGTGGAAGTGTTCCACGACCGTAATTTAGGGCGTGGAAACAAATACGGTTTGTTCCACGACCGTAATATCCTCTGGAGTGAACATCAATTTCTGACTCTGAATCCACGGCCGTAATTCTGAACGTGGTTTGGATTCCGGCCGTATTTTAGGACGTAATTTAGGGCAAGAACGTGATTCTTCCTTAGCCTTGTGCATTCCTCAAGCTAAAGCTCCAATTTGCTTCCAAAGAGTGTCCTCAATCTATGGACAACTCAATCAACTCTTCTTTTACTCGATTCCGTTCGGAAATAGCTCCAAATCACCTAAAAATCAACATAGGACTAGTGTAGACATCCATATCGACAATATAGGTAATACTAGATCACATATGCATAGAGTTCAATCAAAGACTATCGATATGAATCAAATACGTTTAGAAAACGTGCCTAAAATATCACAATATTTCATGCTAACAATCATGCTAGGCTGGACCCTAAATGAACTACTGTGAATGCCAACTAGTGGCTTGTGGACTCTTAAGTGCTTAGAAGTGGATTATGAACTTTTGAGTTAGTTGTGTTGATGTTGATCTGCTGAGGATTTTGGAGACTAAGATGGTATATCTTAGCATAGATTGTATGATCTTGTAAAGATCATTGAGACTAGAAGTAGGAACTTTCTAGCATATTATGGTACGACCTTAAAGAGGTTTATGAGACTAGAAGAGAAGACGCCTAGGATGTCAGTTAGATTCTGATTTGGGATGCCTTGTCTGAGTAGGCATAGAGTACTTTCCTTCGGGAAGTTGAGCATGTTATCGGAGCTGAGATTAACTTTGAAACATGTAAGTCCCTTGGACTTACTTAGCCGCCTTCTATGTGTTAGCGTCGTTATGATAGTGGTGTGTACTAGATGTTAAATATTAAGAATATGTTAGGACGACCTTGTATGTTGATTGACCCAAGTATATGAAAACCGGACGGTGACAACTTTGAAGAACCGTTAGGTGAATATAAAGGATAAAGATACTCTAGAAGAGGGGTTGAATAGAGTATGAGAACTTTTCGCAAAAACCTATCTCAAGGCTTTGAAACTGATTTCAAAGGCCTTGATATCAATTTGAGCTCTTTGTGACACACTTTGATTTCAAGGGCTTTGAAATTGATTTCAAGGGCCTTGACTTTGTAAACATACAAAACAAAGTTAGTCACAATAAAGCAGATATAGTGCGGAATAGAAAAGATCAACGCGAGGATATGTTCACGAAGTTTGGCTCTACATAGCCTACTCTTCGTCCCAGGGTATATCCGCAGGATCTAACTATCTATTATCAGCTTCAAAGAATCCTAGATACAAACTAGAAGAAATCCCCTTCTTCTCTCACTGTAGCCAACACTACGATCTAGCTCCAACTCTTAATCTTGCTATAATAGCCTAGTTACTTCGCAGAGTAATACACACTCTATTATAACACTCTTTAGATATGCCAATGGAGCTCTCGAGTTTTATCTCTCTCTAGGGGATAAAGCTTTTATAGAAAGAGATAGAGAAAAACTTGTTTGATCGAATGAAGATGCTTTGGATCGCTTGAAGACATTAGATATTTCCGTGTAAGCTTGTGTACTTTCTTCTTCAATCGACATCTTCATTTATAGTCTTCGATGGAGAGATCTTCTAGCTGTTGTGAAGATGACCGTTGTAGATGTTTCTTCTTCTCCATGGAAAACGCTTCTTGTTTTGAGATGAGATAGCCGTTGTAGATCTTCTTTATCTTCTTCATCTCCTAAAAGCACGTTGATTCTTCTTCTCCATAATCTTCTCACATTGTTGAAGATCTTTGTCTTTTGAGCATCGAGATCTACAAATCTTGTTGTGATTTGTTGGATGAAGATCTTTGAATTTTGTTGAAAAGAAAGCTTGCGCCTTTATTTGAGGATCTTTGCGAGATCCTGTTGTGAACCGAATCCTCTAGGTCGAGATCTTCTTGTTGAGCGTATCTTGTTAGCCAAATCTTCCTAGAAGATCTTCTCTAGATTCTTGGCTGATTTGGCTGGTAGAGTTTTGAATTCCTTCCAGCCTTTTGTCCTTTGAAACTTGTTTCAAGGCCTCCGTGTTGAACTTCTTCAAACTCTGCGCTTGTCCCTTGTATCTGGTTTCAAGGCCTCGCTTATCCCTTGTATGTGATTTCAAGGCGTCGCTTATGTCCCTTGAAATGCTTTCCAAGGCCTGCGCATATTCAGACAAACACCAAACAAACCAAGCAACTACAAATACAATCGATATTTTGTTAGTATAAAAACCGCTTTATTTATGTTAAATCTTCCATCATCACATATTCAAATATATACTCAAGGTGGAGTTTTCAATCTCCCCTTGATGGAAGACAACACAAATATCGTACCTGCATTATAAAGTTAGCGATGCATATATGAATATCAAAACAAACTTAAATCCAAAATGTAGAAATATCGAAATTTTTCGGATCATCAATTTATCCTCCTTTGTCTTTCAACAAGGGAGAAAAATAGTTAAAGCGCTGGAGTTTTAAAGCAATTACAGACCCAAAAGTATTTCCAAAACCATAAAACGAGTTTAAAAACAACAAGCCCACAACCATCATATGCTTAGTCTGAATCCTCCTCATAAAACTAGCGTCGTGCCTTGGAAGAAGTAGGCATGTGATTGTCATCCATTTCTGCTGCTAAGCATCATCTTTGTTTTTCAGCTCGTCATTCCTTGACAACCTTGTATTCTTCAACCGTCAGAATGGTCGGCTCAACATGAGTAGGATACAAGATAAATTTGTTATGTGCTTGTCGTTTACCGTTCATCAGAACGTTTTCAACCTTTTCCTGGGTGTGTTGAGCTGCATCTTCAGTCATAGGTAATATTTTTCCCATGGTGGTAAGAGTGAGAGCATTCATTAGATACATCTCACTTATCTTGTCATGCATAATAGGCAACAGTTCTTGATTTGCATCCATTCTCCTTTTAGTATCAAACTGAAAATCTGAGAGTTCCCGATTCAGAGAAACCAGTTCCTTTTCACATCCATCCAACCTGATTTCTGGAGTAGGAGGAGAAGATGCTGGAGCTGCTTGGGAAGGAGGTGGAATAGCCCATTTTACCTTCAATGTCCATGCCCCTGCAAGAGTCTTCTCAGTTACTAATCTATCCAAGCAAGATTCATCAATATTTCCAGAAGTTATCTATCGATCTTCAGTGGATGTATCAATTGAAAAATATTCGAAGATCTTGGACAGTAGGTTTCCATAAGGCAAAGGGATGACTCGCTTAGAGTTGACATAATGGACCATATGGTTAAGGATGATGTTAGATACGTCAAAGTCCAATCCAGACATGATCAGATGAATCAATTCCAAAGATTGATCTGTCAACAGTTCTCTTGAGTTTGCACAAGGGATAACAAATCTAACTAGAATGGTAAATACTATTTTAGCATCTAGGGTTAGGGAAGTGTGAGTGAGTTGGCGTGATATTGAGTTTGGAACCAGGAATTTCTTTTTGGCAAGTCGAACACTTTCTGATCGGGAGGGGTGTGTGAATGAACGATCTGTAGGGATTCCTAAAATCTCACATAAAATAGTAGAATTGAGAAGAATTTGAGTACCTTTTACAAATGATTCAAGGGTGAGAATTCCTTTTTTCCGTTTTGTGACGAGGTTGACATAAAACAGTCTTGTAAGCCTTGGAAAGCAAAATTTGTAGGGTTTAAGATCTTCTAGACTGTGGAACTCTTAAGCATTGTAATGTAGGGTATCTGAAGGGTTTCTAGAAACGCATTGTCCAGCACATCACACATACATAGAGGGCGATTGTGAAATCCATCAAGCCAAGGTCCCGTAGCTTGAAAATTGATGAACCAGGAAGTTGGAACGCCAGTCGTCTTTAAAATATCCAAATCTTCAAAAAATTGCTCATTATTTATGGCTGAGGAAATATGAGTTGATCCTTTTTAGAAGATGAAGCTGGGTGAGGAGCAAATTTCTTGCTTCTTGGAGACATAGATGGTTTTGGGAGAGAAATCAAGGGTTTTGAAAAGGGTTTTTGTAAACACGTTGAATGGGGAAGAAAGAAGTTTTATTCCTTTAAAAAGAAAAGAATTTATGGTTTTAAACAAGATCTTGAGAGAATCAAGGCCTTGAAAAGCCAAAATTGTTTCCAATTAACTCTCAACAACTCTTTTCAAAACTTTGAACCCGAAAATAAAAGATTTTGAAATCATTTTAAAATTCCTTCTTTAAAATAATTTAGGAGTCAAAATATCTAAAATATATTAATCCCTAAATAGATCCGTGATATTCAATTTTGCCCTTGAATTTCGTTTCAAGACCCCTGAATTGCATTTCAAGGCCCTTGAAAACGAAAAGTGGGTTGCATACGAAGGAGAAAATAAAACGATTTACTCCCCCTACCTTAATGTTTCCTTGCTCAACATACCAAGCTCTAATCGAATAAAATTGAATTGATCTTCAGGTTGAGGCTTAGTAAAAATATATGCAAGCTGCAAGTCAGTTGATATAAAAGAAATCGAAACATCACCTTTCTCAACATGATCACGTATGAAGTGATGCCTTACATCGATATGATTTGTCCTTGAATGCTGCACAGGATTTTTTGTAATCGAAAAAGCACTAGTATTATCACATTTTATCAGAATACCTTTCAAATCAAAGCCAAGATCACGAAGTTGTTGAGCTATCCATAGAATTTGTGCACAACAGGCTCCCGCAGCTATGTATTTGGCTTCAGTTGTGGATAGGGCGACATAATTTTACTTCTTAGAGTACCAACTAATTAGGGATGACCCTAAGAATTGGCAACATCCAGAATACTTTTTCTATCGACCTTATAACCTGCAAAGTCTGCATCTGAATAACCAACGAGGTGAAATGAGTTTTGACATGGTAACCATAACCCTAAATCCTTAGTGTCATTGAGATACCGAAATATCATTTTCACAGCTATCAAGTGTGACTTTTTAGGATCATCTTGAAATCTTGCACACATGCACACGCTAAACATAATGTCAGGTCGACTAGCAGTTAGATATAACAAAGAACCGATCATACCTCGATACTCCTTTTGTACAACACTTTTGCCATCTTTGTCATGGTCAAGTGAAAGTGTAGAACTCATAGGAGTTTTTGTGACCTTGGATTGATCCATCTTATATTTCTTGAGCAAGTCTTTGGTATGCTTGCTTTGATTAAGAAAATTTCCTTTCTTTGCTTGTGTAACTTGAAGTCCATGGAAGAAATTTAACTCACCCATTAAGCTCATTTCAAATTCCCTGCACATAATATCTGAAAATTCATTGCATAGGGAATCGTTAGTAGAACCGAATAATATATCATCAACATAAATTTGTACTACTAAAATATCGTTGCCTCTGGTTTTGATAAAAAAAGTTTTGTCAATCAATCCTCTTTTGAAATTGTTTTCAAGGAGATACTTGGACAATCTTTCATACCAAGCTCAAGGAGCTTGTTTAAGACCATAAAGAGCTTTGTCCAATTTAAAAACATAATATGAAAATTCATCATTTTCAAAACCAGGCGTTTGAGCAACGTAGACTTCTTCAAAAAAGCCGTTTAGAAAGAAACATTTTACATCCATTTGAAATAACTTTATGCTCATGAAAAATGCAAATGCAAGTAGCATATGTATGGCTTCTAACCTGGCAACCAGAGCAAAAGTTTCTTTATAATCAATACCTTCCTCTTGGTTATAGCCTTGAGCTACAAGTCGTGCTTTATTTCGAATGAATTTACCATTTTCATCCAACTTGTTTCGAAAAACTCATTTCGTGCCTATGACGGATTGATGCTTCAGTCTTGAAGTGAGAGTCCAAACCTTGTTTCTCTCAAACTCATTTAGCTCATTTTGCATGGCAATGATCCAGTCGGGTTCTTGAAGAGCTTGAATATAATTCTTGGGCTCAATAAGAGACACGAACGCCGAGAATGCACAAAGATTGTTAACTTTGGATCGAGTTTGAACTCCTGCGTTTGGATCTGAGATCACATTCTCTTGTGGATGGTATGAGGAATGTTGAAATTCCTTCTTTTGTAGGATGGAACAGATCCTGAAGATTGGGGCTCATATGCTTGACTGGATTCAGGTACCGGTGGAGTGTTGCCCTTGAATCCTATATCAAGGCCTTGAAGTTGAGTTTCAAGGCCTTGAAACGGAGTTCTGACTTCGCAGTTTTCTATTTCAAGGTCTTGAAGATGCGTTTCAAGGTCTTGAGATTGTTCTCCGGTATCTTGAATCTTTTTTCTTGCATATTCTTTTCTTGAGCCTTAGGATCTTCTTCTCCATCAGAATTATGATCTTCATGTTGATTCAGATTAAGATTTGCAAAACTTTCACTCAAAGTACCATCATTGCTTTCATCAAATATGACATGAATAATTTCCTCAATGATTTTGGTACGTTTATTATAAACACGATAAGCTTTGCTATTTGAAGCATATCAAATGAATATTGCTTCGTCACTACGTGCATCAAACTTCTCAAGGTTATCTTTGTCATTGTTATGGACAAATCATATACATCCAAAGGGTTTAAAATAGGAAATATTAGGTTTTCTTCCCTTAAAAAGTTCGTAAGGAGTCTTTTTCAGAATAGGGCGGATTAAACATCTATTCAAGATGTAGTTAGCATTGTTTACTGCTTCAGCCCAAAAACTTTTTGGCAAACTGTTTTCTAAAAGCATAGTCCTAGACACATCCTCTAGGGTAGGGTTCTTACGTTCCACAACCCCGTTTTGTCGAGGAGTTCTAAAAGCTGAAAAGTTATGTGAAATACCATACTTTGCACAAAACAAATCAAATTTTAGTTGATCAAATTCTCTACCATGATCACTTCTTATCGAAACGATATGTAGGTTTTTCAAAGTTTGCAACTCCTTACACAATTTTAAAAACTCAAACAATGCTTCAAGTTTTTCCCGTAAGAATGATATCCATGTAAAACAAGAAAAATCATTCACAGTGACATGGATGTATTGTTTACATTTTGGGAGATTTGACACGCATAGGACCACATAGATCCATATATAAAAGTTCAATGAGTCGAGAAGAACTTACAACCTTCTTTGGTTTGAATGAACATCTTGTTTGTTTATCTTGTGTACAAGCCTTACATAGTTCATCTACCTTGGAGTTTAGATTTAGCAATCCACGTACCAAGTCCTTAGTAAGTAACTTTTGCATTGTATGCATGCTTACGTGACCAAGTCTTCTATGCCAAAGCCTTGAATCATCAGTCAAGGTCTTGAGACATTTTAGCTTAGTTTCTAAAACTTGGTTAGTACTCATAAAATAAACATTGTTACATCTAGGAGCTGTAAGCATAATATCATCCGATGTCTTGTCCTGAACTTCACATTTTTCTGAATCAAACATAACCTTGTTGCCTTTATCACATATTTGAGAGATGCTAAACAAGTTATACTTCAAACCGTCAACAAGATATACATCATCAATAAAGTTAGATGAATTATAACAAATTTTACCAATGCTAATAATGTTACACTTTCCTTTATCACCAAGCGTAATGGTTCCAGATGATTGCTTCTTTAGATCTGAGAACACTGAGCTTTTTCCACTTATATGTCGTGAGCAACCTCTATCTAATATCCATTTATGCTTCTTTACCTTGGTGATATCCTGCAAAACAACAAACATCAACCTTTCCGGGTTGACCAAATGGCATATTTTGGTCCATATCATGCTCAATCATGTTTGGTGGTCTAGTACCTTTAGGAACCCATATTTGCTTAACTTGTTTCCTTAGACATAGAGGATAAGTGTTTCTAATAATGTAAGGATCATTTCTTCTATATGGACATGTTGATTTTACATGACATTTTTTACAACAATAGAAACATGTGGACATATGAATACTTCCTATAGCCTTGACAAAAGTGGTAGTTGTTTTTCTAGGAAAATTGACATGATAGCCTATTCCATTTTTGTTAAGGGATGATTGTTGCTCAACCATCATCCTTTCGAGATTGGCTTTCGAACGAGTGAATTGAATAAGTGCAACCTTCTGGTCTTGACACGTCACAGTTAGATTAACCTTTTCTTTCTCTAGATCGACATATTCTCGATGAAGAGAAGAGATATTTCCCTTGAGAATCGCATTTTTAGATTCCAAGGCCTTGATATTGATACCAAGGTCTAATTTTTCCGTGTTAAGATTTTCAATCTCCAGAGACATATCACTTAACCTTTTCTCTTGTTTGAGAAGCTTTTCTTTCAAGGAACTTATCCTTACCCTATGTTCTTTATCATATATGATAATGTCTTTAAGGAATTGTGTAAGGTTAGATTCAGGTTGTGACATGATGGTACTTACCACATTATCAACGTAGTGATCTAGATCTTCTTCATGATCGGCCATAAGACAAAGATTTGCTTGTTCTTTTTTGTCTTCTGATTCATTTGAGGAATCTGAATCACTCCATGATACTACCATAGCTTTCTTCTTTCGATCATTCTTCCTAAAGTTATTCCTCTTCGTTTGTGGACAATCTCTTATTAGATGATCTGCTTCACAACATTCAAAACAAGTCAGTACTTTAGTTTACTTGTTAGAGTTAGAAAACTTACCTCGAAGTCTTGATGTTTGCGGATATTCTTTGTTGTTTGTAAACTATTTCTTCATTTGAAGAATCTTCGCGAGACCCTTGGAAATCAAGGCAAATGAATCTTCCTCGTCTTCATCATCACTATCTTCCTCTTCTGATGGTAATTCATCCTTCTTAGATCTTAGTGTCAGGTTCTTTGTGTTGGATGGGAGCTCTCCATCTTCTTCACCAAGAACCATCTCGTTTGTGATGAGTTTTCCAAGGAGATCGTCTAGAGGAAGAGTTGAGAGATTCTGAGCTTCTTCGATTGCAGTAATTTTTTGTCCCCACTTAGCTTTAGGTAAGCTTCTTAGAACCTTCCTAACTTTTTCTTCGTTTGTGAAGATCTTTCCAAGTGAGTCCAGGTTGTTCACGATCTCATTAAATCTTGTGAACATTTTTTTGACTAATTCATTTGGATTCATCTCGAATAGCTCATATTGTTTGAGGAAGATGTTGATCTTTGTTTCCTTGACTTGACTTGTTCCTTCGTATGTGACAACGAGTTTGTCCCATATTTCTTTTGCACTTTTGCATGATGAGATACGGTTGAATTCATTTGCATCTAATCCACAGTAGAGCAGATTCATGGCCTTGTAGTTCTTTGAAACACTATCCAAGTCGGCTTGTGTGAAGTCAGTTTCCTTCTTTGCGACTTGGACTCCTTCAACTATGGTGGTTGGGATTTTAGGGCCATTTTGAATAATGCTTCATAGTTCCATATCAGATAAATAACGAACATGCGCATTAGTGTTCTCCAATGGACAAAGTTGTTGCCACAAAAGAGTGGTGGTCGAGATGAGGGTCTTCCTTGAGAAATATGTTCGCATGAAATATTGCGATATTCTAGGCACTTTTTCTAGTTGTTTTTAATTCATTATAGTGTTCATTGATAAGGCATTGAAGCATTTGTTAGCTAGTTTATCTATATTTTTGATATGGAGGTCTACATTAACTTTGTGTTGATTATAGGTGAATAAGAGCTAAAACCGGACCATTTGAGAGAGATAGGAGAGGATTTGAGCACATCCAAGGATTAGGAGCACATCAAAGAAGCCAAAGGAGATGCTAGGATGAGGAATGGCACGACACAAAGGAAACCACAAGCAATTTACACTTCCACGCCCTAAAATACGGTCGTAGAAGAGTCCACGCCCTAAACCACGGCCGTGGATCTTGGCATCATGAGCGTGGAGCATTCCAGAGAGTTACACGGCCTAAAGTAAGGTCGTGGAACTCATATGAGACCGTAACCCAATTCCACGCCCTAAACCACGGTCGTGGAACCCCTTGAGACCGTGATTTAGGCGATCTTTTGACGAACCAATTATTGCCACATCATTTACGCAATGGGCCGGACAGTTATTTTATCCTTTCTTATAAAAGGGTCAGGGAAGAGAGTTTCGGACATCCACGCTTATCGCTTAGCCTTGCTTAGGGTCGCTTTGAGAGAGTTCGAGAAGGACTTAGCGGAAGCGCCGGCAATTTGGATTTCGGAAGATCGTGTGTGGCGGAAGTTGCGCCCTTTTTCTAGGTTTTGTTATAAAAGACGGATTGACATCCCGTTCTTCATACTTGCCTTTGATCTTGTGAGGTTTTGTGCTCTATTCCGAATCCATTGAATATTCTGATTCGTGTTTTGGATTTGAGATTGACTTTGAGTTATATTTGAGTTTTCGAAGGTTTTCATCTTTCATTCTTCTTAAATTGATTTGTGATATCATGACAATGGTTATTGGCTAAAACCCTTTAGCAATTCTAAGGTGAAGGGTTAATAATTGTGGCTTAGATGATGATAGATCGATCGTAAATTGATTGGACCCTGAGAGTTAGAGAGATCTCGTCGACGAACCAAGATCACGGTCTGTTCTTGAACTTCCACGGCCGTGGAACTCAAGAACTGCCCGTGATTTACCCTAGTTTACGAACCTTGCTTTTACTTTGATCCAAGGTTAAAGATTAGCTTTAATCTAGTCTAGGTTTACCCTTTTCTAGGTAGTGGTGAAGCCTCAACAACCTCTACTTCGATTTCGAGTGTCACAACCTTAATCGTTTTAAGTTAGTTTTGATCCTTGAGCTACAAGTTTGGGTATTTGAGATTAATTCTTATTCATAGATCATTTCTATACTGAAGCCTCAACAACCTTTATAGAGAGTGTCTTTAGATAAGCCATATAAAGTCTTGGAACTTCACCGTACATTACTTTACCTTAGCATAACTTTGCAACTCTTAACTCTGTCCTTAGTTCTTTAGTATATCTTGAATCGATTGCCATAATTAGACACCTAGATCTTTAGGGTTGTTGTTTTCCCAATATTTGCAAAGCTTATTACATTTACTTGCTTGACGATTTGTGAACTGAATTTGTTCCCCCCAAATCCCTGAGTTCGACACTCTGGAATTCTTGCTTTACTACGCCGATCCGTACACTGCGGGTTCGCTTGCTTGATTCTAGTTTTATAAATTTAAAGCTTATTTGCACGCACGTTTTAGGGCGAACAAAATCCTCCATCACCTACAGGATTCATGATTAGTCTCACTGACGGTTAAATCAAAATACGCGAGTCTAGCTCTGATACCAATTGAAGAACCATTATGTGAATATAAAGGATACATATACTCTAGAAGGGGGGTTGAATAGAGTATGAGAACTTTTTCCAAAAACCTATCTTAAGGCTTTGAAACTGATTTCGAAGGCCTTGATGTCGATCTGAGCTCTTTGTGACACACTTTGATTTCAAGGGCCTTGACTTTGTAAACTTGCAAAACAAAGTTAGTCACAATAAAGCAAATATAGTGCGGAATAGAAAAGATCAACGCGAGGATATGTTTACGAAGTTCGGCTCTAAATAGCCTACTCTTCGTCTCAGGGTATATCCGTAGGATCTAACTATCTATTATCAGCCTCAAAGAATCCTAGATACAAACTAGAAGAAATCCCCTTCTTCTCTCACTGTAGTCAACGCTACGATCTAGCTCCAACTCTTAATCTTGCTATAATAGCCTAGTTACTTCGCAGAGTAACACACACTCTATTATATCACTCTTTAGATATGCCAATGGAGCTCTCGAGTTTTATCTCTCTCTAGGGGATAAAGCTTTTATAGAAAGAGAGAAAGAAAAACTTGTTTGATCGAATGAAGATGTTTTGGATCGCTTGAAGACTTTAGATATTTCCGTGTAAACTTGTGTACTTTCTTCTTCAATCGACATCTTCATTTATAGTCTTCAATGGAGAGATCTTCTAGCCGTTGTGAAGATGGCCGTTGTAGATGTTTCTTCTTCTCCATGGAAAACGCTTCTTGTTTTGAGATGAGATAGCCGTTGTAGATCTTCTTTATCTTCTTCATCTCCTAAAAGCACGTTGATTCTTCTTCTCCATAATCTTCTCACGCTGTTAAAGATCTTTGTCTTTTGAGCATCGAGATCTACATATCTTGTTGTGTTTTGTTGGATGAAGATCTTTGAATTTTGTTGAAAAGAAAGCTTGCGCCTTTATTTGAGGATCTTTGCGAGATCCTGTTGTGAACCGAATCCTCTAGGTCGAGATCTTCTTGTTGAACGTATCTTGTTAGCCAAATCTTCCTAGAAGATCTTCTCTAGATTCTTAGTTGATTTGGCTGGTAGAGTTTTGAATTCCTTCCAGCCGTTTTGTCCTTTGAAACTTGTTTCAAGGCCTCCATGTTGAACTTCTTCAAACTCTACGCTTGTCCCTTATATCTGGTTTCAAGGCCTCGCTTATCCCTTGTATCTGATTTCAAGGCGTCGCTTCTGTCCCTTGAAATGCTTTCCAAGGCCTACACATATTCAGACAAACACCAAATAAACCAAGCAACTAGAAATACAATCAATATTTTGTTAGTATAAAAACCGCTTTATTTGTGTTAAGTCTTCCATCATCACATATCCAAATATATACTCAAGGTGGAGTTTTCAAACTTCTCCAGTTCTATAGGAGACTAGGAGGTTCTATGCGATTAGGTTCCTCTAAAACAAATTACACATTCTCATTTCAAAGAAAACAATTTCCCATAAAGAAGACCTAAATATAACACAACAAAATACAAGCACCAAATTCAACCGAATATAAATTCGGTTATATACTGACGGATCATATACACAAACCTGGAAATACAACAAACACACAACTGAATACCGCATATACAAGACACAGCTAACCCACTTCACCCTCCTAGGTAAGATAACCAAATAACTTTCATGTTCATGATAATTCACACCTAATGTTATATAATCAACATAACTTATGCTATTTATCTTTTACTGCAGGAAACACACCAATGAGTAGCACAATAGCTAAAAAAGACAACCCAAATACTTCATACACATTTCAACCAAAACAGACACGAGCTAATCGACCGAAAAATGACATAAAGACGCACGTCTCAACCAAAACAAACACGAGCTACTCGACCGAGAAATGACATATAGACAGCATCCGATAACCATTGCAAGACGAAACGATAAATAGCCATTGAAGTAGGCAATAAATTATCTTTCCATGTAAAAACAATTAAAATTAAATTATCTTAGGGAAATTCCGGTTGGTACCCCTGTGGTTTGGGGTTTTCCGGATTTTGACCACCACTTTTTCGCAGTTCGGATGATACCCTCCAGTTTGTGTGTTTTTCCGAATTTTGCCCTTTCGTCAAATATATTGTTGTTAAAATATATTTATCCCATGAAAAAATAAAAATAAATTAAAAAGCAAATAAAATAAAAGAGAGAAAACAAACTAAATTAAAAAAGAAGAAGATCCGATGAGAAGAAGAACCGGGACTCTCGACATTCCAAAGGAAGAGAAGAAGCGAATGGAATAACCAAGGTAGCGAAGCGAATCGGGGTGACTGGTTTCAGAAACTCCAGTTCATCTTTTCTGATAATTACATAATCAAATTATGATGAGTTTAAGAACGGACTGGAACTTCTAGAATGAAACATTGGTGTTCATCTTAGCCAAATCAGTACCAGGTTCGATGGAGATTCAACAACGGTGCCGTAATCGAGTTCCGGTCCTGAACAATTCATTATTGAGTTCCACCAAACGCTTCAAGCCACAAGCAAGAAGGATTTGCCTTCTCTCTTATTCTGCTTAAACCTCCTAAATAGATAATCAAAAACCATTCAATTCAACTCTTCAACTACTGACAAACTGGAGTTGTATATGTAGTTATTGGAGCAGTAGGAAGAATTTCGGTCAAGAGTTTGCGATTGCTCGAATCGTCGAAGCTCGAAGGTGAATACAGTAATGGATCTCAACATATCTTTATTTTTAGTTTCTTTTTCTTTTTAATTTAGTTTGTATTTTTTTCCTCTTTTATTTTATTTGCTTTTTTAATATCTTTTTATTTTTTGATGGGATAAATATTTTTTAACAACAATATATTGAACGAAAGGGCAAAATCCGAAAAAAAACACAAACTGGAAGTACCATCCGAACTGCGAAAAAGTGATGGTCAAAATCCGGAAAACCCCAAACCACAAGAGTACCAACCGGAATTTCCGGTTATCTTACTATAAATTATATTTCCAAGTAAAAGCAATTAAACTTAAAAGTATCTTACATGTATGTATTTACAAGTTACAGTACTCATTATAGTTCATCACTTTCGGTATCGCATAATAAAAATAACCGATCAAAACACACGTGTTGCGCGGTGCAACTAGTACAAACCAAAAGCAGCAGTATTAAACATAACACGAGAACATTAATTTTACAAGAACTCAAAACATCTCCAAACCAAACTCCAACACATAATGACCGAACTGCAGTATTAAACAAGACTCCAACACAAACAAGTTTGGGAAGCACTCATGACAGCAATCTAAGTTAAATGGAGGGACTGGGACCAAGGTTGAAAAAGAAAAGGAAAAATTAATATATCAGCTTATCCATGAGAATACATTTTCCGTCATCGGCAAATGCGAAAGTGGAAGATCCACAATCGGGTCATCAAAGTTCCATCCATTTGCCCGTGTTCATACAGAAGCCAATCACTGCCAAATAACAAAAGAAATATCAGCCTATGCAAGCATAAACAGTGAAACAATCAATCTGAATGCAATATGCAACTAGTTTCAGATTTAAAAAACAGAGAATCCAAATTTCTACTCATTTTGGTCGATTAAAATACTAGAATGGTATACCTATCAATTAATCAGTAACATGTCAAATCGTCTAAAGTGCCAAATGCCACGCCAAATTAGTTCATAGTTTCAAAATGAACAAATCACATACTTGATGTTCATCATCAACTTGGATATGGACCCCCACTTTGCAATTTTGCAGTATGAATAACTTGCATTAGTTTCAACATGAACAGATCAAATGTTTGATGTTCGGCTCAAGCTCATTCACTTGAATAAACATTCCGAGCATGAGCATTTTTAGCTCGGTTAGTATTTAAGCTTCACTCGATTATAAATGAGCTAAACATGAGCATATCAAAGCTCGGTTCCTTCGGCTCAAATAGAACCCTAAAGATGACTAGATGAGTCAATCTTCAATAGGGTTGTTATATGAATAAAACATATTTTTAAGTTCCGTTACTATTTAGGCTCAGCTCAATTCCAAATGAGTTGAACATGAGTATCCCAAATCTCGGCCTGAACGAAACAACATCCTTACGCATAACATTACCCTTTTCAATATACTAAGACTACCCACAATGGGAGTCTCTAATCTATAAAATATAATAAGTATTGAACAAAGGTGATAAATTACCACACAAAACTCTTCTGACATCTCTAAGTAGAAAACGATGAGAGAGAAATATCTATTCATTTTGATTGGTGACATGTGTCAAGGAAAATTGTTTTAATATTTGTTTGTTTTTAAAGTTGTTAGATTATAATTTATTGAATATCATGATTAATATAAATATATTTTGATAAATTTTGTTTTTTATAATTTATTTTTCTGTATTCATAGAGTCTAATATTGAATATGTTTAAAATACATATTTTTTATATAAAAAATAAGTAATATAAGCAAAGTAGAGGAAAAGTAGATAGAGTTTTATATAAACATATTATATAAATAAATATAGAGTTAATACAATTATACATGGTCTAATATTATATAAATAAATATAGAGTTAAGAAACAATGAATGTAGAGGAAAAGTAGATAGAGTTTTATAATCTGAAGTAGCGGAGAGAGTGTTAAGAGATGAGGGTTTAAAAACCCACCATTGTACATGGTCTAATAACTTAAAAATCATTAGATAAATATAAAATTGAACAATAAATCTAACCTATTAAATTATATTTTAACGGATCAGATTTTACTATCCCCACTGGATCCATTCCCATGAGCTAGTGTGTTTTTAACCGACACAATGCTGCATACTTTCAATTTGATTTAATTATCTTGATTAGCTTTAATATAGAAATCCATCAAATTGATTGTATCAATCAACTCAGGTTCAATATACCATATTCTTTAGTACAGAAGCAGCATAGGAGAGGAGGGGAAAACCTAACCTGCTGTGGCTGTTGATAGTTTCCATATCCATGATAAGGACCATAGTACATGTTTGGATCTTGAGGGGCTGCTGTGTATCCATAGGATTCATATCCTTGAGGATACCCACCATAGAATCCACCACCACTACCATTCCACTGGGACGGGTTAGGTTGTGCCTGCAGCACAATCTAGTTAGTAAGTGCAGCCTTCTTAGAAGGTCAATTGCATAAAAATGCAAAGGTGAGCAATGATGTGGACCTGTTTGTTTGAAGGAGTGTGGCCCCATGAAAGACGAACATTCTGCCCACCTATTGGGGTGCCATTCAAAGCTGACAAGGCTTGCTCTGCACATGCACTACATTATAGAAAGCATTACCGAGTTAAAAATAAAGCACTGAAGCAGTATTAACATGATTGCATACATGCTAAATTGCTCACCGATCACCAAACTGTACAAACCCACAACGCTTGCCTGCAGGTATTTTCACATGAACTAGCTCACCAAATTGGCTAAATGCTTGTCTCAGGTGGTCATCTGTTACACTTGGATCCAGGCCACCAACAAAAATCTGCATCAGAAGCAAAAGTATTAGCAGGAAGTATTACAACTTTAGTATTTGTTTAGCAATTCGTTTAATAATTTTATTTAGTTTTATAATGGCATTGTGTGCTTTAAAAAAGTTTAGCAAATCAATTTATAAACCTTCAATAATGGACCTCTAATCTAGGAGCACAAAGTAATGTAATTATGGTCCGTTTTTTTGATCAAAATATTAGGTAGAGGAACTGTAGTGGGGAGGGGGTTAATGGGGTATCGAGAACTTAAGTTCCTGGGTGTGTGTTTGTTGGTCTCTGTGGGTTTATCGTGAACCCCCTCTCAACAGGTTCAGAGCACGGGTGCGTACATAGACCCCCTCAAAGGATGAAGATGATAGATGATTATGAAATGCCTTTATAATGCACATGCCAAACAAGGCCTAAAAACTAGCACTGTAGCAGAATCAGATAGATTACTTACCGTTGTGTTATTTGGATCATTTTCACCAGGATTTTCTTGTGTGTTCTGGTAAGGAACTGTAACAGACAAAAAAACAATGGAACCACATAAATGATGAAAAATAGTTAAAAGCCTGAAACTGCTTCCTAAATGAGAGACATAAGCACTAGAGGACAAAATATTAAAGAGTACTAGAAATATTGATTACGTATGCAGAGTAATCATGACTTGAGCTATAAATGTTTATCTCTCTCTCTAAGAATATTTACCCCTTATAAACTACATTAGGATTTCTTTATTTTGGGGCAATACACTAGATACCACAAAGATGAACAGAAAACCAAGGTCTTCCTATTATATGCTCAAAAGAAACCAATAGCACAACTAAGAAATCATTGAAGGACAGGACCGCAAGCATGTGTACCTACATGCCAAATACAATTTCAATTACAGTCAGATTTTTCATAATATGAAGCTGCATATTTTCACCATATTTCAACTAGAATAAGCTAATAAATCTACACTTGGATCTGAAAGGACAGCAGGTTACACTGACATCTTTATCAGTTAGCATTTGCGGAAAAAAAACAATATCTATCAAGCACTCAAGCCTACCAACATCCACCAAGCAATAGAGACAGGATATTCTAATGGAAACCACACTGCACCTAAATACAGGTTGAATATCAAAAATGAAACTTGAACCAGTAATATTGAAAACTTGCTCTTCTTTTACTCCCTCAGGTTTTTTTTTTTGCTTTATGACGCCACTTAAATTTGCAAACTGCAAAAGCATGCTCAATAGCTATCCTAGGATGCGAATCAACAAAATCTGCACTTTAATGCCATGGCAGATAAATGAAGGTCTAAAAGGACAGAGAAGATCAGCAGCAGAATGAATGACCAGTGGGCCACTAGGGCTAGCAGATGCAAGACAAATAGACCTTATCTGCCGGATTGCAAAAAATATGTTTGACTTGAGTTTAGTTTTCCATCAACTTCCTGGTGACCATGTTTAACTTCTACACAGATCATATACAAATTACTGTAACAGGATGAACTTAAAACTATGTATGAAAGTTTTCACTCGACTGGTAATTCTTATTGCAATCGAGCTGGAAAATTAAATTTGCCCATGTAGCATTGTCAACTCTACCAAAAAATATATTTAAGGGCAACTTATGGAATAATCAAAATAACTGACCTAAAATGAGGCAACACACTAAAGTGCAACAATTTCAGCTGAATTCAGTTCCAGGCCCCCGAAATGAGAGCCTCTTGATATCCTGCTTTGAGACAATGAGTTATAAGTTTTTGCAGTTTTTATTATAGTTAAGGAGGCCTAGTTTTATGAACGAAATGAGTGCAAATCTACTTATCTTCAACCTTTTTCATTCATTTTTTTTCATCCAACCTATTTTCAATTTCATAAATCAACATCATAATGTGGGTATCAGCTAGTGCAAAATCAGATAATCAAGAAAAAATTGCACTAGAATCTCAACAGTGAAGTACAAAATTACAACAATATAATGCAGATCACTAAATTAGCATACCTTTCTGCTGAACAGCCACAGGCTTCTTGTTGGCGGCTGGCCCAATTCTCATGGGTCTAGAAGAACAGAACATGCCATTCATTTCCGTAATAGCACGCAATTGTTCACTTTCATCTCCAAACTTAACAAAACCATAACCTTTGGAGCGGCCAGTTGTATGGTCAGTGACAACTTTAGCACCTCTGACCGATGGATAGTGAGCTCGAAATGTCTCTTGGAGAGTGTAGTCTGTAACATCAGCTGCTAGGTCTCCAACAAATATTGTATAATCTGGAATGTCATCCTTTTTCTGACCAGCACCAAGTGTCGCCCAGTTCAGTCTAAAAGCTATTTCAGAACTAGGCATCAAGGAGCCATTGTATGTTAACAATACTCGTTCTGCAGCAGCACGACTTGCAAATTCGATGAAGCCATAACCCTCAGGTTGAGCAGTCTGCTTATTGCGAATTACTTTCACAGATATAACCTGCAAGGAAATTAAATATGGTTGACTAGTTGAGTAAGCAAACAATTTAAAGGAACAACAAACTTGGGTTTTGTTTGGTATCATAGTAGCTTTCAATATTGAGTTTCTGCAGGAAATAAAATTGGTATTTTGCAACAATTAATCTAATGATTAACCATTAGCAGAGATAAATAGACAACAAATGCTGCTCTATTCATACATCATTCATACCCATTCCGACATCTACATGAAATGATTCAAATTGAAGACTTGGCATAGACTGATTCAAAAATCCAAATTATGGAAAGCTATTGGTGGATTGCAATCAATGTAACACACATGGTGACAGTAAGCAACGTGGATTGCTAGGTAAACAGTGTGGCACTATACCTAATGATAGCTTTCATGCAGAATTTTAACATTATAAATTGAGAAAGAAAGCAAATTCACTGTCATCTTTTGTTCAAAAATACGGAAGTTGTCTTTGTCGAACACTAAATCCTATGATGCAAAAGTCCTAAAGGCAGAAGATCCATAAGAGGATATCCAAGACTGTGCACTTTGACCACCAAGACTTGATCCGAATCTGTTAAGATGATGGACAAAGTATATCACATCAATTACACAAAGAGAGATCAAGCCTAGTATATGAGAAGGTCGGTGAGTACTTCTATTGCCATTTGATTTTAGAATAGAACCTCACTGGATTTTAGTGGGATCAAACAAGGAACAACAAATGCTGCTCTATTCATACATCACGGTGGAGTTTTGTGAGTTTGAATCATTGATGATAATTAATGGTTAAGATTATCGTTTTAGATTAGTAAAAAGGATAGAAGATATTTAGAAGATCATATCCCAATCAATTTATATTGAAGGATTAATTTTGGATTAATTTTTAAATTTCAGATTAATTTTTTAAATTTCAGCTCATATATTGCCTCGTACTTGCCCTCCTTTACAAATTCTCATCTCTCACAACTTCATATCATATATATTTAAAAGTTAAGAGCAAGGCTATATATTATTCAAAAAATTTCCAAATAGGCACAAGTCTTTTCGTACGATTGTATGCGTGAAACTGAAATATTATGTTGTAATATATTAATATATTAATGATTATTAGTAAAATATAGATATATATATTTTTAATATTTGGATTGCATTTTAAATTATACAAAAATGAGTTAATCAGCAATCACAAGTATAGTAAATTAATAAATTATTACTTTAAAAAAATGATAACTTTAATCATAAAATTTCGTATTATAAATTATGAATTGATACTTCAAATTTAGTTTGAAGTTAAAAAGTTAATAAAAAATTAACCCCTTAATATAATATGATAGAGATATGTAATATATTAATGATTATTAGTAAAATATAGATATTTTTGGAGTGATGATAAGTTGATGAAAGCTCTAAAGGCTCTCTGTCCCCAGTCCGATTCTTCTTTCAAAGTCATTAGGTTCTAGCTTACACTTTTGTTGACTGATTCTGCATTCTTTGTATCAATAAGGAGGATTGTAATTTTCAGTTATTAATTGAACATGAAAACCGAGTTATATTTAGATACTTTTGTGCAATTTATTGTGTATGCTAGTTTATATTATTGAGTATTGTCTCGTGATGGATTAAATCATGTTTTGTTTGTTGTTCTTCTTTCCAATTCTAGTTGATACCGAAGAACTTGGACTTATATGCATCTCCTCGGCTGCATCCCGTCGGCTTTGCACATTTTATATTTTTGAAGCATCAATTACAAACTTTCTCATTGTAAATTTTAAAATTTTGGATTTTTCTTGGTTAATTGTATATACCTGGAATTTGATATTAGCCTATTCAAAGGTTGAATTGATTTATTTTTTCTTTTATTTTCAGTAACATTTTTGAGTAATTACAAACTTACAGAAAATTAGTAGAACACCCAAATTATAACCCAACCCCCGCTTCATCTGATAGATGCGGGCGGGGGTTTGGCGGGCGATGGGTGGGATGGGCGATTCTGGGTGGCTGGTCGGGTGGCGGTCAGGACATCCGCACACCTCATCGTCATCCCTAACCTAAAGACTCTAATCATCAATTTACCAAGCGAGGAGTATGGAATTTCACATTAAAAAAAACTAGACAAAAGAAAGTAAACAGACCTCGGCAGGAGGTCCGAAGCAACCCCAGAGATAGTTCTCGTCCATCCAATACTGCAAGTCTCCAATCCACAACGACCGAACCTCGTCAGGGTTCGGCACAGGGGCAGCCGCTTGATACTGCTGCGACGGAGCCTGCTGTGGCGGAACCTGTTGCGGTGGCCACATCTGTGCCGGAGCCGCCTGCTGTGGCGGTGGAGGCATCATCATCCACGGTTGTTGCTGGGGTGGAGCCTGGCCGTAGTGTTGTGGCACCGTCGGCGCTTGACCGTACTGCTGCTGCTGCTGCTGCTCCATGGGCATACGTGGCATAGGCGGTGGAATGACTCTTTGCTGTGGTTGCATCATCGTCGATCAAAACTCCTAATCATGAGCTACACGGAGATGATGATGATAATAAAGTTAAGCAGAAAAGGAGATCTTAAGCAGTTGATTGATTGTGGATAAGGAAGGTGAGGGGGGAGGATGAGATTAGGGGATCGAAATCCCGTGCACCGCAGGAAATGAATGAGATTAGGGGGATCGAACGAATATTTTATCTGGAATACTCTGGCATGTACAAAACGTCATTCAATAGTCAATAATACATTTAACGGTTCATTTTGGGCCTGTTGGGCCTTGACACTTGGCCTCGGTTTGGACCTATTCTGGGCCTGCTTCACTACAAATTCTAAGTTCATGACAGATTGTTATGGATCCGGAAGCCGTGACGATTACGGTTTCCGGATCTGTGATGATTTTTTTTTGTCAATTTTAACAAAAAAAAAAAAGCTGACACTGATACGATTTTGGAACCTGTGTATGTGTAAGAATTTTTTTTTCATTTTATTGCACGGTTTTAGAACTTGTAACCGTGACGGTTACGAGTTCCGAATGCACAGTACGTTCGTAAATTCCATCGCCGTATACGTAAGGCCATCTTCATCCCAGAAATCCAATTTTGAAATCCAATTTTGATTTCTTTACTGATTTTTTTTGCTTTATTGTTAGAACCCAAAATATATGTCAGATTTAGTTTATATGCAGAGAAACTTCTCTCTATTCGTCACTTTGGTTCTCTCCCCAAATCTGACATCTCAATAATAAAATTGTTTCTTATATGAGTGAAGAAACTCAAAATATCTGGAATGAAGATGCCCTAATATTCCTCTAAAAGTAAGGCGCGGAATCCTACTAGTCTCTAACTCCCCCTCGTACATGCAAATTCTGTTTACAAAACAAATTTTCAAATTTGTTTATTAAAAAAAACATAAGGATTATCAGTCTGTTTTGGTTTCATAAGTTACCGAGCACAACACCACATATTTAAAATATTTGCCAAAACATTATAATACACATATGCCATTATACAAAATCGATAACGGTCCTTTGCTATCAAATTTTGACAGCATCGGCTCCCACAGTGGAGGAGATTGAAGAAACGCAAGGAAACCAGTAACGACGCTTGCCATCTTTATGCCCATCATCAACCATTGCAAGACCTTCCTGATAATTTCAAGTTCAACCAACAAAACAGTAAGCATCCATCAAATCAGACATGGAGAGGATATGGTGACAGGTTCGCTATGGACTTACTTCCAGCAAGGTATCAAGTGCGTCGATGGCACGCCCAGGGGACCATGACAGTCGTCTCTCTATCTCCTCTACGGTCACATAGCCTTGAACCTGATCCAAATCCGTTGAAACTTATAATATCAAGATCAGAAGATTCAGAAAAAGTCATCTTGTTTAAACTATACTATCCCTTCTAAATAACATGCTCAGCTTTCAGGCCATTACAAAGAAAGGGACAAACTCATTGTAGAAGCTAGAACATGGGTAAATTGTATGTTTGGTCCTCAATACTTAGAGATCATCTGGGCTAACCTTTATTGTCTTATAAAGTACCCAACTCTTTAACGAAACAAAAAAAAAAAAAACAAGAGAGGTCCTTCCATCAATTTTCCCATGAGGCACAAACGCAGTAGCACATTTTGGGGTAAAATAAACACTTAAAATCTGGGATCATAATGAGACGGTTTTGAAAGGTTGAGGACCAATTATACAATTTATGACAATGTTCACGTACATATACATAATATGTATAAGGCATTTAACGGTTGTATAATACTATAATGAAATGGACAGAATCTCACTTTAGCACGTTTTTCATCAACTCGCGACTTTCAGAAAATTTCAAAAAGTTATCACTCATGATGGAATTGAGAACCAAACATTGTGAAATTCAAATTCCCTAAAGTCCTCAATAAACATGTCGAAAGACACTGGACAAAGATTGTCCATCGTAAGCTTTGTTATGCTGAGTGTATCAATGCCATCTTTGAAAAAAAGAAGCTATAATTATTCACACTTTCAAGGTTACCAAGTGATAACTACTGAAGTGACTCATACTAACTGACAACACATAAATTGACAGAGGAGTTGCTTACATATGATCCTACAACACCAAAAACCGGAATATAACAGAAAGGAAACTTTGATCAGATACATATTTATATGTTTATGATTATATTAAGCTCTCCCATGGTAACTTATCTTTAGCATTAACATACTTGAAAGTATGTACCCAAAAAAAGGCCTGAATTGGAAAATAATTAAATCATAAACAAGAGTGAAGATTATGAAGGCAGTACAAACTCTAACTCTTTCCCTAACCTTAATAAGAATAAAAGGGGAATGTAGAAGAAAAATACCTGGGCAAGCTCCAAAATTTCATTATGATCTTTGTTCAGCTCAGTTGGAACAGACCGTACAAGCTTTTTCTTTCCAACAGATATCACCTCAAAACCACTACCTAATATCTGCAAGCACAAGCATCATCAGCATGCATCAAAAGTGATCCAAGAAGGAGGACTCAAAAATCTCATATAAGATCCAAGGTGGTCACTATAAACTCAAATTCTTTACACTATTGTAGGAGAAAAGGTAACAAATCACAATGCCCCAATTAAATATAGTCTTCCAAATTAAGAATACAGCGGGGATTGCCAATTCCCATATTCCATATCAATTTCCAATCGGTTCTAAGGACAGATCAAAGGGGCATAAAACACAATATACCTTGAGCTTACTTATAGCACGTAAGCAATCGTCTTCAGACACAGGCTCACGGGCATTTTTTCGTTTTTGACCAACCAAGTTGCATAGCTCATGCAAGCTTATCAGACCTCCATTGTGGGGTCTTGTTGCCAAACAAATCTCAACAATCTGCACTCCTGTCTAACCAGATAGTGAACATTTTGATGAAGTACTCAACAACAAAAAATGCAAGTGAATCCATTTCATTGGCAAAATTACAAGACATGGCCGCACAAAGAGAGGCACCACTATATAGCCTAGACAAGATATCATAACCCTTAAGAACATTGGAATCTAGTCCAAGATGATTATTACCTACCAAGTTCATAATAGAAGTCACCAATTCCCAGAAGCTCTGCCCAGAAACCTTTGTTGGAGGCAAGAGGATCCACTCCTACTTTAGCACACATTCCATGGAATTGTTCTCTAAAAGTTGGATTCTTACGAATATCATTCTGAGAAGAAAACGGAAACTATTAAAGAAGAAATCCCGTGCATTATCATGGATTCTTACGAATATGCCAAACAGGCCCTAAGGGAGATAAGGAGCAGAAAACCTTGTGTTTGCGAGCGAATTCTTCGAGGTGAGATCGGAAAGTAGCAAGCTGCTCCTTCATGAGATCGGTTCTTAATTTGGCAACATTCTCGCCGAGCAGCCGGTACTGATCCTGCAATTAGACCATAAATGAAAGAAAAGAAAAGAGGATGAGCAAAATCGGACATCATCCCAATCGCGAGAGTATTCCGATTGAGGAAAAGGGGTATTTGAATAGAAACAAACCCTAGCAGCAGCGGCTGTCTGCAGGCCACCTATTCCAGGTCTTCGCCTCATCCTTCCCCTGTAGGCAAAGTGAAATGCGGAGCAGATGGGAAGAAAGAACCAGTAAACTCAAATCCGGTCCGGACTTACAATGCAAAAGCCTTAAATTTCTGTTTCGATCCCTCCTTCGTGACACAATATTATTTTAATAGATTGTGTTTATAACCTTAAATTTCTATTGGATTTGACTCGATGCTATAACAAAAAGTACGACACTAATGTTGACGTAACGTCCCTGCAATTTTTCTTAAATTAAAAATTTTACTAAATAATAAATTAAACCAATAAATTTTTTTCTAAAGCATAACACTAATGAAAGTAAAAATTGTATCTAGATTTTTTGAAAAAAAATATTCTCATCAAATTTTTTATAACAAGTATTTTAATTTTTTTTTAAAAAAACTAACGGGATCAAGATTTTACTAACTAAATACAAATTCTTTTTTTTCAATAGTAATCGGTTATTTTGAATATTTAAAACCTTTTTTTTATAGTAACAGGATCACGAATCTAAACTTAACAAAATTAGATCAATTGAAACTAATATTTTTAATTAAATTTTAATATCTTTTAAATCGAGAGAATATCTATTTAGTTATTCATAAGCGTATCACATAAGCTTAGTCATATTTACTTCCTATTTTCTATAAATACCTAAAAATCATTGAGTTTAAGATTTCATATTACTGATCTTTTTGCATGTTTCGATTTTCAAGCTTCGGTGAGGAATCTTTTCATCTGTTGCTCATCTGCACAAAACAACAATAAGCCTGGTATGTTATACGTTATAAACTTCGTAGTGTTAAACCCTTCATGATTATACGTTACAGAATTTTCTTCTCGGATTTTTTATCTACTTTTTACGTCACAGTCTGGGATCTCACCTGTTTCTTCTCGGATTCTTTTCTTCTTGGATTCTATCCTTCTCGGTGTATTTCTCAACCTCTATTTCTATATGTTCAAAATACTTTTTTTTAAAAATCGATATTTGCGGTTATTCTTGATTCAATTATTTTACACTAAAGTCAAGTCAATGAGGTTTGTCTTCTATTTAAAAAAAATTGATTAAAATTTAATTTGAGGTTGTTCTTAAATACGTAAAATTTTTATTTAGGTTTCTTTGATATGTCCAAGATTTATATTTTAGGGGTTTCAAAGAGCTTTCCAAGGATAAGGTACTTGAACAACTCGGATTAAGTGTTGTTGGTCGGAGGGCTGGATCAGTTGGTGTTGCACCCGGAAACCAAGAGGGCTTGTCGATAATGGATTTCCTAATGTTGGTATTAACAAGTTCCTTTGCCTGCTTCTGATTGCGAATATACTCTAAATCCGGTGCGTACGTCTCAGTCTCTGTTATATGTTCTTTAAGATGTTGAATTATGTTACACTAGGATTTATTCAGTTACAGGATTTTAAATTCTAATGAGAATTTTACATTGTGTACTTAATTTTGTTATTATATGATGAAATTTGGGTCCAACCAAGGATTAACTCATGTGATCTTCAACTTTCATTTTGTCAATTGTAGCTGCTAGATGGACTACAAACGGATCAATGCCCAGTTTGCCTAGGGAGTAGGCCCTTGCCATGCAGTGGTATGACATGAGTGTCACAACATGCATGCTTGGAGCTTCTTCTCGTGGAACTTGCGCTCGTATAATTGCATTAGTTGGTGTCCCTTGTGTAGAAGGTCTTGGCACGGTATAGTTCTCTTTTCTCCCACATTAACCACAACTACTCTTATCATTTCATTAGTTGGTGTCCCTTGTACAGGAACTCTTGGCACGATATATTTCTCTTTTCCCCCACATAACCATCTGTGCTCTTTACATTTGATTGCATCGTGAGACACTGTTATATGCTAATGATGTTTATATGGCATCTAATGGTTTTGTAGATGATATATATATATAGAGAGAGTATAGATCCTATGAGAAGACCCCCTAACGTGAGAACATGAGAACATATTCGTAATTATTATTAGTTTTGTTACGAATGTGTCATATCGTTTAATGTATTATTCGTAGTTATTGTTGGTTGAATGGATTATTCGTAGTTATTGTTGGATTCCTAATTATTATTATTCGTAGTTATTATTATTTTTGATATCTACTCTAAATCTCAACTCTTAATACTCACATCCAACGGTGTACGATTGTTCTCATGTTCTCACGTTAGCGGTGTTCTCATGGGAACCACACCCTATATATATATATATATATATATATATATATATATATATATATATATATATATATATATATATATATATATATATATATATATATATATTCTCACATGAAGACTACCTATTGGTGTGCAAATCGTATCAAATGATTTATCTGATCTTCTACGGTCACATAGAGACCTAGATAAGGACATTGCACCCTTTTATCATAAGGCGGTAAAATTTATGAGAATCTATCAAAGTAGTTGGTCAGTTAGGGTCATGTGCTTGATCTTTTCTCTTCAGCTCTTGATCAGGTGAGTCGCATTTGGTTTTTGAGGCTTCATGTTCTTTTCCCCTTCAAACTTCAAAATATGATTGTTTTCTTTGACTTCTCCATTGTATTATTCTCTAGTTATTTTATTGTTGTCTGGCTGCACATTAGTATTACAATATTCAATTTTCGTGGAAAAGCTTTGGGCTTCATAGGATTTCATAAATTACAATCTGATATTGCCATATTGGTGTTTGTCGTTGTTGAAGAGGGGGTCAATGTAGTACCTTTTCCTTTCAAAGTCCAAACTCCAATAAGGGTTTGCTCTACTCCTAGTCTCTCTAAGCAAGACGGTTTCATTTTTGCACTTGACGGTTGTCGATCCTCAGTGGAGGTGTCAATAGAAAAGTGGTCAAAGATTTTGGACAGTAGATTCCCGTAAGGCAAAGGGATGGATCGGGTGGAGTTTATGGTGTGAACCAAGTGATTTAAAATCAGGTTAGACACATCTATATCTAAACCAGTCATGATCAAATAAATCGGTTCCAGAGACTGATCCGTCAATAGTTCTCTTGAATTGGTTCAAGGAATAACACATTTAACCAAAATAGTAAACATGATCTTGACATCTAGGGTTAGAGAGGTGTGGGTGAGTTGGCGGGATGTCAAGTTAGAAACCATAAATTTTTCCTTGGCAAGGCGAACACTTTCCGACCGATATGGGTGTATAAGGGAAAGATTTGTAAAAGGCCTTATAATCTCACACAAAATAGTGGGAGTGAGAGAGATTTGAGTACCTTTAACAGTCATTTCAAGGGTAAGAATTCCCTTTTCCCTTTTTGCGATGAGATTTACATTGAACAACCGCGTGAGTCTTGGGAATGCAGAACCTTCTGAGTTTAACACCTTCTAGATAGAGCAATTTTTGAGCATTGAGACACAAGGAATTTGAAGCGTTTCCAAAAATTCTATCTCCACCATGCCACACATACAGAGGAGACGATTGTGAAAGCCATCAAGCCATGTTCATGTGGCTTTGAATTTAATGAACCAAGATGTTGGAAGGCCGGTGTGTGGTGAAATCTCCATGTCTTCGGGAAAATTTTCATCGTCTATGGCTGAGGAGATTTGAGCGGTATCCTTTTTGAAAGTGGAGGCTAGACGGTATACAATTTCTTTGAGTTTCTTATGGGATCCATGAATGAGCTTGTGAGAGCAATCGAAGGGTTTTGGAAAGAGTAAAGCGTGTGGGAGTTTGTAAAGCATTGAAGAAGGAAAGAAAATAGAGAAGGGAGGAGGGTGATATTTAAAGGGAGGACGTTAAATCAATTTATGGTTTATCAAGATCTTGAAAAACTCAAGGCCTTAAAAATCGAAAATTGGATTGTATTCTTTCCAATTAAATTTCAACCACTTTTCAAAAATATTCTTTGAATTTGAAAACAAAAACTTTTGAAATCATTTTAAAAATTCTTCTTTTAAAATAATTTTATGATTTAATATCTAAAAGATATTAACCAATAAATTGATCCGTGATTTTCAATGTGACACTTGAGTTCCGTTTCAATGCCCTTGAATTACATTTTAAGACCTTGAAATTGAAAAGTGGGCTGCATTCTAAAGAGGAAAAAAAACGATTTACTCCCCCTAAGTTAATGCTTCCTTGTTCAACATATCAAGCTCTAATCTAATAAAATTGAATTGATCTTTAGGTAGATGCTTAGTAAATATATCTTCAAGCTGCAAGTTAGTTGATATAAAAAATATCGAAACATCACCTTTCACAACATGATCACGTATGATGTGATGCCTCACATCAATATGCTTTGTTCTTGAATGCTGCACAAAACTTTTAGTAATCGAAATAACACTACTATTATCACATTTAATCGGGATACCTTTGAGATCAAAGCCGAGATCACGAAGTTGTTGAGCTATCCATAGAAATTGTGCACAAAAGGCTCCCACAACTATGTAAATTGCCTCAGATGTGGATAGGGCGAACGAGTTTTGCTTCTTGGAGTGCCAACTGATTAGGGATGACCCTAAGAATTGACAACATTCAAAATTACTCTTTCGATCGATCTTATAGCCTGCAAAGTCAGCATCTGAACATCCAACGAGGTGAAACGAGCTTTGACGTGGATACCATAATCCTAAATCCTTAGTGCCATTGAGATACCGAAATATCCTTTTCACAGCTATCAAGTGTGACTTTTTAGGATCATCTTGAAATCTTGCACACATGCACATACTAAACATAATGTCAGGTCGACTAGCAGTTAGATATAACAAGGAACCGATCATACCTCGATACTCCTTTTGTACTACACTTTTACCGTCCTTGTCATGAATGTAACGCCCCGGATTGTGAAACCTGAAACGTCACTAGGATATGAACCACACAGTGGATTCACTAGATTTAGCCTGACAACAACTTCACTATCGGACCTTCCAACAAGAGCACGACAAAACAACAAAACATAACCGACCTTTAATTGTAAAATAGTCGTAATAATTTGCACTTTTAAAACATGCCAAGAGATAAAAATAAAGACCGGTACAACCTTACAGACTTAAACTTAAGACCAAGAGCACAACCACCTTCCCAAATCCTAAGGTACACACGGATCCGGCTAATCACCAACTCCAAGAAGTTCCTCCAAAACATACCTAAAATCTGAAGTTATCCTAAAATACAACAACATATAAAACCATTAACTAGCGTCCCAAAGTCAGAGCCGAAGCTCAAGAATCAGATCAAATATGTACGCATCTTAAGAGGAACGTCAAAACAAAATATTATAAATGTACACTCAAGTTCACCTCCTAAATCTGTCATAATAAAATCAAACCAACGAGGGACGTAAAGGTCACGGATCATCAAATCAAAGTATATAAGTTCCTTACATTAGCATACTATATAGAACCACCAAAATTACCAACAAACAGTCTAAGCACAACAAACGATAAACAAGAGTATATACACTAATCCGTTGAACTTGTAAACACCTTAGTTATATAGAAGTAGCAAACAATCACATTTCATAAATAAATAATCTAGTGTGTAAAAGTCATGATAATGCCCAAAATGATAATGATTATGATGTCGTGCAGATAATGCAATGAATGTGTCATCTCTCAACTCTCAACTCACAATTCTCGGCAACGCATGATAACGCAATGCTCTCTCAAGTCCACATGTGCCCCTCCGGCGTACTAATGGTTACGAAGATATGTAATCACGTCTCCCATTTATTATATCCACCTTCTTTCCCCTTCTCGGTCTCTACTAGAGCACCATCCAAAACATGTATGCATGTTTTATATATGGAAGGGGTTCCCACCACGTCGCACGGTCATACCCGGGACATCACTCCCTCATCAAGGTCACCGTGCCTATGACCGTACCGGTGGTTACCATTTGTAAAATACTTTAAAATCATATATATATATATATATATATTGTATATAGGTACAAAAGCCTAAAAAATCTTTAAAATAAGAAAGACCAACTATACTCACGTACAACACACTCCAACTTATAGCACGGATTTCTTAACATCATTGATTATATCCAAACTCAACACATTCTCATGTCATCTATAGAGTCAACCAATCAAACATCTTATTCACATCGCACAACACATTCATCTACTCAACTACTCGTCACCAAACTCATAACACCAATACACTCTCACCCCAAAGCGTCTACCTATTATACACAAATTTCATGAGCATACTTACCAAAAACTTAACTCAAACCAAAAGTAAACTTTTAGTCACCTCACCTTAGAAGACCCTTTACATCACTTCCTACCTAGGATACCCCAACTAACAACAATCTCTAACAATGGAGGATATATCGTAAACATGCAAAATTACTTCAATTCTCACCACTATCAAGATAACTATTTAACCACGAAACTTATCCCAATCTTCAAAATATCATGTATCCCTCATTCACGTGCACCCTCAACTAATATCATTCTCCAAAACCGTCATCGTATCCTATCTCCCATACACACATCCTTGGGTGTCATCGTCTATACTATCACCTATGTCAAATTATATAGATACTCATATAAAACACACCTCACACTCTCATGATATCTGTAACACTTTCCATACATCCTTAACATTTTTCCTAGGCAACAACGTCATAATACCCACTTACTATAAACACTCAAGATACAACGACTAAAACAATTTAGTGAAAACCCTTTATAACATAAATCATATAAGTATATATATTTTTTAAAATATGTTCTACTCACAATCAGCAACAAATCTAATCTGAAATAGGACGGCAACTAAGTAAGTCAATACGACTTACCTCAAATAGACGAGTCTTATAATCACCATAGTAACTATCCAATTTAGTCACCAACATTCAAGTACCTAATATCAATATATCATCAATCAACTTCATCCAATGCAATCAATCTACAAATAAATCAGATTGAGGTTTAGGTCAATATTGCGTATCAATGTCAAATCAACTATCCAATTTAGTCACCAACATTCAAGCGTCTCACCTATCGGAGGTTAGAATAAAGGTCAATATTGCGTATCAATGTCAAATCGAGTCTCACTTCATATCCAGGTGTTTATCCAAGGTGCGGAAGACCTAAATAAATCAATTATACAAGTTTTAGCTCCGTTTACTAAAACTCGGGCCATAAAATATACTCATCAAAATATAGGCCCTTTTTCCGTAATTAAAAAATCTAGGTCATTCCTGTAATTATTCAATACACAC
Organism: Fagopyrum esculentum; assembly: GCA_033239045.1. Taxonomy (NCBI): domain Eukaryota; kingdom Viridiplantae; phylum Streptophyta; class Magnoliopsida; order Caryophyllales; family Polygonaceae; genus Fagopyrum; species Fagopyrum esculentum. The sequence goes on from BSUD01000004.1 coordinate 57,817,784, forward strand.
TAGTACATAAATGCACATTTAACACGGTTCCGTGTGCATTATTTAACACGATTATGAACCGTGCTAAAACTGCTTGTGGTAAACGTGTTTAACACGGTTGGGCCCGAACCGTGTTAAATATGTTTACAACGGTTCATGTTTCAACCGTGTTAAACGTGTTTACCACGGTTCGCATCCAACCGTGTTAAACATGTTTACTACATGCAGTTTTACCACGGTTCGGCACGAACCGTGCTAAACGTGTTTACAACGGTTCGTGTCGAACTGTTTTAAACACGTTTAACACGGTTGAGCTAGAACTGTGGTAAACACGTTTACCACGTGCAGTTTTACCACGGTTCCCTCCCAACCGTGTTAAAAGTGTCGTGTTAAACGTGTTTACCGGTTCTCTTCGAACCGTGTTAATCGTGTTTAACACGGTGTTATATAACCCTGGTAATAATGTCGAATCATTGTAATAATATTGAACCGTGGTAAATTAGTAGCGCATGTTAAATGTAAATTTGACCGTGATACATGTGTTTATCACGGTTTCATTTACAACGGAAGTAATATTTTATATTCTTTTTTGATTATGCTATATTTACTGTGTTGCGCATATATACCGTACACCTGTAGTAATCCAACACAATGACCAAGCTTAATTGACCGGCTAACCGACAAATAATACTCAAAGATAATCATCAACAACACCACGATGATCGATCAATCAAATATAACCATATCAATTGACAACAATAATCATTTCGATCATCTCAAAATACTAATCACAAAAAATCCATAAGTATTTCATAAGATACCTAGTTACTCCAATATCCGTTCTTTCAACTTAATGAAACCAATGCAACTAGTGTACACGTATGAATTGTTGCACATAACTAACTCACTGATCTCGAAACTCATCGATTTGCTTTTGTGAATACGGAACCGACTTAGTTGACTCCGAAAATCACTGTCAATTAAGAGGAACTGATTTAGTGAAAACATGTCATATATACATGACAACACAAGAAAAGTGAATATAGCTGATGCAAGACATAAGAATAGTGAACTTCACTAATAATAAATCGATTTTGACAAGTGATGATTTTGAGAAGCTAATAATTATAATTATTTAGAGAAGTAACTTCAATTATACACATACCTTCTTAGGAACTTGATCTTGTCATCCTGTGATAATCTTTTGAATAAATCGAAGGATATAATAACCACAATTTGCATTATTTTTCTGGTGAGAGCACTACAAATTAATCAACATTAATGAATTTAGAGAAAAGTCACCACAAAGTTTTGTATAAACTAATAAATTAAAGAGTGAACCAACACATTTCATAATAAACTTTTGCTAACAAAAGTTAATTAAAAACCTAAAAACTTTACTTCAATCCCCTTTATCACCTTCTTAGACTTGTTGAGAGATTTGTTAGCAATTCACACCTTCATACCCCTATTTACACAAAATTATATTACTACAAGGCAGAATGTTATTGACTAGAAGGTTAATACTTTGACTGAACTAAAACGTTTCACTCAATCCCAACAAATTTCGAGGAACACCTAAGAACACCAAACATGTCTACTCCTATCTAGGATGATCAAAAACCAATATGCACATAACTAAGACTTGTTGATATATAGAAATAACAACCAGCAAAATTTAAACCAAAACCAGATTATCTCATTCTACTACGTGTCACTAATCTCTAGTCATACGGAAAGTATCCTCACATAATTTCTTATACTATTTCAGAAACTCACTACAATGTCTATAATCTATAGGTCATGCATCCTACATATTAATATCCTCATCATTAGCCAACAAACAAACATTCATCTACCCATTTCATACAACTCTTATTCACAAACTTTTGAGTTACAACTCTCTCAACTTCCAAATTATGTTGATTCTTCTAGCGTAAATTCCAAATATAGAAATTCTATCTAGCTAAGTTTACAAAACAACCTTCACAATAAAAATCAGATATAAATACAAACTCATTGGTACTAATCATCAAATCAAGACCTGATATACAACATTCCCAATTTAGTAATCTAGGTTTACTTTTAACGAAAACGCATCTAGAACTTATTCTACAATGGCGCACTGTTGGTTTTCTTGTTGCAGGTTGTCACTAGCGGTGGATGAAGGTGGCGGCAAGGAAAGGGTGGCATCAAGGCGAGGGTGGTGGCAGGCTTGGCGGCGATCCCGTCTGCGTCTTTATTCCTAGCGGCAACATAAGCCCGACCCCCCAATCAGTTCCTTGGTGTTGGACGCAGAGGCCGGCCGACCTTGGTGGTGAGGGTGGCGTCTGCATCCGGTACGGCATCAACGGTGGTGTTCCTCCATTTCCTGGATGTCGCAGAACTTACGCAGAAGTGATTGCCGCTTCCATTTTCGGTTTTTGACTGGGCAGGCGTGATTACATGTCTCGCTATTCATGGTTGGGAGGCGTGGTTGCCGTCTGCGTAGAGGACGTGAGAGTTCACGGAAGGGAGAGTCTAGGTTAGAGAAGGACCGGAGAAGGAAAGACGGCTTTCAGATGAAGGGAAAGAAAAGGACGGTAGGTTAAATTATGAAGTTGGGATCTCAGCCCAATCAAAAGGGCATATCCTTGATGGGCCCAAATGGCCTGTCTTGATGGGCCCAAATGGCCTGTCTTGATGAGTCTGGATGACCTATCTTAACGGGTATATCTCACATGAAATGATATGTCGATGGAAACCGTTAAACCGGTCGGAGCCCGGTTTGACTAAAAAATTATCGGAAATAAAAAGATACAACGATTGAAATAGTCCAAACCAATCGGAGCCCGGTTTGACTCGGAATTTACCGAAAGTAAAATTTTCGGCTATTATAACGGCGGGGTCTTGCTCCTAGTTTCGTCTGCCGCGGTGAAGGTAAGGAAGAAAAGGAGGTTGGTGTCTTGGTGTGGGAGAGAGGCCGGCATGTGAGGCGGTGCGAGAAGGCCAGTGTGAGTCTGCCTGAGGCGGCGGGAGAAGGATGTAAGGGAGAAGAAACGGCTAGTAAGGGTTATGGGGAGAGAGAAGTGAGGTAAGAGTGAAGAGAGAGTAAGGTTAAGGTTAAGTGATAATATTTAACACGGTTGATTGAAAGAATCGCTAGATCTAACTTTTAGGTCAAGTAGAAGATATATATACGTACGGAATATCTTATCTTTAAAACGGTTGATCGGTGCTTTTTAACACGGGTTTAATGAATTTTTTTAATTCCTGGCAAATCTTGCGCTTTCTAAAAAATTTCCAAATTATTTTTTTAAATAATATTTAACACGGTTGATCGAATGACGTGGTAAATTGTGTTCATTCGCCTTATTTTTAACACGGTTTAGAGGGTAACCATGGTAAATTGTAAACATTTTTACTACGTTTTCGAAGATAACCGTGATAAATGATACACAAGTTTAACACGGTTACAAGTAACCGTTATATTATAACAAAAATTTTACACGGTTCGCAGGGTAACTGTGTTAAAATGGGTGATTCTATAAATTTTCCACGGTTATTCGGTGAACCGAGGTAAATTTTAAGTATATTTAACACAATTCTTTTGACAACCGTGGTAAAAATGTTGAATTTGCATATTTACCACGCAAAAATACAGAACCATGTTAAATGTACCGTAACCAATGTGCTTTTTTGTACTAGTGACAGGGGCAGATTGTACAAATTCCAAAAGTCGGGTCATAAAATGTAAACCATAAATATTGGGTCGATTATGTAATTATACCAAAATTGCTTCTTCCCCAAATTAGGGTTGTTGAAAGAGGGGGTTGTGGCGGCAGAAGGCTCGTCCCAGCGGCGGCTTGGTGCAGGTCGACGACGGCACGTATGCAGAGCAGCCCTCCGGTGGTAGCGGTGAAGCAAACGATGACCTGGGGCGGCGGAAACCGGCTCGACAGCGCAGTAAGGTTCCAGTTCTAAACTCGCGAGGAGGTTGACTAGGTGTCGGTGCAGATCTGGCGGCGAGTTCGCTGCGGTGGCGACGACGGCGGTCTGGGCTCACCTTCTCGACTCCCACCAACGCGAAGGATGACAGTGACGAAGGGATCTGTTGCGAGTGCTTCAACTCAAGCTCTTAATGGCGAGGGCTCCCGGAAACAGTGGCACAGGCTGAAGTGACGGCGGAGACAACGACTTATTTGGTGGCAACGTGGCTCCTGGTGTAGTTGACGGTGTTGGTTAGGGGTGAAATTGGGTTTCCGGTTGTTGGCGTCGGTGGATTGGGGTGGCTGTTCGGTTCAGTGCACCGACAAACAAGGAAGGCGAGGAACACACAAAGGGTCAATTGTGGGTTCGAGTGTAGGTATGGCTCCGGCGAGTTCAAGGGCCGAGTTGTTGGTTAAATCGAAGATGGTTGAATCAGGAAAGTGAATAGCAATTCCGGGAAGGAAGATGAAAAACAAGGGGAAAGAGGCTATGTAATAGCTAGGATTTCCGAATTCTAATTAATGTTGATTAACTTAATCGTTGATAGTTATTGACCCATAACTCGCAAAGATTGCGTAAGTAATGAGTATGAGTCCCACCGTTATGTTCCTGGTGTATTTTTGGATGTTTGGGGAAATTTTCACTTTTTCCCCGGGTAATTATTTTTACCTTCCGGTGTTATTTGGAGCATTTGGGAGCTCCAATTAATAAAAATGCAGTTGAAAGAAATGATCAGGACATTGGACATGTCCTAGATATGAAATAACATGAAAAGGCAAAACGGATAAAAGAGTCGCTATCCCGATTTTTAGCGGTTAAGAAAGGTGGCTTAGGAATGCCCAATTTACGTGATAGTTATGAATTAATTATCCCGATAATATTTCGGATTTTATATTCCAGTTTCATAAAGTTTGGAGATCGAAAAATATAACCGTGTTTTAATTAAATATTTTGGATAAGTATTATTATATTATATATATATATATATATATATATATATATATATATATATATATATATATATATATATATATATATATATATATATATATATATATATATATATAATATATATTCATGTGCAGTCGGCTGTTTATCTCTTCTTCAATTCAATTGCAATTGCAATTCTTTCAGTCGAAGTATCGCCGAAACGTACGATCCATCCTTCAACCTTTCACAAATCATTCATTTTCGATCCATTTTCAAATCCGCTTGTACCAACGAGTCCCTTATCTTGTCCTCTACATCGTGGTACAAATCTATTTTCCGTTTGTTAGCTTTTTGGTAAATCTTCTGTTTACCGCTATCGGAACGCCGACGGACCACTGCAAGTCATCAAACGTAAGGTTTTATACTATGCTCTTACTCCCCGTATCGCCAGGAGTCCGTACCTTCTTCAGGATCGTATATCGGCTTAGTAACGAATAAGTTATGAATTTATTCATTTTCCGTATTGCGGGTTAGTATAAATTGACCTTAAGTTGGTTAAAATGGATAATTGGAAACTCCATTATGCTCGTTACATTATTCTTGTAATTATGGGATTTTTAGTTTGATGATGATATCATGAGATTTTCCGAGGTTATGACCTTTGAAGAGGTGAGTTGTCATTAGTGCCGTATGAGCCGCGAGATTATAATATAAGGAGGTGATGGTTCTAATGTTGTGCCATGAAGGAGTGATATAGTTCCACGATTGGAGGATATCCTAGTGGTTTATGAGCTTATAGACATGTTATTGAACCGTCTAATCTGCCACCTCAGCAGAGTGTGGATTTCGATATTGCGTGAAGTATGGTACGAGACTGGTTGGGAAGGACTATATGTAGGGATGGCAATGGATCGGGTGGTGGGTGGATGACCATGTCCGCCACCCGATCCGCGAGAAAATCTCATCCACCCCACCCGACCCGCCACCCGCCAAACTTACCACCCTCATCCGATCCACCCGCATCCGACGGATGAAGCTGGTGGATCGGGTGATATTCGGGTGTTCTACGCATTTCCTTAAAATCGATATTAAAATCGAATTCGAATGTAGAAAATTAATAATAATAAAAATAAATTCAATCCGAAAAAGTCTTATCCATAAAAAAATAATAAATATAAAGTCAACACAAATCATCCAAGTGGAAATATTACAAGAAGTGTTATAAGTTTAAGTTCTTGAAAAATAGAGAAATTTAGCAATACATAACATACAATAAGGTCATAATAAGAACTGAACAAATGCACAAATTTTGCTAAACAATCAGTAAATCATCAATTTATAAATCAAAAGGGAACTAAAGATCACTAAACAATCAAACAATTAATAAATTTATAATGGGTGTAAGCGGATGAAACGGGTCGGATGGGTGGATGGTTCGGGTGATGGGTGGATGAAAGGTTCATCCGAATCCGACCCGATCCATCACCCGCTTCATCCGCCATCCGCTTTCACCCGCTTCATGTCGGGTTTTCACCCTTTTAATATGGATCGGGTTATCGGGTGTCCGTCGGGTTCGGATGAAATTGCCATCCCTAACTATATGGTATATGGCATGTTGAGATGTTAGAAGCTGAAGAAGCAACTTGAAGAGTTGGTTGAAATGGGCTTATTTGCCTTAGTATATTCATTGCTATGAATTGACGACTTGTTGGGTTAGCTCATAGAAGAAATTGTGTTTTACAAAATTCTTTTGCGCTCAAGATATCACCAATTAAGGGTGAGAGAGCAGCATGTGCATGAGATAGCATCTCACACCCGTTATGGACACTACGAGTTTGTAGTAATGCCATTTAGGGTGACGAATGCTTTAGTAGTCTTTATGGAGCTGATGAACAGTATCTTCATCAACGTCCTTGTTCAGTTGGTGGTGGACTTTATTGATGACATTTTTTTGCACTCTCATAGTAGAGAGGAACGTACCGATCATCTGAGGACGGTTTTGCAGAATCTGAGAGATAGAGGTGGTATGCTACGCTCTCTAAATACGAGTTGAAATGCCAAATGTAGCCTTTTAAGACCATGTTGTCTCCGCTAGTGGGATCATGGTTGATCTGACGAGGATTGAGTATGTTGGAGCTTGGATGATACTGATGAACATTATGGGAATGCGTAGTTTTCTCGGCTCAGCCGATTGCTACCAAAGCTTTGAGAAAGGATTTTATGTGACTACGTATTCATTTACAAGTCTTCTGAGGAAGACCACCAGAATTGCGTGGTTAAAGCAGTATGTTAGAGTTCTGAAGAGCAGAGGAGATACTTGACCTCTGCCTCTATTCTGTTATAATCAGAAGGTTTTGGGAATCCCGTGATCTAAGGTGATACATCCCAGCTAAGTTTAAGACGTGTATTTATACGGAGGAGTAGAGTTATTAATATATGTGTCTACATCTAAAGACGTATGAGGAGAACTGCCCGACCCATAATTTAGAATTAGTAGTGGTAGTTCAAGCCTTCAAGATTTGAAGACAATACCTGTGTAATATTTCATGTCAGATTTCCACATATCATAGGAGTTTGAAGCATATTTTTATGCAACAGAAGCTGAATAACCGCCAGCGTTAAGGGCACGAGTTGATCAAGACTTTGACCTGGAGATTCCATATCATTAAGAGAAGTTGAACGTTGTCGCCGACAACTTGACTAGAAAGACGCCCCAAGAGAAGACAATTGCGAGACTGACTATTCAGCTTCAGCTTCAGAAAGATCTAGCTTGACTAGAGTTGGACCTACAGTTTCCTGATAAGGACGGTAGTTATATGTTTTAGAGGTTCTACCTGGTCTGTTGGATGAGAACTAAGTTATCGCCGACAACTTGGTTAGTATCATAGAATAAACATTGTTGCATCTAGGAGGTGTAAGCACAACATCACCCGATATCTTGTCTTGAACTTCACATTTTTCTTAATCAAAAATCACCTTGTTGCCTTTATCACAAATTTGAGAGATACTAAGCAAGTTGTACTTCAAACCGTCAACAAGATAGACATCATCAATAAAGTTAGATGAATTATAACTAATTTTACTAATGGCAATAATGTTACACTTTCCTGTATCACCAAGCGTAATGGTTTCAGATGATTGCTTCTTTAGATCCGAGAACAATGAGCTTTTTCCACTCATATGTCGTGACCAACCACTATCTAATATCCATTTATGCTCCTTTACCTTGGTGATATCGTGTATAACAGAAAACATTAAACTTTCCGGGTTGACCAAATGTCATAGTTTGGTCCATATTCAGGCTCAATCATGTTTGGTGGTCTAGTACCTTTAGGAACCCATATTTGCTTAACTTGTTTCCTTAGACATAGAGGATAAGTGTTTCTAATGATGTAAGGATCATTTCTTCTATATGGACATGTTGATTTTACATGACCCTTTTTGCAACAATAGAAACATGTGGGCATTATGAACACTTCCTTTGGCTTTTATAAACGTGGTAGTCGTTTTTCTAGGAAAACTTACATGATAACCTATACCATTTTTGTTAAGGGAAGATTGTTGTGCACCCATCATCTTTTCGAGGTTGGCTTTTGAACGAGTGGATTGAATAAGTGCAGCATTCTGGTCTTAACACATCCCAGTTAGATCAACCTTTTCTCTCTCTAGATCAATATATTCTCGATGAAGAAAAGAGAGATTGCCCTTGAGAATCGCATTTTCAGATTTTAAGGCCTTGATATTGATATCAAGGTCTAACTTTTCAGTGTTAAGATTATAAATTTCCAGAGACATATCACTTAATCTTTTCTCTTGTTTGAAATGCTTTTCTCTTAAGGAACTTATCCTTACCCTATGTTCTTTATCACGTATGATTATGTCTTTAAGGAATTGTGTAAGATCTGATTCAGGTTAGGATATAATTGTACTTACCACATTATCTACGTAATGACCTTGATCTTCTTCATGATCAGCCATAAGACAAAGGTTTGCTTGTTCTTTTTCGTCTTCTGATTCATTTGTGGAATCTGAATCACTCCATGAAGCTACCATAGCTTTCTTCTTTCGATCATTAATTCTAAAGTTGTTCCTCTTCTTTTGTTGATAATCCTTTACGAGATGATATGTTTCAACACATTCAAAACAAGTCAGAACTTTAGTTTTTTTGTTAGAGTTAGAAAACTTACCTCGAGGTCTTGATGTTCGCGAATATTTTTTATTGTTTGCAAATTGCTTCTTCATTTGAAGAATCTTTGCGAGACCCCTAGAGATCAAAGCAAACGGATCTTCCTCATCTTCATCATCACTATCTTCTTCTTCTGATGGTATCTCATCCTTCTTAGATCTTAGTGCCAGGTTCTTTGTGTTGGATGGGAGCTCTCCATCTTCTTCACCAAGAACCATCTCGTGAGTGATGAGTTTTCCAAGAAGGTCATCAAGAGGAAGAGTTGTGAGATTTTGAGCTTCTTCAACTGTAACCACCTTTGGTCCCCACTTGGCTTTAGGTAACCTCCTTAGAACCTTCCTTACTTTTTCTTCGTTTATAAAGACTTTTCCAAGCGAGTCCAGGTTGTTCACGACCTCGGTGAATCTTGTGCATATTTCTTTGACTGATTCATTTGAGTTCATCTTGAATAGCTCATATTGTTTGAGGAAGATGCTGATCTTTGTTTCCTTGACTTAACTTGTTCCTTCGTATGTGACAACAAGTTTGTCCCATATTTATTTAGCACTCTTGCATGATGAGACAAGGTTGAATTCATTTGCGTCCAATCCACAATAGAGCAAGTTCATGGCCTTGTAGTTCTTTGAAACACTATCCAAGTCGGTTTGTGTGAAGTCATCTTCCGTCTTTGCAACTTGGACTCCTTCAATAGTGGTGGTTGGGATTTTAGGACCATTTTGAATAATGCTCCAAAGTTCCATGTCCTGATCAATAACAAACATTTGCATTAGTGCTCCCTGATAGGCAAAGTTGTTGTCACAGAAGAATGGTGGTCGAGATGTGGATCTTCCTTGAGCAAATCCTCCATCATGTACAGAGTTCATGATTAGTCTCACTGATGGTTAAATCAATATACGTGAGTCTAGCTCTGATACCAATTGAAGAACCGTAAGGTGAATATAAAGGATATAAATACTCTAGAAGGGGGTTGAATAGAGAATGAAAACTTTTCGCAAAAACCTATCTCAAGACTTTGAAACTGATTTCAAAGGCCATGATGTCGATCTGAGCTCTTTGTGACACAACTTGATTTCAAGGGCTTTGCAAGTGATTTCAAGGGCCTTGACTTTGTAAACCTGCAAAGCAACGTTAGTCACAGTAAAGCAATATATGGTGCGGAAATAAAAGATCGACACAGTGATATGTTCACGAAGTTTGGCTCTAACAACTACTCTCCGTTGTAGGCTTTACCCGTAGGATCTAACTATCTATTATCAGCTTCAAATAGTCCTAGATACAACCTAGAAGAAATCCCCTTCTTCTCTTACAGTAGCCAATTCTACGATCTAGCTCCAACTCTTAACCTAGCTATAATAGCCTGGTTACTTCGCAGAGTAACACACACTCAAGTATAACACTCTTTTGATATTCCAATGGAGGTCTAGAGTTTATCTCTCTCTAAGAAATATAGCTTTTGTAGAGAAAGAGAAAGAAAAACTTGTTGGGTCGAATGAAGATGCTTTGGATCGCTTGAAGACTTTTAATATTTCCGTGTAAGCTTGTTGTGCTTCTTCTTCAATCGACATCTTCATTTATAGTCTTTGATGGAGAAGTCTTCTAGCCGTTGAGAAGATAACCGTTGTTAATGTTTCTTCTTCTCCATAGAAGCCGCTTCTTGGTTGAGATAAGATAGCCGTTGTAGATATGCCTAATCTTCTTCATCTCCTTAAAGCACGTTGATTCATCTTCTCCATAATCTCTTCACGCTATTTGAAGATCTTTGTCGTTCAAGCATCGAGATCTTCAGTTTGTTGAGAATCTTTTGCTGAAGATCTTTGATATCTTGTAATATCCGTTGAGAAGAAATCTTGCGCCTTGTTTATGATCTTTGCGAGATCCATTTTGTTGGACTAAATCTTTTTGGTCGAGATCTTCTAGTTGGGCGAATCTCCTTGAAAGATCTTCTCTTGATCCTTGGTAGATTTGGTTGGTAAAAATTTGAGTCCTTCCAGCCGTCATGTCCTTTGAATCTTGCTTCACGGCTTCGGCTTCCGATCCCTTGAAATGACTTTCAAGGTCTCCGTGTTGAACCTCTTCAATCTCTGCGCTTGTCCCTTGTATCCGATTTCAAGTTCTCCATCTATCCCTTGAAATGATTACAAAGGCCTGCATATATTTAGACAAACATCAAAGCAAACCAAGAAACTAGAAATACATTCGATATTTTGTTAGTATAAAAACCGTTCATTTGTTTTAAGTCTTCCATCATCACATAATCAAATATATACTCAAGGTGGAGTTTTCACAATTCACTAACAACTTCCCAAGAAAATCTCACAATCTCTTCTTCCTTGAATCCTATGCAATCCTTCCTTAGATATTTTCCTTCCAACAACCGTCTTTCCGTTTGTACATAATCTCCAAGATCCAACCGCCTTTCTTCACATTCACCTTCCATTCTTATAGAAGAAATTTAGGTCAAATAAAATTTTATTTCCCTTGGGTTGTGGGCTGTCGACTTCGATCCAGGCCCAGTAGGACATCTCGGTCGAGGTGCATGTATGTATCGGTCCAAGATCTGTGGTGAACTACGTGCATGCCTTTGTTTTTCAACCGAATCCTTCCTTCATCCTTCCAATATAGTTCCTGCCTTTCTTCTTTTCCTTCATAATGCTCCATAATGTAGCTCCATAGCTTCCTTAGACTTCAATGCTCCATTTTGATCCAAAATACGCCTTATTCCCTACAATTACAATCAAACGTGGTGCAGACCTCGTGTGACACACCTATTTCATTTCTAGTTTATTACCAGTTAATTAACCCTGTTTAAAGCAATAAGCGGAAAAGCGGAAAACGTAAAATTTTAAAACTTTATCTTACAACCATCTTCACAACATATATACATACTAACATACGTCATAAAACCCTGTTTAACAAAAACACAACTGTTTTAAAACCATGCAAAACATCCTAGGCGGTAGCATCCCATAACAGCCCACCTGATATGATCTCAAATCCAGGTGTTGGGTCCAACGTCCTTGCCTTGGTTAGGCCGAGTCTGAGTAGCTGAAAAATATGTGGATATAACAACAATGAGCCACACGCTCAGTAAGGGTATACAAATCGCACTCTCCCAATATATATAAGTATCTAATATCCCGTCCCCAAAGGACACTCCATACCCTTCCTCACATTTCCAAGCACACATACATATCCACATTCACATATCATTCCACAACCATTCATATCACATTTCACATAAACATTCAAGCATGTTATCACACATCACATATAAACATATCATCTCATCACATCATAACATGACATATAACATATCATCTCATCACATCATAACATGACATATAACATATCATCTCATCACATCATAACATGACATATCATATCATCTCATCACATCACAACATAACATATAGCATGCTAGACTCGATCGCATCGATGCATAGGTGATAATTAACTAACTAGCTCCAACTGATCGTACGATATATTTTCTCATTGCTTTCGTATTTCTTTTCTTTCTTTCTTTTTTTTTTCTTTCGGTTGGCCAACCCGATAGCGTCATAGGCCCCCTGTAGATCAGGTAGCGACCTCGGCCATCTTGTCCTAAGACCCCCTGTAGATCAGGTCGCGATCTTGGACTATTTTTCTTATCTTGAGGCCCCCTGTAGATCAGGTAGCGACCCCTGGCTGTTTTTCTTATCTCGAGGCCCCCTGTAGATCAGGTAGCGACCTCTGAGGCCCCCTGTAGATCAGGTAGCGACCTCTGAGGCCCCCTGTAGATCAGGTAGCGACCTCGTCCCCCGGAAACCCGTGCGGGACCCAGTTGGGCTAATTAATCAATTACCATCCTATATTATCACTTTCATATCATAACTCAATTTCATGCTTTCATCATATTCTTTCATCACATTCTTTCCATTATCATCTCATGCATGCTTTCATAAGGAATATCAAGTCATCATCATCGTCTCACTCATATACATATAAGCATGCATACAATCATAACAAACATATATATACACTCAAGCATGCATAAAATCATAGCATATTAAATACATAACATATATTAAGCAAATGTAATTCATATACACTTACCTCGCAGGTAAGAACAATAAAACCTCGCAAACCAACTATTGAGTCCGTTTCCCACTCGAACTATCCTCTTTTATCGTACTTGGATACGCTCACAAAGCAACTACGTTATAGTTAAACAAAATCTTCAACAACACCTGCGGAGAATATCATATTCCTCGTATTAAACTTCTCGCTTCAAACACCAGTTAAATTCATTCCTTTGAATTTAATTAGCTTATAGCATTTTCTAGAATCCCAATTTAATTAATTAACCTTTAATTAATTAATTAAATTTTGCCAGAACAACGTTTTGCCCGCAGGCAATTTCTGAACCCACCTGTCATCAAATCTCATCAAACAAACAGCCCATAATCACCAGAATAAAGTAACGAGCATAATGGAATTTCCAATTATCCATTTTGACAAGCCTAAGGTCAATTTAGGCTAAATCGAAATACGGAAAACGAATAAATTCATAACTTATTCGTTACTAACCCGATTGACGATCCGAAAGAAGATTCGGAATCACAACGACGCAGGCTACGCTCGGACACCATCAAATTCACCGGAATCTGAGCGACGGAACCTCCCTAGTATCATATATGCTCGACCAGACCTCCCCTTGCTCGGAAATGTAGAAACTCGGTACCAAAATGAAGAGAATGAAGAGAGGAATCCAAAAACTCAAACGGATTTGAAATCGGATTAGAAACGAAGAGTAGATCTGAGTTTGAAGGTTGAGAGAAATCAGAGCTTTTACGAGGAAACGTGAAAGAAAATGAATTAATAAACGATATTTCAGCTATTTATAGCGAAGACGATAATTATCCTTTAGCGGAGTCGATAATTATCCTTTTACCGATCCGGAAGCGGTTTAAGCCCCCTTCTCCAAACTTCTCGAAATTGGAATAATAAATCTGGAATATTGTACGGATAATTATTCCGCAATTGTTTCGAAAAACGTGTATTCCTAAGCCGTCTTTCTTAGGCGCTAAGAAACGAAATAGCGACTCTTTTGGCCGTTTTGCCTTTCTATGTTTTTTCATATCTAGGACATGTCCGATGTCCTGATCATTTTTCTCAACTGCATTTTTATTAATTGAAGCTCCCAAATGCTCCAAATAACACCGGGTTTATATCATCTAGGTATCGATCTCTTGTTAAGACGGTTTTGATTCCGTTAAACCCGTTTAACTTCCTAAAATTCCCGATTAGGCCATATTTGATTTTTGACTGTCACACCTCGATTCTTGCAAAGTAAACGAATAATGACATAATCTCCAAGAATATACATCCATGTATGCAGAATAATGATGATAAAATGCCAAAATCATAACCAAAATATAGACAATAATTCAATTTATCACCTTACATAGTTCATCTACCTTGAAGTTTAGATTTGACAAACCACGTACCAAATCATTTGAAAGTAGTTTCTTCATTGTATGCATGCTTACGTGGCCAAGTCATCTATGCCAAAGCCTTGGATCGTTAGTCAAGGCCTTGAGACACGTTAGCTTAGTTCCTGAAACATGGTTAGTGCTCATTGAATATACATTGTTGGATCTAGGAGTAGTAAGCACAACATCACACGATATTTTTTATTGAACTTCACATTTTTTTGGAATCAAAAATCACCTTATTGCCTTTATCACAAATTTGAGAGATACTAAGCAAGTTATACTTTAATCCGTCAACAAGATAGACATCATCAATGAAGTTAGATGAATTATAAGCAATTTTACCAATGTCAATGATGTTACACTTTCCTTTATCACCAAGCGCAATGGTTCCAAATGATTGCTTCTTTAGATATGAGAACAATGAGCCTTTTCCACTCATATGTCTTGAGCAACCACTACCTAATATCCATTTATGTTCCTTTACCTTGGTGATATCCTGCAAAACAGCAAACATCAACCTTTCCGGGTCGACCAAATGGCATATTTTGGTCCATATTTAGGCTCAATCATGTTTGGTGGTCTAGTATCTTTGGGAACCCATATTTGCTTAACTTGTTTCCTTAAATATAGAGGATAAGTGTTTCTAATGATGTAAGGGTCATTTCTTCTATATGGACATGTTGATTTTACGTGACCCTTTTTACAATAGTAGAAACATGTGGGCATATGAAAACTTCTTTTAGCTTAAACAAAAATGGTAGTAGTTTTTCTAGGAAAACTTACGTTATAGCCTATACCATTCTTGTTAAGAGAAGATTGTTGCTCACCCATCATCCTTTCAAGATTGGCTTTTGAACGAGTGAATTGAATAAGTGTCGCCTTCTGGTCTTGACACATCACAATTATATCAATCTTTTCTTTCTCTAGATCGATACAGTCTCGATGGAGAGAAGAAAGATTGCCCATGAGAATCGCATTTTCTGATTCCAAGGCCTTGATATTGATATCAAGGTTTAACTTTTCAATGTTAAGATTTTCAATTTCCAAAGACATATCACTTAATCATTTCTCTTATTTGAGAAGCTTTTCTCTTAAGGAACTTATCCTTACCCTATGTTATTTATCACATATGATTATTGATAGCATGAATTATAGTCTATATTTTGGGACCTGTTTAGACGTTTTATCTTCAATAATCTGCATGTTTGGATGTATATTATGTGATTATATTGTCGTTTTATCTACCTTTGCGAGAATCGAGGTCTACACCAAGTTTCGTTGTAATCGTATGTAAAATGGCACGTTTTACATCAAAATGGAGCTAAAGGAGCTAAGGAGTCATTGGAGCTACATTCAGGAGCTTAAGGAAGAATCCAGGAAGCATGGAATTGGATTAGAGATTTACTTTGGACCAGATTTGAGAGATTTCACATTCAGTTTAGAGCCACCTCGGTCAACTACAGTACCATCTCGACCGAGGTGATCCAGAGGAGCGTCCCGACCGAGGCGAGCACCTTGGACGCGGCGAGATATATTTTATTCTTGGCTGAAATCTTTTATTTTTGGAAGGAGAGATCTTATATTTTTAGGCTGGATTTCTGGAAGGAAGATCATATATTTTAGGGATTTATTTATGAGAGATAGATATATTTTATTAGGATAATATCTTTTCAAGATATTTTATCTTTGGAAGATAGTTTTCCTATATAAAGGGGTGGACTTTCCACAATTGAGCAGGCCCGCTACACCCGCAACAACCGGCACATCACCGGAAAATACATGCTTAGAGCATCCAACAGTTAGGAAGGATTGAAGGAAGGAAGTTGATAGCTTTTATAGCTTTTGTGAAGGGTTTTGTAAGATTCTCTTAGATTCCCTTCTTGTTGATTGTATTATTGGATTGTGATCCAAGGAACGCTTGTTTGTTTGATAATTGATTCAGTTATTGAAGCCTTATTCTTAAGGTTTTTGTGTTCAATTATTCACTTTCTTCTCATGTATTTGATTATTGCTTTTATGATGATGATTGGCTAATTTCTTTGTGTTATTCTAGGGTGATCGGCTGAAGTTTGTGGGAAAAACAATGACAGAATAATCTTAAATTCCAGTAGGACCCTGAAAGCTCGAGTCTTTATCCTTAACCCTAGAACATCTCGTTCAGTCGATGAACATCTCGGCCGGGGTGGAATTTGTCTGACCGAGGTGACCTTTCTGATCCGAAACTGAGAGTTAAGTGTTAGAGTTTGCCAAATCCTATTCTTATTACACCTTTCCTGGTTCAATGCAAGCTTAGGATGAGACTTACCTGGTAATTCCTTTGTTTGTTTACCCAAGATCATAAGTGTAGGTAATAAAGGTTTATCCTTTATTGGGGTTTGAGTGTGCTTTCATTCCATCTTTGTGAGTTAGCCTGAGACTTACCCGGTAAAGGTTGATTCTCTTCCCTTAGGTGGTGTGTTGGTTTGAGGTTATAGTTCTTTTCCTTAATTCCTTGAGACTTACCCGGTAATAGGAGTTACGGTTTGGGATTAGTGAGTAGTGAGACTTACCCGGTGATCTATTCCACTTTAGTAACACCTTCCCTTTGCAAAACCTCAGCTTTGTCCGCTTATCTTGAGATCTTGAGTTGGAACCACAACTAGATGCTTTAATCCCTAGAATTGCATATTTCCTTTAATTGACTACATTATCATCTTTGATAGCTTTAATTGCTTTTGTGGTTAGTAATTACATAGACTACCTATACTTGCTTAGGTTTCACCTAAGTCCCTGAGATCGACACCCCGGAATTTCTTGCTTTTACTACGATTGACCCGTACACTGCGGGTTCGCATCCTTGTTTTAAGCATACATCTTGGGTTATCAATTTAAAGCTTGCACACACCATTTGGAGCGAACAAGTTTTTGGCGCCGTTGCCCGGGACTTGGTCTAGACCGAGCCGGTTGCGGTTGTCTTTCGGGGCACTTGCCCCTGTTTCTACTAACCACTCTACTTGAGTGACTTTCGCAAGTTCTTTTTCTTAGGTTTATGCGAAGAACCCGCGCTGGGAATAAAATCGTACCTTACGATCCCGAACCGAAAAAGACATACAAAAGACGCTTGAAAGAAGCTAAAATGGCCAATCAAGAGAATCGCGATCTTGAGGCCGAATTGAAGGAGACATTGGAACAACTACGCCTCAGCAAAGAAGAATTGCGATTGGTGAAGGAAGAAACTCGCGCAAGGACAGAAGCAATCGAAGCAGATATGGCGACTTTACGGGACCAATATCTACCTCGACCAGCTCCAGCTCCTCGACCGAGGCAGGACCCAGCTCCAGCTGCCCTGGCCGAGATACTTCCACCTCGGATGCTAGTCCTAGATGTTCTTTTTGTAGGTATTCCACAGACCCTAGGGCAGAGGATGGACCCCAACCAGCAACTGAGGCATCCAGGAGTCAACCTAGGTGATCCAGCGGACCATGATTATGAGCTTCGACCACAAGTTCTTTCCATGATTCGCCAATGCCAGTTTGGAGGGTTAGAGAGGGAATCTCCGCATCAACATCTACAAAACTATGAGATCTTGATGGAGACCTTGAGACCTTCAAGGCTGGAAAACAACAATTACAAGTTAAGGCATTTCTACTTCTCTTTGAAAGATACAACGCTTACTTGGTATCAATCTCTTCCTCCAGGAAAAATCAATACTTGGGAGGAGATGACGACGGAGTTCTTGACTAAGTTCTTTCCCTCCTCTAAAACCGCTGAAATGAGAGGGAAGATCAATGCATTCATCATGAAGGACAAAGAAAGTTTGTCCAAGTCATGGGAGAGATTTAAAGACATTCTTTTTGGATTGCCCACATCATGGGATTCCAAAGATAGAGTTGTTGGAGATATACTTCAAGGGACTGGACGGCAACACCCAGTTCAACCTTCAACTACTATCCGCCGGCACGTTCATGGACATGCCGATTGACGAAGCTTGGGAGTTCATAGAGAAGCAAGCTTTGCACATGGATAAATACTCCCACCAAGGAGCTGAAGGTGGAGTTAAAAGAGTCAACTTTCAAGAAGCTCCACCAAACAATGATCAACTCACCTCTTTGAAGAATGATGTGAAACAATTGAAGGAACTTTTGGTTGCTCAAACCAAGAAAGAAGATGGAGGATATCAAGGCTCAAGGAACAACAATAGTTATCGGAACAACAACAACGGTTCCCGGAACAACAACTACAACAACAATAGAGGATCCAACAGCAATAATTGGAGAGCAAACAATCAAAATTCGGGTAACCCTTACTCTAACTCCAATTCGAATGACTCCTCTAATCCTTTCCTCTCTTCTTCTTCTTCTTCTACTCCATTGAAGAGCCAGGAGCAAAAATCAAGTTCATCCCAGCCGGAGAAGAAAGATGCGGTGCTGGAGGCCATCTTGATCAAGCTCAACTCTATGGAGACATCCATGAATTCATTTTCGAAGGCACAAAAAGCCTTAGAACAAAATTCTTTAACAAGGCGAATGAAGCGCCAAGAGATCCAGGGAAGCTTTCAGCAAGGACAGAAAGCAACCCCAAGGGACAGATCATGGCAATAACGACGAGAAGTGGACTGAAAACTGCAGATCCAGTGCCTCGGTCGATGCCAGTACAAACAAAGACCACCTCGGTCCAGGTACAGTCGAAGAACACTTCGGCCGAGGTGTCAACCGAGGTTGAGCCACAGAGAGCGTCAGACAAAACTGAAGCTTATGTTCCACCTCCTGCATATAAACCACCACTTCCATTCCCCCAATCAAGGGCCAAAGCACATCTAGACAAGCATTTTGGTAAGTTCTTTGACTTGATAAATAAACTACATATTAACATCCCTTTCCTTGATACTATTCTAGGGATGCCCGCATATGGGAAGTTCTTAAAAGAAATTCTATCAAGGAAGAGGAAGTTGGAAGATTTCGGTGAAGTAAGGATGACATCTAAATCCTCGGAGCTCATTCAAATCATGAAGGAGAAGATGCCACCCAAATTGAGAGATCCCGGCTCATTTTGCATTCCCATTCAAGTTGGGGATGTCACTTGTGAAGCATTGCGTGATCTAGGAGCCAGCGTGAGCATCATCCCGCTGGAGGTATGTGTTAGGATCGGACTTGGAGAGCCCAAGCCGGTGAAGATACGGTTATACATGGCGGATCGCTCCATTACCCATCCCGTGGGCATTTTGGAAGACGTTCCGGTTAAGTTAGGTAACTTCTATTTACCTATAGACTTTGTTGTATTTGACATTCCCGCAGATTATCCCGTTCCTATCATTCTCGAGAGACCATTTCTAGCAACTTCGGGTTGCAATGTGGATTGTAAGAACGCCAAGTTAAAATTCAACATTGGCGGAGATGAAATGGAGTTTGCATTAATTGCGGCAATGAAGGGAGAGCAGCTAGGAGATGATATCTTCAACATCTATGATGAAGAAGAATCAAGAGAATTGGTGAGCTCTATCCTTATTAAAGATCCACTTGAAAAAGTTATTAGCTTTAGCTTAATGGAGGAAGGTATAGATGCTTCTTGTGATGCAGATTTACGGAGCTTAAAAGCGCTGGAAGAAGATCCAGGAGCTAAAACTGAAAAACTAATCCACGAGAAGAAGATCTCCAGTTTCGGTCCCAATTGCAGTACCTCGACCTAGGCATGTCCACGGGTCGGACCCGCCGGGTCGACGGGTCCGACCCGCCGGGTCATGGGTCCGGGGAGGGTGACCCGGACCCGTGTATCTGACCGACCCGCCGGGTCACGGGTCAGACCCGGCGGGTCGACGGGTCGGCCACGTAAGATTAAAAAAAAATGTAAATAAACTTTAAAAAATTAGAAAATAAATATAACATAAAAATTGAACTTAAACTTAAAAAAGGAGAAGAAAATAAACTAATAAAAAATAGGACTTAAACTTAAAAAAGAATATTTTAAACTAATAAATAGAGGACTTAAACTTAGAAAAATTGGACTTAAACTTAACTTAAGTTTAAGTCCAATTTTTCTAAGTTTAAGTCCTCTATTTATTAGTTTATAAAATTCTTTTTTAAACTTAAGTTACTTAAGTTTAAGTAATTAAGTCTTAAACTTTAAAAAAAAAAAAAGGGAAGAATTTGGCTTGAACCGGAATCCCGGTTGCCTACGTATCCTCTCGGGGAGGAGGAATCAAAGCCCACGTAGTTCTCTTACCTTTGTTTATATCCCCGATTGGCCCTTACCTTAGTCGGACTCTCCCGCCGATACATCCGATGGCGTTTGTTGTCGCTCGTCGTCATCTTCGTCACCTTCCTCCGCCGAGAGGTTGTTCTTTTGTGTTCGTATTTCCGCTTTCCTCCAATCGGCTAGGAGGACTTGTGCCTCCAACGTCTCGGGCAACATGTTTGATCTCGTCGGATCGAGCACCTTTCCACTCCGGCTAAAGGTTTGCTCAACCGCTACCGTTGAGGCGGGAACGACGAGAATTTGTGCCGCGATCCTTGAGAGGGTAGGGAACCTCATTGTTTCCGGTCGGCTCCACCATTCTAATATGTTGAAATCCTCCTCTTCTTCATCATTGGCAAACTCAAAAGAAATGGTTAGATATTCGTCGAGTTCCGAGTTGGAACTCGACGTGGTTTTTGCCCTTTTCGGGCCAAACAAATCTCTAGCCATTGATTTAAATTTAGATGAACTTGAAGATGAAGAGCGAGGAGGGGGTTGAGAAGATTGACCTCGATCGGAAACACAATATTGAACCAATAATTCATCAAATAATTTTCTAACATTAGCAATTATGGTAGAAACATGACAATCGGGATGTTGTTCTAAACTTAAAAATTCATAATAACTTTCTAAAAATTGTTTTAAACCATCCATTTTACGTCTAGGGTCTAACACAAATGCAACAAGAAAAACATCGGGAATGGTTGTATAATAAGCTAACCATTTACTTCGCATTGAAAAAATAGCTTGTGAAATATTTTCAATTAAAAGACCTTGTTGAATTACAAATGCAATATTAATTGCTACATAACAAAATATGTTTGAAGTTGGTGTATAAACATAACTAAAAGTGTTACTAGCATCATAAAAATGTTTGAAAACCTCCATTACATCTCTTGCTAAAACCCAAAATTCACCGAAAACAAAATCACCGTCAATATGTTGTGCAGCAAAACTACTTAAAAGTTCTCGATATTCATATGATTCGTAAATCATTTTGTAAGTAGAGTTTCATCTTGTACAAACATCTTTTGGAAATTTTTTAGGATAAACGTTATTTTGTTTACAATATGCATACCATTTACTACGTACACTTTTTTTAGACCAAATTTCATTAAGAATATTTCGAATAAGTTGTACTAAATCTCCAACATATGCTAAACCGTCTTGAACACACAAGTTTAAAATATGAGCGGCACACCTAATGTGAAAAAATTTACCTCCAATCGTCGGCTTACAATAGTTGGTTAAATCTCTAATGGAAGCCGTGTTAGCGGAGGCGTTATCAAAACCGATTGAAAAAACTCGTGAAACTAATCTATATTCTTCCAAAACATTTGCAATCAAACGGGCAATATTTTGGGTGGTGTGTTGTTCGTTGAAAACTCGTAATGCTAAAACTCTTTTATTTAAAATCCAAAATTTATCAACAAAATGACAAGTAATACCCATATATGAATTTTTTTGAAAACCGTCGGTCCAAATATCACTACAAATAGAAACTTGAATATCACCGTTGTCCATAAAATTTTTAATCAATTTTTCTTTACGAATTTTATATTTATGCATCATTTTTCTTTTAGCGGTTTGGCGAGAAATCGATTTATATGCGGGTTGAGCATGATTTTGCATCCAATTATTAAAACCAACATTTTGTGCAAAACTAAATGCAAAAGAATCTACGGCCAACATTTCCGAAAATGCATCCATAGAAGAAGAATGATCATATGTAAATAGAGAAGGAGGTTGGTTAGAAGTAGATGCGTACCCGGTAAGTTGTGTTTGCTCTCGTGCTAATCCCATTTTCTCGGGATGCTTGTTCCGGATATGCCTCTTGTAGTTCCCGTAGCCTTCTCCCTTTTTGTGCTTGTATTGTGCCGCACAAAAATTGCATTTGGCATAGAAAACTCCGTTGGCATCGGGAGCACCCTTTGTAAACCAAAATCGGAAGACCGCCGCCGTTAGTTGAGTGTTGTTCAACGGCGGCTCCTCCGGCTCCGGCTCCTCCGTGAATTGGGTCTCGGATCCTTGGGTGTTGGGGAAAGTAGGTGATACCGTGATATCCTCCTCCTCCTCGAAGATCTCGTGATCTCCACTTAATAAGTTTCGCCTTAAATCCGAACCGGTTGGAGGACCGCTAACGGAATGCTGTCCTCGAGTAAAACCTTCGCCGGATGAAGGACCGGCACCGCTAACGGAACGTCTTCCTCGGCTAGACAATTTTTTTGAATAATATAATGTAGTAGTAAGAGTGGTAAAATGAAATATAAGAGAATGAGAATATGAGATTAGGAGAGTAATTGAATGTAAGAGTTGGAAATTATGGAGAGATTGAGAGAGTGAATAGATGATTGAATGATGAGAATTGGTGTGAGATGATATGAATTGAGTTTGGGGTATTTATAGAATTGTTTTTAGGTTAGATTTATTAAATTAAATTGTTTTTTTTTCATCAAACTAGCCGTTGGGATTTTTTTTTTTTTAAAAAAAAAAAAGTAGCCGTTACGGGTCGACCCGGCGGGTCACGGGTAAGGGTCTAACCGACCCTTACCCGTACCCGCCACCCGGAGGGTTGCCGACCCGCCGGGTCACGGGTGACCCGTGACCCGTGGACATGCTTACCTCGATCGAGGCACTTTCTGGACCAAGCGAGGTGTTCTTGACTGAAGAACATCTCGGTCACCCTCTCTGTACCTCGACCGAGGTCAAAAGCGAGATGATGTCAACTGCGACTTCTGAAAGTCCAGTTCTTCGATCTACTCCACTGGAAGGAGGAAGCAAAGATCCACCTCAGAAAGCACCCCCAGTTGTGGAGCTTAAACAACTCCCAAGTCACTTGAGGTATGTCTTTCTTGGACCGGATTCTACTTATCCCGTCATCGTTAGTGCTTCCCTTTCCGAATCTGAATTATCTAAACTAATGCATGTCCTGAGGAAGCATCAAAAGGCTTTGGGTTACACTATTGATGATCTTATTGGCATTAAGCCTTCTTTCTGCATGCATAGAATACTAATAGAGGACGATCATAAGACTTCACGGGAACCTCAAAGACGGTTAAATCCGATCATGAAAGAGGTTGTGAAGAAAGAAATTCTTAAGTTGTTGGATGCAGGTATCATATTTCCTATCTCGGACAGCAAGTGGGTGAGCCCGGTGCATGTGGTTCCAAAGAAAGGAGGGATGACCGTTGTGACGAATAAGAACAACGAGTTAATCCCAACTAGGACCGTCACGGACTGGAGGGTGTGCATCGATTATAGGAAGCTGAACGTGGCCACCCGGAAAGACCATTTTCCACTTCCCTTCATCGATCAAATGCTCGAACGGTTGGCCTAACATTCACATTTTTGCTATTTGGATGGCTATAGTGGCTTCTTCCAGATTCCTATCCATCCGGATGATCAAGAGAAGACCACTTTCACTTGTCCATGGGGGACATTCGCTTATAGGAGGATGCCATTTGGATTATGTAATGCACCCGCTACCTTCCAGCGGTGCATGATGGCTATCTTTTCCGAGTATATAGAGGAGATCATGGAGGTATTTATGGATGATTTTTCAGTATATGGTTCCTCTTTTGATGATTTCCTATCTAACCTTTCTCTAGTGCTACAAAGATGTGAAGACACTAATCTCGTTTTGAATTGGGAGAAGTGTCACTTTATGGTTAATGAAGGCATTGTGCTAGGACACCTCGTTTCTAGTAGAGGTATTGAAGTCGATCGCGCTAAGATCGAGACTATTGAGAAACTTCCTCCCCCTTGTTCCGTTAAGGGTGTGAGGAGTTTTCTCGGGCATGCAGGTTTCTATAGGAGATTCATCAAGGACTTTTCGAAGATTTCTAAACCACTAACTAACCTCTTGAATAAAGATGTTGTTTTTGAATTTTCGCAGGAGTGTCTTGATGCATTTTACAGGATTAAGGAGGCGTTGATCTCCGCTCCCATCATCCAGCCTCCGGATTGGACCTTGCCCTTTGAGATCATGTGCGATGCGAGTGATGTGGCGGTAGGAGCGGTGCTTGGACAAAAGAAGGATGGAAGGACCACCGCCATTTACTACGCTAGCAAGACGCTAGATAAAGCCCAGCGTAACTACGCCACCACTGAAAAGGAGCTATTGGCGGTTGTATATGCTTTTGAGAAGTTTCGTTCTTACTTAGTAGGGGCGAAAGTTATTGTCTACACCGACCATGCAGCTATTCGTTACTTGCTTGCGAAGAAGGATGCCAAACCACGTCTTATTCGATGGATTCTCTTGCTTCAAGAGTTTGACCTAGAGATCCGTGGCAAGAAGGGATCCGAAAATTCTGTTGCGGATCACCCCAGCCGGCTACCTCCCTCTTTACGCGAGAAGGACGAACCACCCATAGACGATTCATTCCCCGATGAGCACTTACACTTGTTGGAGCGTTTGATAGACTTCCTTATATGACCCCATGATGAAGGTGAAGTATGGGGTGAGGATACCTTATACCTTGTTTAGGGATGCCGTACGGTCCAGCTAGCGACCTTAAATCAAGCGCTTCTTGGGAGGCAACCCAAGGTATTGCTTTCTTTTCCCTTTTTCTAGTCTAGCTTAGATAGTTTGCTTTTGCTTTGTTTTGTTTTGCTTTTGGCGTCCTAGCCAGACAACATGTGACATCTAAGGAAGGAATACAACCCAAGAGCAGCACTGGAAGGACAGAAGTTTGAGAATTTGAGAAGACGGAGTTTGACTAAGATACATCTCGGTTGTTGTCACAGCACCTCGACCGAGATGATTCTTGAGAAACCGAGGCGACTAGGGTTACTGAAGATCCACCTCAGTCCGTACCACCTCGGTCCAGTCGAGAACATCTCGACCGAGGTGACAGTAGTTCCAAAAAAGGGTATAAAAGGGGCTGAGATTTCTCTCTCTTCCCTCTCTCACCCTCTCGACCAAAACGCCCAAATTCAACTCGTTCGCTGATTCTCGCTCATTTTCGACGATTCTCGCTTCCGAACTGCAAGGAAAGGGTTGAGGATCGGTTTGCAAGCAACAATCTGCAACAAAAACGCTTCAAACCGGCCAAATCTGGGTAATTCGAAAAAAAAACCCTAACTCTCTTTTCTTCACTGTTTTCGATCGATTTGGGCTTTGGTTGCCCCTACATTGTGCTGAAAAAGGATTAAGTACCCCATAGGAACCATTGGTAGTGATATTGGGGGAAAAGAACTGGATTTCTGAGAGTTTCGATCGAACAACACTTTGCCTCGGTCCAGTCGGCTTGTGCCTCGACCGAGGTGTTCTTGAGAGTTGTCAGAGTGACCGAGGTGGTCTGACAGTGGAAGAAAAAGATGAGTTCTGATAGGCAGCTTGTTCTGAAAGATAGATCCTCTCCTTCTCCCTTTTCTTCTTCACGCCGCTCCATACCGGTGATCCATGAGCGTCACCAGGTAGATTATGACCGCATAGCGGCACGTCCAGTTGTTGTACCACGGTTTCTGGACATTTCTGCATTCGACTGCCTCTACGTGGATGATGATCTGAGGCGGATGATATCTATGGTGGGACTGGAGCAGTTTACTGAGATTAGATCTCCAGCCTACCTTGAGCCTACCTTGGAGTTTGTTAGCTCCGTCACTTACTTGCCTACGGAGTGTGCCATCAAGTACCGGTTGATGAACCGGAACTACATTGTCCCGATGGACCACTGGAGGGACATTTTTGGCTTCCCGGCCCCCGCAGTTGTTGACTTTCCTTTTCGAGTTGTAGCTCGAGAGTTTTGGGGACAGATAGCTCATGTAGTTGAGCACGCTGACAGGTGGAGACCTGGAGATTCCAGGGAGCAGATTATTTTCTACCTAGCCTTTAGACTTGCTCACCGGATTTTTAGTGAGACTCTTCTGGCGTGTACTGAGACGCCCCAGAAGATTAGATAGGGTGAGCTGCTGAGTCTTTACTGCATGGTGACCGGAGGAGTTCCGGATTTTGGAGTTATGCTGGCAGAGGATTTGCACAAGATCAAGGCGAAGGGAGATATCTGTTGCGGAGGGATAGTGACTCACATAGCGAGTTACATGGATCTTGACTTGAGTGCGTGTACTATGGTGACGGCTGCCAAGCCGCTCGGGCTGCAGGAGATGATCACTAGGAGGATATTGGTTCCTCGCGGACTTACTACGCCGTATGTGGCGATGCCTTGAGAGCAGACTGCACCTCAAGGTATTAGGTGGTCAGCTCAGTTCTCTGTTTATGACCCGCATTACTGGCAGACCGCATGGATTCCGCTTATGGAGGATGTCAGAGATGTAGCAGCTCAGGGACAGGATGAGGATGATGAGGCTGAGGAGCAGGAGGATGAGGATGGCGGTGCTGCCATGGACACAGGTACAGATGCAGTTGGGACTAGTGTACCGGTCGTCGATCTGGACGATGATGAGACAGAGGAGGAGCCAGCTGAAGCACCAGCACGTCCAGCCAGGCGTAGGGTACGCAGGCATAGGGATCTAGTCGCTCACCGTCGGATCGATGATCTGACGGACCAGGTGATAGATTCCTATGCCGCCTTGTCCTTAGACATGAGAGAGATGCAGGAGAGACTGCACTACCAGCACAGGATGGCTGAGATTCAGTTTCAGCATATCATGGGGTACCCGTTTGACCCATCTCAGTACCCGTACGTGCCACCACCACCACCACCGGATCGGGGTTGAGAGCTTGCAAGATTTCCTTTATTTATTATGCAGCTCAGCATTGTCCGGTGAGTACTCTATTTTTCAGACTTATTTTGACCCATTGGGACAATGTGTCCCAAGTATGGGGTATTTGATGTATGATTTGACTTTATATGTATGCTTGTATGACTTGATTCGGATGTTTATGATTTTCTTTATGCTCTATGTGTTTATCTGAGACTACATGCATGCATACAGTTTATTTGATTGAGAAAAACGTCAAAAACTGGTTTAAAAAAAAAATTTATGACCTCGACCGAAGAGACTCTGACCAATCGAGTTGCAACACCTCGGTTGACTTAGAACATCTCGACCGAGGTGGTTTAACTGTGACAGTTTTCGAAACGATTTTTGTGCTTCTTATCTGGATATGACCTCAGTGATGATTTTGTTTGCTGACTGATTTTGAAATCTTTATATGTTTGAAAGGTTTTATAATATGTTTAAGTTGGTAAATGCTTTGTTTGAAATTTTGGCATGTTTAATACTTTGTTTTGATCCAAATTATGTTGAATTTGAAGGTTGACACCACATGATGAGTTCTCTCACTTTCTTCCTGGGATGATCAAGGCGATTCATTCTCTTCTTTTCTTCTTCTTGGTCATGCTTAGCCCCTCATATACATATTTGCCTTCCTTTACCTATCCGGGAATTTGGAAGCAAGCAAGTGAAAAGCAAGTGAAAGAAAAGTTGAGATGTTGGCTGAAAGTTAGAAAGAAACATATAGGTTTGGGGAAGTCAATCATGATGATGAGTAACTCGGCACCATTCACATAGCCGGGTGTTTGTGTCTTGCCAAAGTCAAATTAAGCGATATTACTAACGGGTCATGGTATGTGCATCAAGGGTTTGAGGCATCTAGAGAAATTGATGATTGCTGATTTCCTAGGCTTCGGTTATTGTGCACCTCTGTCCATGCATCCCAAAAAGTAAAAAAGAAAAATAAGCAAAGCTTATTGGTGGAAGATGTTGAAATTCAAAGGAAGTGAAGTAAAGATCATTTTTCCCGGATTCTAGCACCACATTCCCTATATACATCCCACCCTTACACGTTTCTTGACCTTCTTTTGAAAAGACCTTGAGACCTCGAGCTTGTTGATTGACTTAGTGGTTTAAACTGGATTATACATGATTAATTTCGATGATTATGATTTATTATGCATTCTATGATTTTATGCAAAGATGAACAACTTTCTTATATTTATAAAATGTTTTGATCATATTTTGATTTTAAATTCCATGAAGCATTCTCTTAGAGTGATCTATGATTGTAGCACACCACTAAAATGTTTTGAACGACTTTTTCATTGATCTTTATGACTTATAATCCATTCTATCTTGTATTTTAGATTTGGAACTTGCTTGGGGACAAGCAAGGGCTAAGTATGGGGTATTTTCATAGCATGAATTATAGTCTATATTTTGGGACTTGTTTAGACGTTTTATCTTCAATAATCTGCATGTTTGGATGTATACTATGTGATTATATTGTCGTTTCATCTACCTTTGCGGGAATCGAGGTCTACACCAAGTTTCGTTGTAATCGTAGGTAAAATGGCACGTTTTACATCAAAATGGAGCTAAAGGAGCTAAGGAGTCATTGGATCTACATTCAAGGGCTTAAGGAAGAATCCAGGAAGTATGGAATTGGATTAGAGATTTACTTTGGACCAGATTTGAGAGATTTCACATTCAGTTTAGAGCCACCTCGGTCAGCTACAGTACCATCTCGACTGAGGTGATCCAGAGGAGCGTCCCGACCGAGGCGAGCACCTTGGACGCGGCGAGATATATTTTATTCTTGGCTGAGATCTTTTATTTTTGGAAGGAGAGATCTTATATTTTTAGGCTGGATTTCTGGAAGGAAGATCATATATTTTAGGGATTTATTTATGAGAGATAGATATATTTTATTAGGATAATATCTTTTCAAGATATTTTATCTTTGGAAGATAGTTTTCCTATATAAAGGGGTGGATTTTCCACAATTGAGCAGGCCCGCTACACCCGCAACAGCCGGCGCATCACCGGAAAATACATGCTTAGAGCATCCAGCAGTTAGGAAGGATTGAAGGAAGGAAGTTTATAGCTTTTATAGTTTTTGTGAAGGGTTTTGTAAGATTCTCTTAGATTGCCTTCTTGTTGATTGTCTTATTGGATTGTGATCCAAGGAACGCTTGTTTGTTTGATAATTGATTCAGTTATTGAAGCATTGTTCTTAAGGTTTTTGTGTTCAATTATTCACTTTCTTCCCATGTATTTGATTATTGCTTTTATGATGATGATTGGCTAATTTCTTTGTGTGATTCTAGGGTGATTGGCTGAAGGTTGTGGGAAAAACGATGATAGAATAATCTTAAATTCCAGTAGGACCCTGAAAGCTCGAGTCTTTATCCTTAACCCTAGAACATCTCATTTAGTCGATGAACATCTCGGCCGGGGTGGAATTCGTCTGACCGAGGTGACCTTTCTGATTCGAAACTGAGAGTTAAGTGTTAGAGTTTGCCAAATCCTATTCTTATTACAACTTTCCTGGTTCAATGCAAGCTTAGGATGAGACTTACCTGGTAGTTCCTTTGTTTGTTTACCCAAGATCATAAGTGTAGGTAATAAAGGTTTATCCTTTATTGGGGTTTGAGTGTGCTTTCATTCCATCTTTGTGAGTTAGCCTGAGACTTATCCGGTAAAGGTTGATTCTATTCCCTTAGGTGGTGTGTTGGTTTGAGGTTATAGTTCTTTTCCTTAATTCCTTGAGACTTACCCGGTAATAGGAGTTACGGTTTGAGATTAGTGAGTAGTGAGAGTTACCCGGTGATCTATTCCACTTTAGTAACGCCTTCCCTTTGCAAAACCTCAGCTTTGTCCGCTTATCTTGAAATCTTGAGTTGGAACCACAACTAGATGCTTTAATCCCTAGAATTGCATATTTCCTTTAATTGACTACATTATCATCTTTGATTGCTTTAATTGCTTTTGTGGTTAGTAATTACATAGACTACCTATACTTGATTTGGTTTCACCTAAGTCCTTGAGATCGACACCCCGGAATTTCTTGCTTTTACTACGATTGACCCGTACACTGCGGGTTCGCATCCTTGTTTTAAGCATACATCTTGGGTTATAAATTTAAAGCTTGCACACACCATTTGGAGCGAACAATTATGTCAATAAGGAAATGCGTGAGTTCAAGTTTAGATTGCAACATAATTGTACTTCCCACACCATCAACATAGTGGTTTGGGTCTTGTTCATGATCGGCCATTAAACACAAGTTTGCTTGTTCTTTCTCGTCTTCTGATTCATTGGTAGAATCTGAGTCACTCCGTGATGCTACCATAGCTTTCTTCTTTCGATCATTCTTCCTAAAGTTGTTCTTCTTCTTTTGTGGACAATCCTGTACGAGATGATCTGTTTCACCATATTCAAAATAATTCAGTACTTTAGTTTTCTTATTAGGGTTAGAAAACTTACCTCGAGGTCTTGATGATCGCGGATATTCCTTGTTGTTTGTGAATTGCTTCTTCATTTGAAGAATTTTAGCAAGACCCCTTGAGATCATGGTGAATGGATCTTTTTCATCTTCATCATCACTGTCTTCCTCCTCTAATGGCATATCATCCTTCTTGGATCTTAGAGCTAGGTTCTTTGTGTTTGATGGGAGCTCTCCATCTTCTTCACCAAGAACCGTTTTATGGGTAATAAGCTTTCCAAGAAGGTCGTCTAGAGGAAGTGTTGTGAGATTTTGAGCCTCTTTAACTGCAGTTATTTTTTTCCCCACTTGGCTTTAGGTAAGCTCCTTAGAACCTTCCTTACTTTCTCTTCATTTGTGAAGACCTTTCCAAGTGAGTTAAGGTTGTTCATGATCTCGGTAAATTGTGTGAATATTTCCTTGCCTGATTCGTTAGAGTTCATCTTGAATATCTCATAGTGTCTAAGGAAGATGCTTATCTTTGTTTCCTTGACTTGACTTGTTCCTTCATATGTGACAACTAGTTTGTCCCATATTTCCTTTGCACTCTTGCATGATGAGACACGGTTGAATTCATTTGCATCCAATCCACAATAGAGCAAGTTCATGGCCTTGTAGTTCTTTGAAACACTATCCAAGTCTGTTTGTGTGAAGTCGGCTTCCTTCTTTGCGACTTGAACTCCCTCAACCATGGTGGTTGGAATCTTAGGGCCAGTTTGAATGATGCTCCATAATTCCATGTCGTGATCAATAAAAAAACATTTGCATTAGTGCTCTCCAATGGGCAAAGTTGTTATCGCATAAGATAGGTGGTCGAGATGTGGATCTTCCTTGAGCAAATCCTCCATCACCTACAGAGTTCATGATTAGTCTCACTGATGGTTAAATCAATATACGTGAGTCTAGCTCTGATACCAATTGAAGAACCGTATAGGTGAATATAAAGGATATAAATACTCTAGAAATGGGGGGGGGGGGGTTGAATAGAGAATGAGAATTTTTTGCAAAAACCTATCTCAAGGCTTTGAAACCGATTTCGAGATCTTGATGTCGATTTGTGCTCTTTGTGACACAATTGGTTTTCAAGGGCTTTGAAAGTGATTTCAAGGCCTTGACTTCAAAACTTGCAAAACAGAGTTAGTCACAATTAAGCAAGAAATAGTGCGGAATAAAAAGATCGACACGGTGATATTTATAAGAAGTTCAGCTCTAACAACCTACGTCTTCGTCCTAGGATTTCTTTGCCCATGGGATCTAACTATTTATTATCTACTTCAAAAAGTCCTAGATACAACCTAGAAGAAATCCCCTTTTTCTCTCACTATAGTCAATGCTACGATATAGTTCCAACTCTTAACCTAAAAATAATAGCCTAGTTACTGCGCTCAGTAACACAAACTCGAGTATAACACTCTCTAGATATTCCAATGAAGCTCTCGTGTTTTTCTCTCTCTAGGGATGCAAGCTTTTGTAAACTAAGAGGAAGAAAAACTTTTGGAATGAATGAAGATGCTTTTGATCGCTTGAAGACTTAGATGTTTCCGTGTACGCTTGTTGTTGTTCTCTTCAATCGTCATCTTCATTTATAGTGTTCTATGGAGAAATCTTCTAGCCGTTGTAAAAAGGGCCGTTGTGATGTTCTTCTTTCTCCAAGGAAAACGGTGTTTGGTTGAGATGAAGTAGCCGTAGTAAGATCTTCTATCTTCTTCATATACTTCTTCTCCTTGACGCACATTCGAGAATCTTCAATATCGAGATAGAGTCGTTGAAAATCTTGTCATTAAAGCCCTTGTTTCAAGCTCCGGGATCTTCCAAGTTGTTAAGGATCTTTGTTTGAAGATATGTCTCTTTGAGAACCGTTGGAGATCTTCCTTGTATGAGATCTATTGGAGAAGATCTTCCAATCTTGCGTCGGTTTGTTAAGATCTTTCCAAGATCTTGTTATTGGGCCGATATCTTCTCTTCAAATCCGTTGAAGATCTTCTTTGTTGAGTTGGTCGATATCTTCTCTTAATATCTTGTTTGAATATCTTCTCTTGATCCTTGGTAGATTTTGTTGTTGAAATTGAATCTTGATTTTGAAAAGCCTTCAGCCGATGTCTCCTTTTTATTGCTTTTCAGGGCTTCAGAGTTTATCCCTTGAACTGCTTTCCAAGGCCTCCGTGTTTAACCTTTTGAACTGCTTTTTAAGATCTTCATGCTTGTCCCTTGTAATGAGTTTCAAGGTTAACGTTCATCCTTTGAAATGATTTTCAATGCCTGCACAAAATTAAAAACACAAAACCAAACCATACAATCTAGAAATATAATCGATACTTGTTAGTTTATAAACCGCTCATAATGTTAAATCTTTCATCATCACATATACAAATATATATTCAAGGTAGAGTTATCACTTGTATTTCCTTACTTGTATAACACTTTCTTATGTTTCATCCCTTAATTAGTTTAGGGCCTATTTAACATTCAATGGTCAAGACTTACACCGTAAACGATTACTCCATGGTATGCGTGCTTTAAAAATGGAGATTGATTTTCTTGTAAGACACTACTATTAGCACGTCCATTAAATTCGGACTTTCAATGGCTCTAGGTGGATGCACGATGTCCTTACCTCTATATAGAGACGAGATGTTTGAATGCATTTTGAATGGAGAAGAATGTTTTCCATGAGTTAAGAAACACTTTAATTTCGAATGGACAAGCGTGTGTTTCATACCCAAAGACCAATACCATCAGTTGAAACTGAAGAATTTTCTTCCTAGTAGCGTAAAAGAGACATTCCATAAACGATACTCTTCTTTATTTAGTTGTATTAAGAAGTCAATTGAAGTCTTAAAAGCGTGTTGGGAGATATTAAGGGTCGTGTCAAGTTACGCAGTGAGTACAAAAGTTGACATTATTTTGACTTGGTTTTCCCTACCAACTTCCTAAGGAAAACACATATCACATGTGAGTCTATTGATGATGACATGTGCATTGCAGTGGATGGTGAAACTCACTTGGACGATGATAGAGAGGACAAAGACCTTCATGAAAATTATACATTTTTAGACTTTGATGATGAAAGTGGATAATAAGGAGAAGATTTAAATGGTGAAGAGACAAGGAAAATACTAGATGAGATTGTTGTCATGTCACAGGCACAAAACTAGAGATAAAAATTGGGTTACCGGTAGCTCAGTTTTGCTAGAATGTTGTATTTTGGTGGTTTTTTTTACAACATGTTACCACTTTCAATTTTTTTGTTTTTTGGTTTGTCACTAGCTCATTTTATTTATTGGGTTGTTTGGTCTCAAAATGTTGTTGATCTTAATTTGATAGTATTGATCACATCATTGATTGTAATTTGTCGCTAATTTTCATTTGTTACTTGTTTGCATTCCACCAGTCTCTTCGCTTTATCTTGAATTTTTGTTGTTTATTTATAACCAAAACTCGAGTTTATTCTACATGCAACACATTATCTTGGTTTTGGTAACGTTTGCATGTTCTTTCTCAGATGATTTCATTGAAAAAGGTTGTTTTATTTAGGTTGTTAGTTGTAGCCTCGCTTTGTCTTGTTATGTTGTTAATTGGTTTTATCTTATCTATATTGTGTTCAAATTTATGGTATTAGATCACTGTACTATGTATATGTTGTTTTAACTTGACTTGGTTTTAGCTTGTTTGCATTGTGTTTAGCTTGATGGTATTAGATTAGAATGACCTAAGATAGATTGCTAGAATGGCTTTGTCAAACCCGAACCAAATTAAAGTTTTATGTTGCTATTTTTAGTGAAAATGTTTTTTATCTGGTCCAAATCAATTTTTCTGGTTGGACTAGGAGCAACCTGTAACTCTTTTAAACTTTGTCTTTCAAATGTATTGTTAAACGGTTCAATTATGAATTTTATTATGGTTGTTCTTTTATTTTCTTAGCAATTCTAATTCCATTCTTCCTAATCTAAAATATTGATGCGTGAAGTAGGTTAAGAAATTAGAAGCATAAAAATAACATGTCAAAGCTAGGAAGTTGACTCTTTGCTCTATAAGTAAGTTCCAATTGGACCTATACATCATTCTTAAGCATTTGACTCTTTGTTCCATAAGTATGTTCTATTTGGATCTTCAGTTCTTGACTAATATGATGGAGTTGTTGCAATCAGATTGTCATTAGCATCAACTAGAAAATGCACGTAGACATGATCCTTTTCTTTTCATGTAATCTTATGTAGGGGCAAATATCTTGTCGAATCGAACAAAAAGTTCAACCTTTTGACTTTAGTGTTTGTTATCAGGTTTATAAAGTACAATGAGATTAATAAAGAGGCAAAACACTCTTTTGAGAAGACTATTAGTCATGTATTTAAATATATTGACAACAACATCAATTGACATCATGCAAACATTTCCATTGTAAGTTATTATCATCTTCATCTCACATACAAATGATGCAGTTTTGTATTAATATTGAATTAAAATCTTGAATATTTTCATTTTCATCCACGATAAACCTTTGATGTCAACGTCAAAACATTTTCATCCACGATGAACCTTTAACATCAACTTCAATTGGTTTCTTGAACATTACCATTGTCTTGTGTGGCTTCAACTTTCTTTAGCCGATATAAGCTTCTCAAAATGATATTTGTTCAAACTTGAATGAAAAATTGCATTTCTTTCATCAAGGCATACATTTTGTACTAGTATGACGCCTCTATGTCTGAAAACACCTCTACAAAGACGCCTAAGTGTGTTGCAACTTGTTCATACTTCAAGGAGAAGGTTGTCTTCTTCAATGAAAAACAATGTCCTCAAAATGAAAAATAAAATAAACAAATTGCATAGTCTGAAGCTGTAGAAATGCTTCAAGTAACAAACTTGTTCATCACGTGTCATATGCGTTTATTGGAATGCATTTGATCATACAAGTATTAATAACTGTCAATCTCACGAATAAGCAAATTGCAAAACAAAACAACTACCCAAAATAAATTACTATATATTTAATCACGAAATTTGTGGCAACATAGTCATTACATTCACCATTATTATAATCGACCCAATACCATCAAGACAACATTATAAATCGCAAAAACTATCATAATAGGTTCATATCATTCTATTACACTAAAGACAACACCCGGGACAATATAGTCCATTGTAGTTTTGTTTGAGCTACAATGTACAATAAATCGATGAAAAATAGGAAAATTTGGTAAAATAGTCCATTTCATCCTTCCAGACATACAGATATGATCAGTTAGAGCGTCCACTTGTTCTTTTTGACGCCTATTAAAAACAACAAGTCGCAACATATACGAACAATCTTCAAAGTGATGTTCGGTTTTAGTAGAATCACTAGTGTCAGTAGAGCAACTTTGTTTTGGCGGGTCTTTAGAGAACTTTGTAACATATACCTAAGTGTCGAAAAAATAGACATGTAGTTATATCATATAGGTGTTGCAATGATCAAAATGATCTTAATAAATTAACCAACATAAATACTAACCAAATGTAGTTGTGAGACACATAGTAATATCCTCGAGCCACTCACTAGTTCATACACTTGGGTTCTTCTACCTCCCATATTGTCTTCCGGGTCTAGTCACCACCTTTTTCTTTTATAAGCAATCGTGGTGAACTTTGGTTCAACAAATTGCTTCATAATCAACATAAACATATCAATTTTATCAAGATGTTATATGCAAACAATCATATAAAAAGAACATTGTAACCTATTGTTTCTTCTCATGACAACATAGTAGCATGATGTTATGTCCATGACAACAAAGTAAATGATTCTATTCTCCAAAATCAACACAAAGTTTAGTAATATTATCTTACGATAAATACAAACTGAAACACAAAGTAAACTATCTTAAAATAAATGCAAAATCAACACAAATGTTTTAATATTTTTGCGTAAGATAAAATTTGTACCTCATTTGATCAACCCATGAATGTAAACTATCTCATTTATATTTCTACCTTTGACAACAAAGTAAACGATTTGTTTTCTTCCTAAAAATACCTAATTACAACAAAAAATGTAACATGAAGTTTTTGTGAAAAAAATGTAACCCTAAGCAGATCAGGAAAAAAAACATATTCATCAAGAACTATAAATAAGAAAAATGTTTACACAACCCTAATCTACACTGATGAAAAAAATATGTAACCCTAATGGAGATGAGAAAAATGTTTACAAATGCAAAAATAGTCATAACAATACAAATAATCATCTTGTAGTATAAAAAATCGAAAATGGATGAGAATTTTGCAAAAACCCTAAACTACACTAATGCAAAAATAGGAAAAAAAATTTTCACGATCTATAAAGAAGAGAGAACGGAGATAGAATTGAAATCGGAGTGTAGAGATACATGCCTCTTCGTTGGCGGTTGGGTTGGAATCAACTATGAGAAGTGTATTTTATGTCGTCGGTATAAAGAAGAAAGAGTGGTAACAAATATGAGAAGTGTGTTTTCTGATATACGATATTTGTGAGTAAGGGCTCTTTTGGAATTAAATTTAAAAAAAAAATTGATATCTATTTTTATCTTACTCATTTGAGAAATCAAATTATTGGATTCGGAAAAATTCATAAATATTTTTATCCGATTTAATCCGATTCATACTTGAGAGAATTTTCTGACCATTGGATCATATGCGAATCATATTAATTTACTTTGTACTAATATTTTTTGAATTGTTTTTCTAATAAACAAAGGAGGAAAATTATATTTTGATAATAAGTTTAAGGGTCGTGAGCAAATGAATAATTTGGATATCCACTTATTATTAATGAATGAAATTGTATTTAAATGTTAAGTTTTACTTGGATCAACGGATAATTCAAATTTCTGCGAATAATTATCTACTCCGATCTAGCTTGAAATTGTGTGTATCTTATCAAATATGATAAGGATCGGAATTGTACAAACAAAAAAAATTCATATTCAAATACCCAAATACCCCAATCGATTAGGGCTATTATACGAGCCGAGCATTGGCATGCTCAACTTCGACTCCTTTATAAACGCGCATAACCCAAATCTAAATTTTTAAATGAGTTTTATTAACCGTTCGCATTCAACTCATTTAGAAATTGAACGAGCTCAAACCGAACTTTTAACCAAATCATGCCTAAATTTTATACGGGCTTTAAATGAAGAGTGTTCGCATTAAGCTCGTTTAAAGAGTAAACGAGTTCGAACCGAACCTTTTCCAAAACCGATTCATGCCTAAATTTTATATGAGCTTTTAAATGTGATCATATCGGACTCATTTAATAGGGAACGAGCTTTATCTGAGCTTTTTACGAGTCGGCCCGAACACCTCGTCTTGTTTAACGTCGTAATCCTACGATGTTTTGACTCATTTGCCCACCCTACGTGCTGGCCAGACTAGCTCACATTACATTTCAAATATACATTAGGTTAGAATTGAGAGAGTTTGAGAGAACACGTTTGTATATATGACTGAATGAAAACTGAGATGTATGTATATTTGCTTTACATCATGTACTTATAACCGTTGCCATCAATCTGTTATAACAGATTCTGCTACATTCTTATGTCCATCCCCCCCCCCCCCCCCCCCTCAAACTAGGTAATGAATACATTCCTAGTTTGGCTAATAACTTATTTTGTTGAGCTGAAGGAATAGTCTTGGTGAAAACATCTGCTAGTTGTTTTGTTGTAGAGACATGTTGCAATTGCAAAAGCCCTTCCATAACTTTGTCCCTTGTAAAGTGGCAGTCAATTTCGATGTGTTTAGTTCGCTCATGGAAGACGGAATTTTTGTTGATTTGTATAGCGGAATTGTTCTCACAGAGGAGACGTATCGGTTGTGGTGGCTTCAAGCCTAACTCTTCAAGTAACCGGATTAACCATGTGATCTCTGCTGCAGCTTGAGACATAGCCCGATACTCGGCTTCAACGGGGCTACGAGAGACAGTAGTTTGCTTTTTCGACTTCCAACTAATAGGAGATGGGCCCAGAAGAATCACATAGCCACTTACACTTCGTCTAGTGGAAGGACACGATGCCCAATCGGAGTCATTGTATGCTAGAACACTAGGATGGTCACTCCCATTCAACAATATACCATGTCCCACTATTACTTGAATATTTTGTAATGTGTGTATGAGAGCATCCATATGTGATGTATAAGGATCCTACATAAATTGACTAAGACTTTGTACTGCAAAAAGTATATCATGTCGTGTATGTGTCAAAAAATTGAGTTTGCCGACTAGAGACCTGTAGAGTTTATCATCTATGAGAGGAGTGTCATCCTGAGGTAATAATTTAAGATGTAAGGGCATTGGAGTAGGCGTGGGAGTTCCAAGTGCAAGAGATGCCTCAGAAAGGAGCTCCAGGGTGAATATTCTTTGAGCAAGAACAACTCCAGCATCAGAATGAGCCACTTCCAGACCAAGGAAGAAGTGCAATACACCTAAATCTTTAATACTAAACATAGTATCTAGGAAAGC
This sequence comes from Fagopyrum esculentum, assembly GCA_033239045.1. Lineage (NCBI taxonomy): Eukaryota > Viridiplantae > Streptophyta > Magnoliopsida > Caryophyllales > Polygonaceae > Fagopyrum > Fagopyrum esculentum. The sequence goes on from BSUD01000004.1 coordinate 57,857,182, forward strand.
CTTGAGAGAAGAGATTTCGGACTCATTAGAACTTGTGACTAGCAAATCATCAACATAGATTGCCACAATGGTGATATCATAACCAATCCGTTTCAAACAAATAGAGAATAGTCGTTTTTGGATTGAGAGAATTCTTGCTCAGTGAAGGCGATAGTGAGACGATGAAACCATTGTCTAGAGGCTTGTTTTAAGCCATAAAGGGACTTATTTAGTTTGCAAATAAGATTCAAAGGATTAGGTGTGCTAGGAGGTACCTTCATGTACACGTCTTCATATAAAATACCATGCAAAAACGTGTTGTTTACGTCCATTTGGTGGAGTGTCCAATGCTTGGAGGTAGCAATGACGATGATGCTTCTTATAGTTGTCATCTTGACAACGGGGGAAAAGATTTCATGGTAGTATATGCCTTCTCTTTTATTGTAACCTTTAGCTACCAACTGTGCCTTATATCTCTCCAAGGATCCATCCGCCTTGAGCTTGACTTTGTATACCCACTTGCAACCTATGGCCTTTTTGTTGTGTGGTAAAGGTACCAAATCCCATGTGTGATTGCGTTGGAGAGCTTTGTATTCCTTATCCATTGCCTCAACCCAATTTGGATCATTGGAAGCTTTGGTATAATTGGTAGGCTCGACAAAGGAAGTTAAAGAGGTGAGAAAAGCAATATGATCATGAGGTAAAGAGAGAGTAGAAGACGTACTTGGTGATTGGGAGCAGGAACTATATGTGCTAATAAAGTCGGAAAGATAAGATAGGGGATGAGCATGACGAGTAGATCGCCAAATGGGTGGTAAAGTAGTTGAAGTTTGATCATTTGAAGGTGTAGGAGAAGCTTGATTTTGTGGAGACGGGGGAGATGATGGGGAAGAAAGAAAGGGTGAAGAAGGTATGTGGGTAGATGTAGATGTAGATGTTGGAAGAAAGATGGTAGAATCAAGTGTCGAAAGGGGTGAAATGATAGGAAAAGTGGGAGGTTGGAGGTTTGATATATGATGAAATGGAAGACATTGTTCATGGAAAACAATATCTCGTGATATGATGATTTCTCTAGTATGTAAAGTAAGGACTTTGTAGTCTTTGGTGCCGTATGGATATTCAAGAAAAACATAAGGGGTAGCACGTGGATCATGTAATATCCTTAGCTTTTATAGGGACACCACCCCTACGCCACAAATTGGCCGCAAGTGCGGCGCCACCCTCGCAAAACTGAGGACCCGCCCCGTGGTATTGAGGACCCGCCCTGCGGATTACGCGGCTACAACCGTTTTCGTTGACTCGTGTGACCCATGTTTTTCCTTTGGCTTCCTTTATAAGCTTCCTCTTCCTTCCTATTGAGGGTTTCCCTTTCTTCCTTCAGCTTCATTCTCCCTCACGATCTTCATCTTTCTTCCTCTTCTTCCTTGGGTTTCTTCTTGTTTTGGTTTCAAGAGTGGATCTTGAGTATGTTTGTGTTGGTTGAAGTTTGATGATGCCTTTGAGGTTGATTTGTTGTTGTTATATGGATGAGTATATGAGTGTGGTGTTCTTCTTTCCCTAGGACCAACTGTAGTGGTAACTTTTTCCTTCTTTTCTTTCTTCTCCTTCTTCAGCTTAGGAATTCCACAAGAATTGATCTTGTGTATCTTTCCTAGACGATTGTTGATATATGTATATGTATATGTATATGTATATGTATATGTATATGTATATGTATATGTATATGTATATGTATATGTATATGTATATGTATATGTATATGTATATGTATATGTATATGTATATGTATATGTATATGTGTTGATGACTGCCTCTGGGTAATGATGGAGTGAAGATATCGAGCGAGAGGAGCAAAGAGAAGAAGATAATCGTCCTTTGCCCAGTTAGCCACCCCGCGCCTTGACAATGCCGCCCCTGCGGCTGAGCTTGTGTCGCCGCCCCTACGGCAGAGTGTCACCTCCCTTGCGCCTTCTTTCTCCTGTAGGTGTGTTTGTCCAGGACATACCAAGTGTGGTATGTTTTCTTCCTTTCCTTTTGGCTTAGCTTGGAAGTGTAGCTAGGCTAGTGGTATGTTTGGTGAGCTTGATGATGTATATGTTGAGGTAATGCCTGAGGCATTTGTGAGTATATTGAGATATCGAGGTTTAGATACGAATTATGGTTTGGGTATGATAATGGGGTGTAGGAGATGAGTCTCCAACTTAGCAGTGTTTGATTTTGTCTTGTTAATGCAGGCGCTGACCGTTTCCTCGAGGGAAAACAGGGCTACTATTCGGACGGACATCCGCCTTGATAGAGGCGGAGTCCGCCCCGCCGTTATTAAATTAAAAAAATGCCCGTTGGAGATTATAGCCGTTAAATTATAGCCGTTGGAAATTTTGGAGCCTATATAATAACATGTGAAATCATTGTATGATTCACTTACATCCAAACCACAACAACGTAAAGAAAGAAATCCGTTAAAATGTCGTTATTTTCCGAAGAAGGAGATGTAGAACCGATGGTGAAAGCTCTATTATGTCGTTCGATATTGAAAAATACAGTGATCCGGAAGAAATTCTCGCCAAGTTGAAGTAAGTGTACAAACTCATTTATATTTTACTTTATGTTATTTTATTTAGTCGAAATTGTAGAATTAGCAATGTTAGAATAGAGAATCGGAATTGTAGAATTAGCAATGTTAGAATAGAGCATGAAATTATAGAATTAGCAATGTTAGAATAGAGAGTCGGAATTTTAGTTTTAGACATTTAAGAATATAGAATCAGAATTGTAGTTTAGACATTGAAGAATAAATATGTGTATTTTTAAAATAATACTCTATGTTATTTTTATTTAGGATCTTATGGAATATTTTCGTGCTCTCGGTACCGATTATTCGTCAAATATGAGCTTCACAGATATTTTGCGGATAGAGAGAACTTATTGGGGTGGGATCGGTATGTGAAAAACGCAATGAATATCGTTGGTCATTAAAAAATCATGGTTGGATTGAAGGGGCTTTCGTATCCTACAATTGGGTTGTGATAGACACGGAGGACCTAGAAAAGAAAAAAGACATAGATCCCAATCATGTTCCATGTTCTAGCCGGAAAAAAAAACTCGAAGAAGTGTGTGTATTTGTTTGAGCTTGTAGGAACCCAAATTGAAGAGGAAAAGTGACGGTGAGGGTTGTATGTGGAATCCACAACCACATAATTCCTTCGGTGTTAAGAGGTCATGCATATGTTGGACGTATGACTCCCAAGCAGAGCCGAAAGGTGGAGCGTGAATTGAATTCCGGCTTAAAACCGAGACATATATTAAAATCCGTGCAATTAGAGGATCCTGACAATGTCACCTCCACCCGGCAAGTTTACAACACTGGTTTGAAGATTAGAATGGAACAAGCCGAAGGAAGAGGTTCATTACAACAAGCACTTCATACGTTGAGGGAACGTGGATATTATGTAAACACTCGGAGAAGTCAAGATTCCGATGAGGTAATTGATTTCTTTATCTCACATCCCGACTCGAGGCATTTTCTCAAAATGTGTCCCTATGTTATTTTGATAGACTCGACATATAAGACCAACAAGTAAGTTTCAATTCAAGGCACATTTTTACTTTATTTCCTACACTCAATCATCTTTTCCTTAGAACTTGTAACTTAATCGTTGTTTTGTATTACTTTTAGATACAATATGCCATTGTTGGAGATTGTGGGCATCACTAGCACCAAGAAGACATTCGCAATTGTTTTTGTGTTCATGGCACAGGAGAATAGAGATCACTACGAGTGCGCTTTGAGGAGGGTCCGTTATTTGTTATACGGAAAGACGCCGGAGGTGATTGTCACTGATCGTGAGCTTGGTCTTATAAGCGCCCTGGGTGTAGTATTTCCCGAGGTGAAGCATATATTGTACGGCCCTTGTTTTGCGCAATAAGGAAGCGGAAGTTGTCTTCATATCCCATTGTCATGCCTTGTTCGAGTCGAGATCCAATGGAAGCTACCAACGCCGTTTGCTGGAAATGAGAGGGTATTGGCAATCATCTCCGAGGTTAATGACCTATCTCGAGACGACTTGGCTTGACCCGTACAAGGAGGCAATCGTTCGAGCATGGACTGACCTACATCATCATTTCCACACACGAACAACAAATGCGTAAGTTATTTTAACATTCACTACATTGTTAAACATTTATTCGTTTTTTGCAATAAACCTTTTTTTAGGTGTGAGTTCGCGCACAATTTGTTGAAGCAAACACTAGATTCTAGTGTTGGAGGATTTCAGTTGGTTTGTGATAGCATACATTTGATGGTCACGGATCAAGTCCAGAAGTTACAAGCTTCTCTAGAGATGTCACGGGGGAGGATTCCACGAGAGGTGGATATACCGAAATTTGACTTGATGTAAACATTGTTAAACATTTATTCGTTTTGTAATAAACCTTTTTTGTAGGTGCATATACCGATATTTGACTTGCTCTACGACTACGTAACAAACGAGTGTTTCACACTCTTGTGGAATAATTACACCAAGACTAGACATACAAGAGATGATGAAGGGTGTCGGATAGTTATTGGAGAGAGCTTCATGGAGTGTCATGTGTGCATGACTTTAGGCTAGCAATCCGGACTCGTAGACCTATCTATTTGTCTCAGATACACCCATTTTTTAAGCAAGTTCATTGAATTCCGGTTGTTTTTTCCGATGGTGATATTGGTGATGATGATGATGATCGTTTGAACCCGAGTCAAACGACGCTGAACAAGTTTAGAGAAAGAAAGGACTCAAATATGTTAAGCCCGGATGAGCAAGATAAGATTGCATCTTTTCTGGAGGAAATGAAAAACCCCGAGGTTACGATGATGAAGGAGCCGACACAGAAGGTCAAAGGCAAAGGGACAACCTCCAACTCCGAGATCAACAAGAAAATAGCCCAGTTCTTTTGAGCATTCTTCTACACGTGGTCCTGGGCGGCCGAAAGGGAAGAAAGCTAAAGATGTAGATTCTACACCGGAGTTGACTCTTAAGAGTATGGCGCGTCGTAAAGGAAAACAATTCGCGCAAGCCAGATTTTGTTTGAGAGAAGAAGATTTCTCAAAGTTCATGGAGTCTTATGTATTGAGAGTAAGGAATGTACGAGGAGACGGCCACTGTGGATATAGAACAATTTCTGCGGTTTTGGGATTCTTGGATGAAGATTACTTGATAATACGGAGGGATATGCTTATGGAGTTAAATTCAAGAAGAGCATTGTATTTGAAGGTAATTATTATTCCGATTATAGTTAAGTTTTAATTATAATCCATGATTTAATGTAATCTTTGTTAATCTTTACAGTGTACCATTCTCAATCAGTTTGACCAAGTCCTTCAAAACATTTATTGGACGAGTAAGTCTTTGTGTCCAGAACAACATTGGATGGAAATACCGATTATTGCATGTGCAGCAGCCACCTATTATAAGAATGCATTGGTTGTCCTTGGAACATCCCAACGATATTCCTACATATGACAACCACCACTCCTAACCAAGAGGCCCCTACAGTCGTTTGTTCGATAGCGTTTATATATAACAACACACACTTTGTGCCGGTAGGTCGACGTTTTACTTTTAATCAATTTATTGTATTTAAACTCAATATTCACTAACCATTTTTTGTAATTTCATATTTGTAGGATGGTTAAAAGATGATGCCCCGCTACCGTTGTTGAGTGAAGCTTGGAAACAGTATCACGATCCAAGTGTTGATGGATGGGATGCGCCGTTCATCGCAAGGATAGCTCGTTATGAAGAGTTTTGTCGGGCATAGGGATTCGAAGACCCTAGTGTAGGATATCTTTAGTCGTTTTCAAAAATTGGTTTGTCATCATGCTTTAGCCGTTTTCATATGTTGTTGACATCATTTTTCAGTCGTTTTCAAAATTTGGTTTGTCATCATGTTTTAGCCGTTTTGATATATTGTTGTTATCATGTTTTAGTCGTTTTAGATATTTTGATTTTGTTTACCGGAAGTGCAATGAAATAATAATACAAACAAAAATAATAATACAAACAAAAAAATAAAACTCAAATGGATAATTCATAAAAATAAAAGCAAGTGGAGAATTCACAAAATAAAACTCTAGTTTGATAAAAATAATAATACAAACATAAAAACAAAAAAAACAAAATACAATGTAAGCCAATTCCTTCGTCTTTTTTAGGAGTAGTCGGACTCCGCCTGCGCCAGGGCTGGCGCGCAGGAGGAGTCCGACTTATCCGTCATTTTCGTCGGATTCAATTAACATTACTCAGGGGAAACTGTGATGTGGATCAGGTTTACGTTTGTATCACGTAAGTCCATTGGACTTACTTAGCGAGCAGTTGTGGATTTGAGTGATTGTGATAGTTGTGTTTGTGCATATGATTGTTGCATTTATAACCTAAACCTGACTAAGACGACCACATATGTATATTTAAAAAGGCTCAAGTGTATTATAACAGGTTGTGACCACCTGTCAAATCTCGATGATGAGTGGAGAAGGTGCACTGAAACCGGTACTCCGGGGAGGAGGTAGATCCCCATGCAAAACTTGTGTGAAAGGGGATAGAGGTGGGGTTCTAAGGTTCCTCGTGCCACAAAAGAAGTTGAATTAGTAATGGGATAACGTAATTAAAGATAATAAACGGTTATGATGTGTGCATTGCATATTGTGATGTGATGATGTGTTTGTATGTGCTATTGTTTTTATTCTTATTCATGAATTGTTAGCTAACAGTTTCATACCGTGTTGTTGATATTCTACAGGATAGGAAGAATGCAGAGTGAGCCAGATGGGTGATCAGCCGAGGGCTTCCATACACTAGGTTGTGCGAGAGTTTTGGGATGTTGCCGTTTTATACTCGGTTGTGATTTTGTATACCTTTTGATGCATATTCATACAGTTTTATGTATTTGGTTTTATATCTATTTGTGCCTTGTTGTAAGATCCAATGAACTTGTTGCCTGGATAGGGTCAGGATCCACTGTGAGATCCTAACCTGTAGCACTCCGAGTCCCGTGGATTCGGGGTGTTACAGATCAAACTTATTATTATGATGTGGTTTGGGAGTATGAACAAAACATAAACATCCAAAGCGCCGTAGGTGATCATAGATGGGTTTCTTGGAAAATAGAACTTCAAAAGATGTTTGGTTATGAAGAATGGAGGGCAGGCCTTCTATTGATAAGGTAGGTGGCGGCTAGGATACACTCTCCTCAATATTGCGATGGAAGGTTTGACTGAAAAGAGAGGGACCACTAGCTACCGCTAGGAGATGTCTATGTTTACTTTCTACAATCCCATTTTGTTGTGGAGTGTAGATGCAAGTGGTTTGATGGATAATACCCTCTGTGGAAAAGAAATGGAGAGCACCCTTGCTTAGAAATTCTAGGGCATTGTCCGTTCTTATGTTTTTTATAGTGGTTCGGAAGTGATTTTTTACCATAAAGACGAATGACTTTATGATTGACAAGAAGTTGGTTTTATTGGCCATAAGGTACGTCCATGTACAACGAGAATGGTCACCTACAATGGTCAAGAAGTAAGAGAACCCATTGTAAGTTTGATGTTTGTAAGGACCCCTTGTGTCAATGTGAATCAGATAAAAAATATGAGGTGATCTTGTGGAAGAGGTAGGGAAAGGATGCCTCTATTGACGGGCTTGAGGACATGTAGTACAAATTGAGTGTTTCTTAGACATGTAAATCAATATGAACAACTCAATAGAAGCTTTACTAGGTGTATGGCATGCACCATGATTACTAGTGTTTGTATTATTACATACTTGGGAAGCAAAAGAAGAATCAATAGAGAGATTCTTGGTAGGTTTATCATCAACAACATATAACCCTCTAAATGCTTGACCAATCACCATGGAATTCTTCATTAAAGGGTCTTGAAGAATACAAGTATTAGAAGTAAACAACACATGAGATAATAGATCATTGGATAACTTGTGAATGGATATTAAGTTGAATTGAAAATCTGGCACATGGAGGACTTTGGATAAGGTAATGTTGTTATGGAGGAGGACAGTGCCTTGGTGAGCAACATGAGCTCGCTTACCATTAGGCATTGTGATGAAAGAAGGTTGTGTGATAGGTGTATATGAAGTAAAGAGGGCTAGGTTGGGTGTAATGTGATCGGTTGCTCCACTATCCAAGATCCATTTCGATTCGAGATTAAAGGATGAGAAACACGAATGCTTACCTGCAAGAAGAGCAGTTTTGTCATTGAATGTGAGAGGATCTTGATCTTGACCTTCTTTCTTGCTTAACAAAGCGAGAATACTGGACATCACTCATGTGTGAAAGAAGCATTAACCGCTATGGCGGCCATCTTATGCCCTGGTGGATAACCAATAACTTTCCAGCACTTGTTAGTGTCGTAACCAGCAACTTTGTAGTGATGGCACCAAGGGAGACTGGAATTGGTGTAGTTGGATAGCCAACTATTTTCCAACATCGATTGGTAGTGTGTCCATTTGATTTGCAATGATCACAATAAGGACGTTTAGAAGTGGAACTTGTCTTGGAATCCATGTTGGAAGGTGCTCGAGAGGTTGACTTGTATGGAGTCAATCTATGGTGAGAATATAAGGCTGAAGCACTAGTATCCAGAACACGATTGTAGGAAATTGTTCTTTGAGTCTCTTCTTGAAGTACAAGTTTGTAAACTTCATTTAATGTTGGACTTGGATGCATCATGAGAATATGAGATCGAACCATAGCAAAAGATTTGCTTAAACCAACAAGAAACTGAATATGTGGTGACAGGTTGATTACCTTGAGATATGGTGTTCAGCTCCTTCTGGATTTGATAGAGACTAGTTCGATTGGAGCGACCGAATCGAATCTCCAGTTCGTTCCATATTTGAGCAGCCGTGTGACAAAACAAGACAGATTCACCAATCTCGTTGTCCATTGAATGAAGCAGCCATGAAATAAGCATGCTATTGCACTGGTCCCATTTTGCTTGGATCTTGACGTCGGATAAAGGGCGTGGACAATCACCATGGATGAACCCTAGCTTGTTCTTCATAGAGAGCGATACTTCAACAGATCGCTTCCAGCGAGAGTAGTTTGTGCTGGTAAGAAGAGTTGTCGATAGGCAAAGGGATGGAGCTTCCGAGTAGTGAAGCTTAATCTGTCGAAGAAGATCATCATCGCTAGAACCATCATCACTGATATATGGTTCGTCATCACTGTGATGTGAGGGAGGCATGGTAGAGGTTGTGATGTGAGGGAGGCATGGTAGAGGTTCAGGATTTTCAGACTGTGATGTGAGGGAGGCATGGTAGACGTTCAGAATGTAAACAGAGATGTATGTATGTTTGCTTTTACATCATGTACTTATACATTATGGCATCAATCTTTTATAACAGATTCTCTTACCTTCTTATGTCCAACACATTACAGATTATATTATCGCAAATCAGCAAAACTTCAACCTGATGAGATGAATATACTTCCTCTTTTGATGCATAATAATCGAACAAGAACAAAATTAAGCAGTGAATGCGGTGCTGATGACTTTCAATGTTGGCAAATATCCAATTCAATATTAAGATATAAAGCAATTCCATCAATTCATAATTATCGACTGGATTAATATGAATCAATTGACAGTAGCATCAATGTGTAACGACTGTGTCATCCTAAGTTGTATAAATATGATCTGCACTAAGTTTCTGCAACTCCAAAAAGCCTCACAAAAATCCTTCTTGGATTTGTCAAATAATTCATCATCATCATCGCATCTTCCATCTCAATTGGACTGGACTCGGGATGCAAGTTTTGTACTGAGCCGATGATCTACCTTCTTACCTCTACTCGGAAACTCCAGTGGCCTCCTTTGGTATCAGAAACAGGAAAGCCACCGGGATGAAAGTGCAGAAGAACTGAATCGTGATGCCTAGGAGAAGCTTGTCAAAGGAGCCAGAGGAGATGTTTAGTGCCGAAGCTAGACCGGCACCAACGAACGAGCCCAACGTGGTCCCTAAGTTGTTAATGGACATGAAGAGGGCAAATAGAGTGCCCTCAATTCCTGGTGGACATAGCTTCCCAGATAGGATCAAGAACGGCATGAACCTGATTCATTGAACAAGAACAAGCACGACAAATCTTATCAAGGGATGATAGGGAGCATTACTATTTACTAGGCGAATGGACAACACTTTTTATTTCTCCCTTCATAGTCAAAATCATTATTAAAGAATGTAAAATGATATAGTAAAAGATTTAAAAATGTTTAGAACTCTAAAACACTACTTATTGTAAAATAAACAGAATAACATTAGTTTTATTACCCTGTGCAAGGCACAGGTGTCCACATTATTATCTGCAATCTAAAATTAGACTCTATAAAAATTATTACAAATTAAGTACACTTCATAATTATATTTATGAGAGTAGTAATTCAAATTTGGAATTATAACTTATTGTCATTTCACATGAAAATTGGCTAAATGATGGGTAGCACGTTTTTTTGATACATCGGTAAACAACATAGGAGGATCAGTTTCTAGAAGCTGATCCTCCTATGTTGTTTACCGATGTATCAAAAAAAAAAATACACTACCCTGACAAAAATATCATGAACTGGAGGCATCCAATTTCTGTTTTGAAAATCAGCTTTTGTAAACATTTAAAAACAGCTATTTTTCTATACTTTGATTACTATATATGGATAGAGTTTCCAATATATTCACCTTACTTCAATAATTTATAGAATTAATATAAAAAATACAGCCTTTACGTATATTTTCATGAACTGCATTGAAAAGCAAATCCAAATTATAACAAAATCAAAATGACATGTCATCAAAATTTGATTGAAGTGACACGATATTGTTTTTGATATATGTATATTGGCTATTAATGCAACAGGGAAGAAGACTTGAAAAGTCAAACTGACGAATATTGGTACAAAAAGAAAACGTAGAGAAACAGTGAGGATGGAAGCATACTTGAGTTGATTGACTGCATCAGCAAGGGCAGACCCGAAAATCACCATAATCTTATCAGAGATGCCATAAGAAAGGTTCAATCGGGATACTAACACTATGTCGAGAAGGGTCAAAGCAGCCAGGCCAATATGTGCCCACCTGCATTGAGTTTTAAAAACCAATCCAAAGTATGTTGTCAGCATCTAAGCTAAAAGAATGATGTTCTACATAGGTAGTGCCAACATTGTAAGAGTAGAGAGCACCATCATACATGAGAATTCTTCTAAGCTTCAATTTCTTCAAGTACTGGTTGTAAATGAATGTTCCTAGCATGAGGCCCATCCATCCAATAACTCGTGCTGTCCCCAGGAAGGATGCGTCCAGATTCAAGAATTCTGTCTGGTAGTAGAACATGATGGTGGAGAGATTGGGGATGGTTACATGGGCAAGGAAGAACCATGTTATAGGTCTAGCCTTCCCGAAACCAGAAGCAGGGTTAACAAAGTAAGCAAAAACTTGAATCAAGAAAAGAAATGTCAGGGGAAGATACATGCACAAAATATAGTTACCTCAGAATCATTGGCTGCTTAAATGCACAAAATAAACTGTAAGCAGCACTCTTGAATGAATAGAACCACTTTGACGTTAATGAATCATTCTTTCTTGAAGTGTCATATTGGGCAGATGTTTTTACTCTCTTTTCTTTACTCTTGTTATTCTTTTTTCGTCTTCTTGCTCTAGAGATATCAATTGATGCATTTTCCCCATTTGTTGTGTCATCATTTTCATTCTTCAGATGAGAAACTTCGGATACACTGTTCACAGGCTCCTCTTCAACCAGACCACAAGATATGAATTGTAGAGCTGGGAGTGCAGCAAAGAGCAGAAAAATAGTTTCAGTCTGTAAATTGTCAAGTGCATATCCTCCTAGAATGCTACCACAGATTCCTCCAAATGCCATGGAAACCCAAGAGAGTGATTGGAGATCACCGGCAAATTTAGCCCTATCAAGTATCCAACAACATATGTAAGATGCAATAGTTTTCATCCCAGATTATCAACCAATTGTTTCTACAACCAAATCAACAAGATGAAACAAGGTACAACAAACAGACCAATATTTGCAAAAAAAACAAATAATTAAAATGCAATCTCTGCTTGGAATTGAATAATTTGTTATCAATCCTTAATGTGGTATTTCAGGAATGAAATGGCTATTTTCCACTAAGATTCACCCGCACTGGCATCCTCACTTATGGGGACATCTATTGCAGAAGATCAGGATCTAAATCAGCGAAGTTGAGGCATAAATCCAAACAAATTGATGTTGAAGAGATAGATTGGGTTTTAAGAAGACTTACATTGCTTAAGACAGATCAAATGGAAAACCTTGTTCTTGAGCAAATGTGTAAATAAAAGAATAATTGTCTCACAATATGAGAGGAACGAAAGAGAATCTCCTCCAGTGCATAGTGATGCTAACTTGCTAAAGAGAGCATCCTCCAATGGCAAGAGCAAAGAAGGTAACTTACTGTAGAATGAAAGAGATGACCTCAAGGCCAGATGATTAACAAGGGAGAATCATTTTTTATTGGAAGATGGACCTTACTCATAGCACTATGACCAACATTATTGAAAACTTCAACATTTGAGAGAAATGATTTAGGTTGAATGAATAAAAGATAAATAAGGGAGAATTATGCCCCTTCAGATGGAACTACCTGGACCAGAATAATACCATTTGACTGGAAGATGATGGGAGGTGCCTATCATATTCCAAACATGTCTAAATTTGGACAACACAAACTGCAAAAGGAATGCAGAACAAGCAGGAACACAATATGGTTTGAGTTGGTTAATGGTGGATCAGATATTGGTGGCACAGGAGGTTCTATATTCTATCATTCCCCTCCATACTAGTGCTCTCTGTTATTCCTTGCTCTCCGTCATCTTTTTGTCGTCCAATGTTGTTCTTGTCATTGTTATAGACACACAAAACAGGAGAAATAGCACCATTACGTACCATGGAGGTGGTAGTTATTTTATAAGGTATTTTCTAGTGTCCTCATGGGCATATGTTAACTATGTATATTTACCAAGTATAGCCATTCTCATAAATCATTTCTTAATTTCTAACAGTGTTATAGGATTCAAACATTCCAATTTAGGGTAACAGTTTGGTAAAATTATTAACATGTGCCCACCATGGGCATAGTGGCACACATTAGAATAACCAAATTCGAAAATATGCCATTGATCTTGATGACTTTCTAATTAAATTTAGATAATAATTTTACTCATGCAAAAAGAGTTAGACTACAGCTGAGTAAAAACTAGAAACATAAGACTACCTGATAGGAAAAGAGACATGTTTGAGTTTTTTATCAGCTTAGATCACCAGACTTTTTTACTGATTTAAGGATTAACACACCAATAAATTTTTGGGTAACTTTTAACGTATGAATGCTGTAGATACCATCTTTAATCAGGGTTACATTGCCTTATTTGCCTGTTAGTTCAAACATCAGCAGTCGAGCATGAACTCCCCATGTACATCAAATCATGTAAATTTTTTCATCATCAGTAACATGAACAAGGATGCAAAGTGTCTACGTAAGAAGGCAACATAGATATTGAAAGTCAGATCTCTATTTCTACGATATATTAGAGTGATATTTATTTTGGTAAAACAATGATTTTCTAAAATAGGGTCTTCCTTTCCTTACCAACTATAAATGAAATTTTAGTTCTAAATCAGGGAAGAACATTGGAGTGTGGAATGTATTCTGTACAACAGGTTTTGTTGTTTTGACGGTCAGGTCAATCATATATCCAGTATGCTGCTTGCTGCAAATGGGCTGATATTTACAAAATACAAAGTAGCAAAATCTTTACAGTTTACAATGATGAATATAGAGATTTAAGAGAGTGAAAAAATGGTAGTAAACATACCGCTCAAATCTTACTGCTTCAGCAATCATGGCATCAACTACAACATCAGACATAGCTGAGCCTATATTTTGTAGAGTTAAGAACACCATAAGAAGACTCGTTGAAGTTCTCAGAGACATATTTAAACCTAAGATGATCCATGGGAAAAAGGATAGCACTGTTGCAATAGCTATATAAGGAATCCTTCTCCTCCCTTTTATTGGTATACAATCTGATAAAATTCTGCAGATGCAAAGAAAACAGTTTCAACAAAAGAAACAAGGCATACAAAATATACAGTTAGTACAAGGAAAGTAAGGAAACGCAAAGTTGTGAACAATAAAATTTTATTTGAACCCCCATTATCAGCAACAAGATGACTTACTTGACTCTAAATGACAATTCTACTGATTCATAATAACTTTTTTCTTATAATCAGCATGTGAAATAATGTGTCAAGGGAAAGTAAGAAAGATGACACTGAATGATTTTTGTACAAGAATCCAATAACTCCATTTGTCTTGTCAAATGCTGAACCCTTTAACACCAACTAAAGATGAAATCATTTTTTAGGATGCAATGCAACAAACAGCTGACTAACTGCCAGAACAAACATACCCGTATCTGCCTCAATGCCAAAAATATCTTTTGGTAGTTGAGTTTCCTAATATCTGCCTCTATGACCAACCAAAACCTAACAAATTGCCAGCACAAACATACCCGTATAATGGTTTAACACTCCAAGGGAAAAATGCTACCGAGATGACAAACTGGGATGCTGAGGGGGAACACTTGAGTTCGTCCTTTAGCATGTAGGAAACAGCTGTCCACACAAAGGATTTAAAACCCTGCGAATACATATTTACAAATAAGACAACAGACAATGAGCTTTAGGATCACCTCCTGCTTTAACTACATCTCACTATCAACTATCCAATATCAAACCATCTAAAGTGAAAAGAAAGAGCAACGAATTTAAAATTTAAATAATAAGGAAAACTACGAAAACCACCTATCACTTTATCAAATACCTTACATTTCACAAAAACAAAACCATATATAAAGAGAAAAGTCCAAAGAACCACTCGTAAAATGTCGCTGTTTACCCAAATGTGGCTGATATACATCATATTCGACTCAAAATGCTTTAATCTAAGGGTGTGTTGGTAAATATTAACTTACAGTATAATATTGGATTATCATCT
Organism: Fagopyrum esculentum; assembly: GCA_033239045.1. Classification (NCBI taxonomy): domain Eukaryota; kingdom Viridiplantae; phylum Streptophyta; class Magnoliopsida; order Caryophyllales; family Polygonaceae; genus Fagopyrum; species Fagopyrum esculentum. The sequence continues at coordinate 57,872,255 of BSUD01000004.1, forward strand.
CACTATGACTTGGTTAACTAATGAATAGGCTATCGCACCTTAGACGCCTTATACATATATTATCACCTTGTCCGCCACCTTTACGTTACACTATAAAATTATCAACATATGACAATTTAACAGAATATTGACCGAATGATAGCAGAATAATTGGAATAAGAGACATTTTCTTATTATAGGCTGGTTCGTTGTCATTTTGGCTATAACTGCCAAAGCTAAGGCATTTAACAAGTGGTTTGGGTAATGTAACACAGAAAGTATGCTAATTGTGACATCAAGTAAAGAGTGATCCCTGTATTTTTAACCATTAATTATGTCTAAGCATCCAGCCATGGCAAAAAAATGACTTGAACTCATCAAAGGTCTAAGGTTGGATAACTTGGATAAGATCCACAAGTACTAACATCTAGATGAAATGCAAGTCAACTATTGTAACAATCCATGAAAAGGAATCGGAACAATTGAAAATAAATATATCAACCCTCACACACGAAGCAAACCTTATTCATTTCTAACTTCATAAAATCAATAACTATTACAGCCAATAAATACCATCAATCTAATCACGAATGTTCTCATTTCAAGTAATTTATCTGCAAAATATGAATTGAGAGAGGAGTGAATGTAGACCTGCGTAAAGTAGACCAAGCAAATGAGCCAGAGGAAAGAAGCCCCGAAGGCGTTCTTCATCTGCTTCATCCACTCCATCATTTCCGCTCCTTGTTCTTCAACGCAGTACACGGCCAAATAAATCTTAACTTAACCCGATTCACAGATCAAACCTAGATCGAATCTATCGCTGCATAAACCAATATTTTTCGGGACCGTGGGGATGATTCCAGAACACACTCACATCAGAAGGCTCTTGACCTGATCCACAAACCCGAACTCGATTGAATCTACAATTCTGGCTCTTCTGTTCGACTTTGATCCGTTAGAACTCGGCGCTCGCCTGTTTCTCTTTCTAGCTCTATGTTGCAAGTTACATGGAAAAGTCTCAATCACGGGCTTTCCCTTTTGTTCCTTTCTTTAATTTAATTTGTCTTGACACTGCCACGTCAACCGGAATGATGACATGTTGGAACCTGATTGGCCTGAGTAAGTTGGTCGTCTCCTATTGGTCCATATATTTATAACTATATACGATAATTAAAAATCCTCGGTGTCACACGGATTTTCTCAGCGTGCGCTTTAAAAGCTTTAAATAATTTACTCTTTGTGTCCATTTTAACCTCATGTTAAAAACTTCCGTCACAATAATATAAACAAAATGAAAAAAATTACTTTTTTTTAATTATTATTTTTAAAAATAAATAAAGATATATTGAACGAATTTATTCTTCATCTTGTAAAACGCTCATTTCTTGAAGGTCTTACTTTTGTCTGTTTCTCCCAATTAAATCACTTCTCTCTAACGATTCACTCACTTTCTCCATGACTTGATTCACATCAAGTAATACTATGACAATAGTGTAATTAGATCCCGTCACCAATCTCTTCATACGTTGAACACAAAATACAAGACAATCAATTAGATATTGTTTTTATTATACACAAAAAAAAAACAATTTTCAATCATAAATTTAGCACCACTTCAAATATACAATTGAGGCCTTAAAATTCAACAAGACACTCGTTGTTTACTACTTTATATCAACACTTAACAATTATTGTTTCACTAGGCAAAGGCGAACACATTTTTGAACGATAAATTAGCGGCATTTAAAAAAACAGTTGTTGTCTCAAACAAGAAATCAATTAGGCGTTATTTACTACTTTCGACCAATGTATTGTACTTTTTGTTTTATGAGCACAAGGAACACAATTTTTATAACCATAAATTCAACAACACTTAAAACAAAACAAATTTGGCATGGTAACTAGAAGCATGTATCATTAAATATTTAAAAAAAAAAAGAAGAAGAAGAAGAAGAAAGAGAGACTCGTTGAGCGAAGACGACGAGAAGATTATCTTCGATGAGTTTGTAGAAAATGCCACCGACGATGATATAAGTTAAGTCTATGTACTTAGCGAGCCAAGAAGCATCATCAAAGATAAACAAATTGGATGTTTTTTAAGTTCAATTTATGAATTCGCTTCACCAACATTAACGGATTCGTTGGTAGGGTTAGGGTGCAAGTCTGGGGTTGGAGAAGGGGAGAAGGAATCTAATTCATGTCTAGCCTATAAGTTGAATTATTTTTAAACGTCGAGAGTCTTACTCGCAGTGAATAAAAAAGAGATAGATTCTCAAACTCTAATTCAGTAGTCAGAAACAACGACGATGGGAGAGAATCAACCTTCTTCAATATCTCTTGTTTTTGTTTTAATTTCATTTCTTTTATATTTTATTTATCAAAAATTAGTTTTTATCATTTTCTTTATAATATTAGGACGAAATCTTTATTTTTTTAACGAAAGTTTAAAAATTGGACACAGAGAGGAAATTGTTCAAAGCTTAAGGACACCAAAGATAAAATTCTCTTAAATCAATGTTTTTGGTAGAAATTAGAAATCAACCCTTCACTTGCACGAGATTTCTAAAGTTTATAGTTAGAATTTTAATTATTGTAAATAATATATTGATAGCATAATTAAATAATTGTTAAGTAATATCAATGATGTAAAATAGGAAATTAATAAGTTCAAACTAAATATGTTCACGGGTCATGGGTTACCCGTGATCCGGCGGAAACCCGACGGGTCCGGGTCATCACGAGTCCGGATTACACGTGCAGGTAAGGGTCGAAGTGATCCTTACCCGCCGACCCGGCGGGTCGTACCTTCCAACGGTCATAATTTTTTTTTAAAAAAAAACCCAACGGCTCTATCTCTTCATAATTTCCAACTCTTACATTTAATTACTCTCCTAATCTCATTCTCTAATTTTCTTTTTAATTTTCATTTTACAACTCTTACTACATTCAAACAAAAATGGCTAGCCGAGGAAGACGTTCCGTTAGCGGTCCTTCATCCGGCGGAGGTGTTAGCCGAGGACGTCATTCCGTTAGCGGTCCTCCAACCGGTTCGGATATAAGGTGGGGCTTAAGTTAAGATCACGAGATCCACGAGGAGGAGGATATCAACATGAATTCACCTCCTTTCCTCAACCACCAAGAATCCGAGAGACAAGACCCGGAGGAGCCGATGAACAACACTCAACTATCGGCAGCGGTCTTCCGATTTTGGTTCGCAAAAGGTGCTCCCGATACTTGTAACACCCCGAATCCGCGGGATTCGGGGCGCTACGGGTTGGGACCTCACAATGGGTCCCGACCCTTAGCTTGACAACAATTTCACCGGATCTTACAATAAGGCACAAATAAAGGCCAAAACGAAATACATTTTTATGCAATGTAATGAAACCCGAAACTATACAAACAAAAGACTTCAGCCGAGATACAACACAAAACCCGAATGCCAAATACACGGCATACAAAACACAACTATCGAAGGACAAAGCACAACTCAACTCTACCCAAAACCCTTCCTAAAATGTACGGACCCCGGCTGCCCACTCTTCCGGATCCCTCGGCTGCATTCCTAACCTGCAAGACAATCTACAACAATCGGTATAAAACCGTGAGCTCATATTCGAAGCATTAGTATCAATGGAAAAAGCACATACACAAGTAATCTCATCACAAGCATACAACATACATAAAAGCACACCAATCCGGTTTATTATCTTTATTATTATTAAGTCGTATCCCGTTCTAATTCAACTTAGGTTGTGACACGAGAGTCACCGAAACTCACCTCGGTCCCTACTTACCGGCATGGAATGGTACTGATGCATCCGACCGTCTACCAGCACGGGATAGTCGTCGAGAACCTCCTAGCTCTCGCGGGAGCTAGGCAAGTTGTCACCGTCCGTTATCATACACTTGAGCCAAAATAATATAAAGGTCGGTTATCCTAATTCCGGTTTAGTTGTTATAAACAATAAATAATAAACACACGCCACCAAACACACATCAATGCTAATACAAGGAATACGAGCTAAGTAAGTCCGGAGACTTACCTCGTCACCACACTCAACTCACGACACTCTCGCTTCATTAAGGAGGAAGCCCATAACCTCCTCACAAGAAGATAATTATATCAACAACAACTCACTCACAATAGAAGTCTTAGCCTTCTATACAAATGATCTACGCAAGACCATTTGACTCTCAATTATAGGACCGCATCCTAGAATCCCTCATGCTCACATCACACTCAACACAAGCTAGAAGTTTTAAGACTTCTAAACCCCTATGATCTCGTAGGATCATAACCCATAGTACATACTAGGATAAATATGCCTAGTCCAAACAAACGCAACGGTAACAACACCATGTTAGGATACGCATATCCTAACCCATAAACTCAACAACCATATACTCCAATTTACAAGCCTCACAAGATAACATCAACACCTCAAGTCATAAAACATTTCACAATCCTCAAACACTCACCTAAGGTCCATAACCACTACTTGATATTCACTCTAAGTTATGTTATATCCAACCTAACATGATACTACTAAACATAACTAGATCAAGGGAAAGGATACTCACACGGCGTCAAAAGACGGAAATCGATCAACGGATGTCGACTTGGACTTGTTAGGTCTTTATCGGGACGCTTCTGTTACACTAAGATCGTAGCACGCAAAAGTCTTAAATTTATAACTCGATATATATTTTCCTAACTCCTAGCGAACCCACAATGTATGGGTCGTTTTGTAGCAAGTATAGTATTCCGAGGTCGAACACAAAGACTAAGGTGAAATCGAATCAAATAAGTGACCAAGGATAGTGTAAATCTAGTCTAAGAAAAGAGAAATGAATAAAGAAAAGAAAATCACAATGTTTTTGGATTGGTTTTGTGGTGATCAAGCAAGGATCACAAATCATGCAAGATTAACAAATCAAACGAATAACTAAGCTAGCAACACAAACAAGCAAAACAACACACGAGATATGTGATCAAAGAGAGAAAAGCGGATTCTAGGGGTTAGGGATTCCGGTTATGGCATTGGACTCAAGCTTCTAATCAATCTTGGACTAGCTATGGTATGTTGGGAAGGAATGTTTCTCTAATGGGATCAATCACCGGGTAGGTCTCAAGATCCACTAATCCCGCAACTAAGGTCCTATCACCGGGTAAGTCTCTAGGAGCCTAAGGTTGGAAAATCTACACAAACCGAATTGCTATCTAGGGGTCTAACCTCTTCTTACCGGGTAAGTCTCGGGAAGGCAAGTCCTAAACATCAATCCTAGCACATTCAGTCCAATAGCGGCTTGTGAGACTCACTACTACCTAGAGTTCATCATCATTGGTACTTAAGGTTGGAAATTACCGGGTAGGTCTCTTTCCTCACTTAGTTTGCTAGCATTAGGTCACCCTAGGCTAGATTAAGCTTAATAAACACTAGGATTTCAACAATTTAACATCCTAACATTCAGATTTATCACTACAAGCACAACAAAAGCAAACCACGGGCAGATCATACGAACCACGACCGTGGTTGCCTTAGAACAGACCGTGGTTTGTATCAGCAGTTAAGCACGAGCAAGCAAATCATCCAAAGATACATTTAAGTCTATTCTATCATAGTCCAAGCCATAACCATCATCCCCTTACCCTAGAATCGCATCTATTTAGCCAACAACATGCATTTTAACAATCAAATTTAACAAGCATACATTCATGACTTCCAAAGCAAGAAAATGAGGTGAAAGAGAGATGGAACAAGTAGAACAAGAAAACCAAGCTGAATAAATGTTAAGAAAGACTTACAAACCTTCAAAAAGAAGGTTCAAATCGTTCCTTACAAAACCTTACAATTGTCTTCAACTAGTTCACTCAAAAATCTCTCAAAAACTCTAAAAACTCTAAACTAGTGTTCTTTTTCTTCTCCAAAATGAGAGTGTTTTTGCTCCCATCCAAGAGTAGCCTCCAATGGAATGGTGTGTAATGAGAGAGTGTGAGAGAGGATCCCCTTGAGAATCAGCCTGCTGGACCACTTATAGCCTCCACCAAGAGCAAGAGTCGGTTATGGAGATCGTGGGACAACTGTCACAGCTGTCCAGAGAGAATCACGGCCCAATTTCACGGGCGTGGAAGTGTCAGTGACCGTGGTTTTGGTGTTTCAGCTCTCTTTTGATCGTTGAGCCATGAGTTGGTGCAAGGCATGCACCAACAAGGTCCTATGTGTTCTCCTTAGCTCCTAGCTTGCTTCTTAATGAGTCCGGAAGTGTGTCATCGCGAGGAATGATCCTCAAATGTATTGATTAAGCTCCAAAAGTTCCCCAAAATACGTACAAAACCGACAATAGTGCGTGTAGACGTCTATCTCGACAATATGCATGAATTGAACTTAAACGTCATGAACTAATGCCAAATTATGCATGATTAGCGGGAAAAACTATCTAAATGGATGCTTAAACTAACGTCATAAATCGTGTTATCAAAATACCCCATACTTTAGATTTGCTCGTCCCCGAGCAAGACCCAACTATAGACTAAGAGATGACATGATTTATGCATGCAGAAAAACAACAAAATCTTTTTGGAATTGTGCTTCTAACATTGGATCACCTTCATAGTCATGTTTCATGGTAATGGACAAGCAATCATGCATCAAATGAATGAAAGCATGGAAAAACTATTATACTTAACTCAAAAGGCATACATGTAAGGTGAAAATGAAGAAGTCAAGATGATCATGAGTATATCCAATCTAGATCACTAAGTCTTACACACATGCAAATAGGTCACAAAGACTTAGGAAAGAAAAGGCCAAGAAACGTTGTGAATAGGTGGGAATTTTTTTAGGTCATGTGATGCTAATCCGGAAAGGAACTAACTCCACAATTTCATTTTTGATCAACTCCCCCATAAGTGTATATTTTTCTCCATCTTTTCTTTGTTTTCTTTTCTTTTTCACTTTCTTTTTTCTTTCACTTATTTTTTAGGCAATGGTATTGGTGTACAAAAGCCGAAACCTTGGTGATTAGCGGTCCTCGGGATTTTTCCGAGGTGCCTCATACCGGGCACACATACCCGTGGACATGCTTAGTTCAAACTAACCGAATCTTAGTAAAATAACTAAATTCAATCCTAAAATCATCATAAATCACAAAATAACAAAAACGATAAAATCATTAAAAACTAACTTGAATCCGATAACAAGTTGCCTTCTATTTTGTGATTGTTGTGAATTTGTGACATTTGAATCTCGAACCATTGTTTGTGAGTCTTGATTGTGTTTTTGATTCTGTTTTTTTTGGATAGCGAGCAACGCAAGAGAACAAGGAGGAAATAAGAAGGGCGCCACGCGGCGTCCTAATATTGCGTTTTTGGACGCGGGCTGCACCTGCGCCCCATCCGGACGCATGCGCAACCAACATTTGCTGTCTTATTTGTGCTTTTCATTCGCGTATTTAAAATTAAACATTTATCATATTATTTGAGGTTAATTTTATTATAAATTATTTATAATATGATTTTTAATAGTAAAAATATAGTGATATTAACCGTAAGATACTACTTTTAAATATTATTTTAATCTAATTAATAATGTGTGATTGCGGTTTGTAACGATAGGGGATTATACTCTCAAATCTTGTGCAACAATATCGTTGGATTACAAAAGGGGCTTGCTATTTGCGCCCTAAAATTGGCAAATCAAAGTGATAAGTGACAATTAATGTCAACTTAATTAATGATGATGGGCAATTGTTTGTTGATAGGAAGGCTAATGGGGTAATGATGGTTCGATAATGATGGGGTAATGAAATTGGCAAATCAAGATGATGAAAAGGCTAATGATGGGGTAATGAAATTGTTTGTTGTTGTTATATGTTTAGAGTTGGGATAACGTGTGTGTATATATATATATATATATATATATATTAACTTTAAAGTTGTATATCGCTATATTTAGTATTATCGATATAATTTAATTTTTGTTTTTTAAGTTTTTTCAATACAATTTTTGTAAAATCGTTAACGATTACTCGGTTGGCCGAAAATAATAAGAACAAACAATTTAAATAAGATCCACTTTAAAATTTTAAAATTTACATCATACGTGGAAAATATGAAATAACATGAACAAATTTTGTAAAATCGTCAACGATTACTCGGCTTCTCTCTAAACGCAATGGGCGGATGGGTTCCACAGGAATCTGCTGCACTCGACTAAATTGACGGGCGACTCTGTCTAAATGATATGACTCGACGAATGGACCTAAATAGATTGTACCCCTGTACTGTTGTACATAGATATCGGGTCCAATGCAGCTAGGTTCGTATGGGAACCATACGACCTCGCTTGCATCCAAACCCTCAATTTCCGCCCCTATAACATTGTATGTTTAACAACACAAGCTGTCATATGAGTGTTGCCGTCACAAAACCGTCCTTCCGATAGATTAGATACCAAGCGTCGTCATCCTAGAATCCAAATAAGTTTATCGCTCGTTGTTGGATCTCAAACTCCGAAGGGATGACGAACATGTCGTTACCGTCAATTGATAAATCGATGATTTGAAAACGTCGTGAAGCGTTATCGGCATTTCACCAAAGGGGATGTGGAATGTGTTCGTATCCGGTTGTCATTGCTTTACAAACGAGTTCACGAGTGTGTGATCAACGTTTGTAAGATGAACCGATAATATCATTTGTAACTCGTTTAACCCGTTTATTTTGTTTAACCCGTTTATTTAACTTTTGTTATATTTTTTGAACTTTGTTTAACCCGTTTATTTAACTTTCGTATATTTCTTGAACTTTATTTAACTCACTTAACCCGTTTATTTAACTTAACTTGTTATCAACTTATTAATTATTAACTTTATATTTGCTTATTAGTGTTCAACCAACTTGTTATTACTTTAACTTGTTATTAACTTAACTAATTATTATACTTGTTTATTTTGTTTCACCTTCTTATACCAATATGAACTACACATGGTGGGGGTCACTCAACCCGATGTCAACAATATGCTCGACCTATTGGAATGACAATTTCACCCGTATCCGACGGATATCCGACCACCCGATCCAACGAAAAAGGATGAAAATCCATTAAAAGGCGGGTGAAAGCGGGTGGTGGATCGGTTCGGATGCGGGTGAACGTTTCATCCACCCATCACCCGACCCATCATCCATCCGACCCGTATTCACCTACTTAAAATTATATACATATTTTTTAGTATTTGTAGTTTTATATTATTAAACTTTTACCATTATTTTCTTACTATATAATTATATAAAATTAAACCCTATATTTTCTTTCCTAGTTTATTTTCTTTGGATTTCTAATATATTTTGATCATTATTATTGATTCATTATAAAAAAAAAACTTAGATCTTGCTTTTTTTTTT
>BSUD01000004.1:57881854-57916678 GCA_033239045.1 Fagopyrum esculentum
TTTTTTTTTTTTCTTAGATCTTGCTTTGTTATAGTGTTTTACGTGATATCATGTACATTTTATGTTATTTTTTTTATTTGGATTTATGTGGGTTCTTGATTTCAATAAAAATATTTAATTTTTTACAATTTATAAATGAAGTGTAAAACACCCGAAATCCCACACGATCCACCCGCTTCATCCGACGGATGTGGGTGGATTGGATGCGGGTTGTGGGTCGGGTGAGATGTACAATTCTGGGTGATGGATCTGGTGGCGGTCATGGTCATCCACTGCCGTCAATAGACCTATAACTTAGATAACCCTTACTTATATACGTTGGTTAAGATTATTTTTATTATTAATATTAATTCATATTAACACCATTATTTTTATTAATATAATAAACACCATTATAACCCACAAAACTCTAATAAGATCCTAAAATTCAACCACACAAAACCCTAACAAAAGTCACATGCAAGTTAGCAGCCCCTAGGCTAGCATGTATGGCAGAGCCTCGTCGGTCGTGCTGCTTCCCAGCCGTCCACGTGGCCAATTTGATAATTGAAATCGATGTTGAAGTTTGCTGGCCAATTTGATAATTGTAATCGATGTTGAAGTTTGCTTCCTGCTCGTCCATTTGAATTCATATGTTAGAATCAATCAAACGCAAATAATTTCTTGAGCTCTTCATTTGTATAAATTGTGACTTCGTCGACACTAACTTTGCTCGTATATCCAACACATTCTTCATACATTCACAACGCACGTTAATTTGTTAAATTTTGATCACTTTGTTCAATCTTTAAAATTTTAAACGATATTATGTCGTGGTTACGATCAATGTTTGGAAGTAAGCGACGAGGGTCTCGAAATCGAAGGATTGACCTTAACGCACCTCCAATCCCGGTAGTTGCTTAACTCGTTTTAATTTTGTTTTACTTTTATCATATATGCTTAACTCGTTTACTTCGTTTATCCCGTTTATTTAAGTTGTTATATTTGTTTAACTTATTGAACTTGTTTACTTCGTTTAACTTTTTAAACCCGTTTACTTCGTTTATCCCATTTATTTAAGTTGTTATATTTGTTTAACTTGTTGAACTTGTTTACTTCGTTTAACTTTTTAAACCCGTTTACTTCGTTTATCCCGTTTATTTAAGTTGTTATATTTGTTTAACTTGTTGAACTTGTTTACTTCGTTTAACTTTTTAAACCCGTTTACTTAGTTTAACCCGTTTACTTTTGTTTATCCCGTTTAGTTAAGTTGTTATATTTGTTTAACTTGTTGAACTTGTTTACTTCGTTTAACTTTTTAAACCCGTTTACTTAGTTTAACCGGTTTACTTCGTTTAACTTTTTTAACTCGTTTACTTCGTTTAACTTTTTTAACCCATTTATTTCGTTTAACCCGTTTATTTAACTTGTTGTATTTGTTTAACTCGTTTACTAACTACTAACTTAACTACTTGTTAATAACTTAACTAAGTACAATTAACTTGTTATATTTGCTTATTATTGTACAACTAACTTGTTATTAACTTAACTAATTACTAACTTACATTGTTATAATTGTTAATTATTGTTAAGCTAAATTGTTACTAACTTAACTAAGTACAACTAACTTTTTACTAATTTAAATTTTTTTATATTTGCTTATTATTGTATAAGTAATTTGTTATTAACTTAACTAATTACTAACTTAAATTGTTATAATTGTTTATTATTGTTAAGCTAAATTGTTACTAACTTAACTAAGTACAACTAACTTTTTACTAATTTAAATTTTTTATATTTGCAACTTATTGTATAAGTAACTTGTTATTAACTTAACTAATTACTAACTTAAATTGTTATAATAGTTTATTATTGTTAAGCTAAATTATTACTGACTTTTTACTAATTTAAATTTTTATATTTGCTTATTATTGTATAAGTAACTTGTTATTAACTTAACTAATTACTAACTTAAATTGTTATAATTGTTTATTATTGTTAAGCTAAATTGTTACTAACTTAACTAAGTACAACTAACTTTTTACTAATTTAATTTTTTATATTTGCAACTTATTGTATAAGTAACTTGTTATTAACTTAACTAATTACTAACTTAAATTGTTATAATTATTTTACTAACTTAAATTGTTATATTTGCATATTATTGTACAACTAACTTGTTATTAACTTAACTAATTACTAACTTAAATTGTTATAATTGCTTATTATTGTTCAACTAAATTGTTATACTTGTTTATTTTATTTAACTTTTTTATAGGAATATGAACCACACTGGGTGGGGGTCACTGGACCCGATGTCGTTAAATCAGAACAGGTTACACCGAATTTTTTACAACGGACGAATGGTAGCCTGATAGAGAATCTTGTATTGCTTGGGCTCGTGGTCAAGCTCAACGTCAAGGCATGGTATTGACGATTGCAAAGTCATGGAAGTCCAAAAAAAGAGAAAGTTTGGGATGGTGCACCTCGCGTGCGAACAATACGGGTCCAAAAAAGGTTATGAGGGGAGACTTTTTGACGATAACAATCAACCCATAAAGAAACGGGATTGTTCGTCAAAGAAGTGCGATTGTTCATTTATGTTGCATATTTACGAGGCTGATAAGAATGTATGGCGGTTGAAAGTTAAGAACGGGGTTCACACGCACAAACTCAACAAGCATTTTGAAGGTCATGCATACGCAGGACGGTTATCAACTTCACAATACAACGAGGTGGTTGACCTGACTCTAGCAGGTTGCGGGCCGAAACCAACAGTAGAATTCCTAAGGGCCCGATACGAGGATAATGCAACTATGAGACAACAAATATACAATGCACACGCAAAATTCCAACGGTCAAAGTTGGAGGGAGTTATGACCCCTATGCAACTACTCCTGAAGATGTTGAGCCTAGGAAGATACATTTATAGTTGGAGACAGACGAGCGAGGGCCGACTACAAGACATAGCATTTGCAAACCCCACTTCTCTTCGACTATGGGAGAAATTTCATTGTGTCATGATAATGGATACAACCTACAACACAAACACGTAAGTGGTAATTTTATGTTCTTCTCATATGTTCTCGCCTTCAATGCTAATTACAAGTATAATCTTCTAGGTATGTGATGTCCCTATTAGAGATTGTAGGGGAAACACCCACGAAAAAAAACTTTCACTTTGGGTTTGCTTTCCTTGCAAGAGAAACGGAGGAGACATATCGTTGGGTTTTGCAACAGGTCCGAGCTCGGTGCGGTCACCAATTGCCGAATGTCATATCACGGACAGGGAGCTTGGTCTCCTAAAAGCCCTTCCGCATACCATTCCTGAGGCATATCACATGTTGTGCATATGGCACGTTGAGCGCAACATAGAAGACTATGCTTACCGCAAGAGTCGAAGTGTGAGTGTCCGTAATGAATTCTTGGCTCAATGTTACACCTTGTTCAGATCCGAGTCAAGGGAGTCGTATGGAACGGCTCCGAACAATGCACGATCTTTGGGGGATCGATGGGGGTTGATGGATTATTTGACGAGAACTTGGTTGTGTCATGCTGAGAAAATTGTAACCTACATGACAGATCAAAACATGCACCTTGGAAATAGGGCATCTAGCAGGTAAACCCTAAACACATATTTCTTTAACTAACTTGCGCCCATAATTTTGTTTGACTCCTACAAACATATTTACAGGGTTGAATCTGCGCATGCGGTGTTCAAAAGTGAGATGGACTCTAGAAACAATCATCTCGACACGTGTTTGGAGCATATTCATAGGATGTTGAGGGACGAATTCCGCCAACTTATGGGTTCCTTAGAGACATCGCGCTTCAAAGTCCAAAATAAATTGCGAAATTTGCCAATGTTTAGATTTATAGTGCACAATGTGTCTCATGACTGCCTTTTCATGCTTTATGACATGTTCGACGCCGTATGCAAAGCGAGTTATGACCCCGATTGTACATATTGCTACACTAGGAGTACACACGGGATACCGTGCATTCATGAAGTGGCAATGATGGTTTACAAAGACCGCCCATTTGTGGAAACTGATGTCGATATCTTTTGGCGTCAGGTTCACTGGCTTGATAACCAGAATAGTGAATCGGGTGACCTTGGGCACGTGGGCTTGAGTGACCTTGAAGCATCTCGTGACTTATCGAATGAAGAGATTATGCAAATTGAGACCATATGGCGCACTCTTAGAGATCCGGAAGTAATAGAAACCTTGACTACAGGTCCGGAAATAATAGAAACCCTGATGCTAGAACCTCCGGAAACGATCCAAAACCCGAGAGGAAGGCCGAAGAAGGATGCAAATGAGCGTAGAAAATCAAGATTTGAGTACAGTAGAGAAGCTGCGGCCAAAGCAAGAGAGGAAAGGGGAAAGAAGAGAGTGGAAGAGGAAGTGGTGACGGAAGATGAGGTAGAGGAAGTGGGGGCCAATGAAACACCGATTTTCACTTACCCCCCCGGTTGTCATAGGAGATTATGACTTCGGCTCGAACAATTTCGAAAATTTAATGGTTCCCTACGTTGATATACTAGTAGATGTTCAAGGCGACGGGAATTGTGGATTTTGAGCTCTTTGTGTATTGTTGGATCACGATGAGGATAAATGGCCTATTATGCGCAAAATCATGATGGCAGAGTTAAGAAAATACCCTGAACGATGCGATGTTTTCCTGGATCATGAAGGGGTCGATCATAAAGAGATGTTGAAGAGACTCAATTGGCTAAAACCAAATGTTGTGGCACCATCCAAATATTGGATGGAAATTCCCTTATGCGGGGCATTGTTTGCCACGATCTTCCAATGCACTCTTGTGTATTTGGATTGAAATGCGGCTCATATATGCCTCCCGTTAACCATACAAACGCCCCCCCCCCCCGTAGGTGGCCCGGTCCCGGGATCGATTGGATTCATCGCTTTTGACAACCCTCGTAACCACTTTGTTGCGGTAAGTATTATATTTTTTCATCAAGTTAAATCATTAATTGCAATTATCATAAATAACTTTTTCTCTTGATATGTCTTTTACAGCTACGATGTAAACCAAATTGCCCACTACCACCCGTTCTCGCATATTGGTATCCGTCGCACGATGAAACAACGAAGGGCTTAGACAAGATGTACGAGCCCCAAATTAAGTTGTTTAAGACTCTTCGTCAACAATACGCTCGACCTACACCTTAGACAAGCCTTATTTATGTACGTTAAAAGTCAAGATTCAAAATTTAATCGCAAACATTATAGGAATTATGCTCAAATCCTCTCAATCACCCCGAAGCCGATTTAGTTGTAAAGCATCAATTTTATTGCACCTCCAATATAATTTATTATATTTTTTTATCTAAGATGTGGTACAACTTACACTAGATTTCATTCTAAATGAATATAATATCTTTGTCAAATATATATATATAGCTATTTTAACATTTAAATTTGAAATAAATTACTGAACATAAAAAAAATAATTCAAACTTTTAAAATTGTCAATTTATATACAATTATTATCTATTCAATTAATGTTAAGATAGATATATTGATTGAAATATATTGTTATAAGTATTATATATTGTTGTCGACGGGATCTTCTATCTTCATTTTGATTCGGATTCAACGTCTTATATATTGATTGAAATATATTGTTATAAGTATTATATATTTTGTGAAGTTAAAACATTAACTAGAATTATTGTTTATTGAATCTAAAATACATTATGTTATAGTAAGTAATATATATCTTATGAAGTTATAAATTGATCGAAATATAAAATGTTGCGATAATTATTATATATCTTACGAAGTTAAAACAATCATGAAGCGATGATGAAGAAACTCAACTATTTATGCAGAGAAGTTTTGGCACAGTCAAAAAATTAGATGAAAAATTTAATTTCCATTCATTTTTTTACAATTGAAATGTAAGCCAAATTGTCAAATGTCGAACGTTCTTAACTCTTCTTTCATGCAAGTCATACAAGTCGTAAATTCTTGTTTAGAAACCTTCGTCAATAATTTGATCACCTTGTACCTTGAACATTTATATAAAATATATTATTTTTTTCAAAAAAATTCGCTTAATATATTTTAATAATAATTAAACTAATTATTAGTATTGATCATTCATAATAATTAATAATAATTCTAATAACTACTTGTAACGGGGTTGCTATTCGATCAGACAAAGGAGATAACACGGGCGAATTCTGCATTTGGGGCGCCTCCATAGTGCGCCTCTAGAGCGCAGCCAGAGTATGCATCTGGGGCGCATCCAGAATGCGCCTCTGGGGCGGATTCAGGATGTGCCCCAGAAGCACACTCTGGCTGCGCCTAATTGACAGATTTTCTTTGCGCCCTAAAAGGTCGAGCGTCGAGTTTAACCTAGCCCGTTGTGACTCTATATATTTTACGTGAAATTCAAATCAAAGTTCACGTCTCAATCAAAAATGGACATTAATATCAAACATCATCTCAAATTGAAACCGTTAAAAGTTGGACATTAATTCAACAAGAGTACGTTTAGCAAAATAATTGAGACC
Organism: Fagopyrum esculentum; assembly: GCA_033239045.1. Lineage (NCBI taxonomy): Eukaryota > Viridiplantae > Streptophyta > Magnoliopsida > Caryophyllales > Polygonaceae > Fagopyrum > Fagopyrum esculentum. The sequence goes on from BSUD01000004.1 coordinate 57,888,381, forward strand.
GTGCAAAATAATTGAGACCGTTAAAAGTTTAGCAAAATAATTCAGCAAGAAAACAGAAGAAGAAAAAAAGCTAAAGTAATTACAAACTCTTTTATCACCTTCAAACTATACAAGTATAATTCTTGATGCTCAAAATCACAAAACCGGCAACAATGGAACATGCTATATATGTTATAATATATTGTCATCTGGTACGTACTCCTCCATCAACTCTTTGCTTCACAAACTAAATAGGCTATATAGTTCTAAAGAACTAAAGATTCAAGTCATCACCAACATGAAATTCATAGAGTTGATTCTCAATTTTATCCAACTACAACCCGGCATCTTTAGCTATCCCTTTTGCTTTAGTAACATTCTCAATCTTACAACATCATCTCAACCTTCATTTTGACAAACACCTTTTATCAAACAATATAAGTTTTGAGAGTCTGAATGTGCAATCTCCAACAACAACTATTACCTGCTCACCAATATCTACATTAAGAACTTTATGGCATGCACCAAGCAACATCCCGAGAACAAATTCATCTGAATTCCCGGACATTCAGTTAATGAAGTCCCCAAGCTTCACTTACAACTTCATCAGCTATTATTTCTTGGATGAACTATGAATTAACACAACACAACAAAAAAATAATGAATTAACTTGGCATTTTATCAAACAATTGGTGTACATACCAAGTTATAACAATCTCTACAATAAAAAAAATCAAGCGAGGAGTATAATCACATAAGATAGACGATTAAGAAGAAGAGACTCACGGGGTGAAGGATAACTGGGTTCCAAATTCAAAAGTACAACTTCAAAGAAGAAAAGAGGCGAGATGAATGTATGGCAAAACAAATTACTCAAACAAGCTTCGTTAGAGATGTCATGGGTGAGGATTCCTCGGAAGGTACGTATACCGATGTTTGACTTGCTTCGAGACTATGTCACCAATGAGTGTTTCACGCTCTTGTGGGATAACTTCACCAAATCTAGGAGGACAAGAGATGATATTGTATGTCGGGATAATTATTGAAGGAAAGCTCATGGAGTGCCATGTGTGCATGACTTTACCATAGCGATCCGGGCAAGGAGAGCTATAACATTGAATCAGATCCACCTATTTTGGAAGCAAGTTCATTGGATTCCAATTATATTTTCCAATGGTGACATGGATGATGATGATGGTGGTGGTGGTGGTGGTGATCCCATCAATCCGAGCCTAGTGTCGTTGAACAGATTCAAAGAAAGAATGGACTCTAACACGCTCACCCCCGATGAGATGAAGAAGATGACATTTTTCCTCGAGGACATCGAGAATCCGGGAAGTACCACGATGAAAAAGCCAACACAAAAGGTCTGGGCCAAGGGAAGACCACCAACCGTGAGATCAACAAGAAGAGAGTAAAGTTCGTTTGAGCATTCGACAAGGCGTGGTCTTGGACGTCCCCGTCCCCGAGGTTCAAAGGGGAAAAAAAGTAAAGAATGCAGAGGCTACACCTGGAGAGTTAGTTTTCTTTACTCTTGTTTTTATGCATACATATTTATCCCTATTAGCTCATTGTTCACTCTATTGTTTACCGTGTTCTTCATCTTTTATCTCGATTTTCTTAAATTTTTTTCTCCACTCCATCTAATCAGCTACGTCGTAAAGGAAAGGAACCAATTGATGTAGATGCTACACCTGAGGTTACACATGATGATGGAAAATATCCTTGGAAAGAAGGGGAATTCCGAAAATTCATGGAACCATATGTGAATGGAGCCATGAATGTGTTAGGTGAAGGTAATTGCAGATACAAATTTACTGCTTTGGTTTTGGGCTTTCCAAATGAAGATTTCTTAGTAATAAGGAAAAAGATACTTATGGAGTTGAGAACTTGAGAAGAACAATATATTCAAAGGTGAGTATTTAATTTTATAAAATATAATAAAATTATGATAACATATATATATATATATAACATGATTATACATGTGAATCTATGCAGTGCACCGTATTCACCACATTTATAAATGTGCTTAAGAATGTTAACTAGACTAAAAATGCTCCATGCCCACGTAGATATTGGATGGAGTTGCCTATGATTGGGTGTGCTGCACACACATACCATAAGATAGCCCTAGTTATCCTTGATAATAGCGCGTCAACATTCCTTCCTATGATAGCTAGCACACCTAATCAAGGCCCGCTTACGGTGATCCGTACGATAACGTGTGTCTTAGACAACACACACTTTGTAGAGGTTAGTCGAAGTTTTACATTATCTCATTTTAATATAACTTATAACGGGGTTGTTATTCGATTAGACACGAGAGGCAACACGGGCGTATTCTGGATGTGCCTCTGGGGCGCATTCAGAGTACGCCTCTGGGGCGCATCCAGAGTGTGCCTCTGGGGCGGATTCTGGATGTGCCCCGGAGGCGCACTCTGGATGTGCCCCAAAGGCATACTCTAGATGCGCCTCGTACTCGAAATTTGATTCCCTTGACTCGTTTATATTTTTTTGACTGACCGAATAAAATCGCTCTTAAAAATAAGTTGGGAAAAAATGAAAGCTTTATATATATTGTTCAGTACGATAACTTTGCCCTTAATTTGAAGCTTTTAATCCTGCCTAACATTTACATCCCCTAATTTGAAGCTTGTAAGTTTGTAATCGTATATATTTATATGGGTTGGATGTTCGAAGTAAGCATGTCCACGGGTCGGCAACCCGTCGGGTGGCGGATACGGGTAAGGGTCGTTAGACCCTTACCCGTGACCCGCCGGGTTGACCAGGTGTGTCGACCGGTAACGGCTACTTTTTTTTTTAAAAAAAAAAAAATCCCAACGGCTAGTTGGATTAAAAAAAAAAACAATTTAATTTAATAAATCTAACCTAAAAACAATTATATAAATACCCCAAACTCAATTCATATCATCTCACACCAATTCTCATCATTCAATCATCTATTCATTCTCTCAATCTCTCCATAATTTCCAACTCTTACATTCAATTACTCTCCTAATCTCATATTCTCATTCTCTTATTTTTCATTTTACCAACTACATTCTATTATTCAAAAAAAAATGTCTAGCCGAGGAAGACGTTCCGTTAGCGGTGCCGGTCCTTCATCCGGCGAAGGTTTTATTCGAGGACGGCATTCCGTTAGCGGTCCTCCAACCGGTTCGGATTTAAGGCGAGACTTATTAAGTGGAGATCACGAGATTTTCGAGGAGGAGGATTTCACGGAATCACCTACTTTCCCCAACACCCAAGGATCCGAGACCATATTCACGGAGGAGCCGGAGCCGGAGGAGCCGCCGTTGAACAACACTCAACTAACGGCGGCGGTCTTCCGATTTTGGTTTACAAAGGGTGCTCCCGATGCCAACGGAGTTTTCTATGCCAAATGCAATTTTTGTGCGACACAATACAAGCACAAAAAGGGAGAAGGCTACGGGAACTACAAGAGGCATATCCGGAACAAGCATCCCGAGAAAATGGGATTAGCACGAGGGCAAACACAACTTACCGGGTACGCTTCTACTTCTAACCAACCTCCTTCTCTATTTACATATGATCATTCTTCTTCTATGGATGCATTTTCGGAAATGTTGGCCGTAGATTCTTTAGCATTTAGTTTTGCACAAAATGTTGGTTTTAATGATTGGATGCAACATCATGCTCAACCCGCATATAAACCGATTTCTCGCCAAACCGCTAAAAGAAAAATGATGCATAAATATAAAATTCGTAAAGAAGAATTGATTAAATATTTTATGGACAACGGTGATATTCAAGTTTCTATTTGTAGTGATATTTGGACCGACGGTTTTCAAAAAAATTCATATATGGGTATTACTTGTCATTTTGTTGATAAATTTTGGATTTTAAACAAAAGAGTTTTAGCATTACGAGTTTTCAACGAATAACACACCGCCCAAAATATTGCCCGTTTGATTGCAAATGTTTTGGATGAATATAGATTAGTTTCACGAGTTTTTTCAATCGGTTTTGATAACGTCTCCGCTAACACGGCTTCCATTAGAGATTTAACCAACTATTGTAAGCCGACGATTGGAGGTAAATTTTTTCACATCAGGTGTGCCGCTCATATTTTAAACTTGTGTGTTCAAGACGGTTTAGCATATGTTGGAGATTTAGTACAACCTATTCGAAATATTCTTAATGAACTTTGGTCTAAAAAAAGTGTACGTACTAAATGGTATGCATATTGTAAACAAAATAACGTTTATCCTAAAAAATTTCCAAAAGATGTTTGTACAAGATGGAACTCTACTTACAAAATGATTTACGAATCATATGAATATCGAGAACTTTTAAGTAGTTTTGCCGCACAACATATTGACGGTGATTTTGTTTTCGGTGAATTTTGGGTTTTAGCAAGAGATGTAATGGAGGTTTTCAAACATTTTTATGATGCTACTAACACTTTTAGTTATGTTTATACACCAACTTCAAACATATTTTGTTATGTAGCAATTAATATTGCATTTGCGATTCAACAAGGTCTTTTAATTGAAAATATTTCACAAGCTATTTTTTCAATGCGAAGTAAATGGTTAGCTTATTATACAACCATTCCCGATGTTTTTCTTGTTGCATTTGTGTTAGACCCTAGACGTAAAATGGATGGTTTAAAACAATTTTTAGAAAGTTATTATGAATTTTTAAGTTTAGAACAACATCCCGATTGTCATGTATCTACCATAATTGGTAATGTTAGAAAATTATTTGATGAATTATTGGTTCAATATCGTGTTTCCGATCGAGGTCAATCTTCTCAACCCCCTCCTCGCTCTTCATCTTCAAGTTCATCTAAATTTAAATCAATGGCTAGAGATTTGTTTGACCCGAAAAGGGCAAAAACCACGTCGAGTTCCAACTCGGAACTCGACGAATATCTAACCATTTCTTTTGAGTTTGCCAATGATGAAGAAGAGGAGGATTTCAACATATTAGAATGGTGGAGCCGACCGGAGAGAATGAGGTTCCCTACCCTCTCAAGGATCGCGACACAAATTCTCGCCATTCCCGCCTCAACGGTAGCGGTTGAGCAAACCTTTAGCCGGAGTGGAAAGGTGCTCGATCCGACGAGATCTAACATGTTGCCCGAGACGTTGGAGACACAAGTCCTCCTAGCCGATTGGAGGAAAGCAGAAATGCGAACACAAAAGAACAACCTCTCGGCGGAGGAAGGCGACGAAGATGACGACGAGTGACAACAAACGCCATCGGATGTATCGGCGGGAGAGTCCGACTAAGGTAAGGGCCAATCGGGGATATAAATAAAGGTAAGAGAACTACGTGGACTTTGATTCCTCCTCCCCGAGAGGATACGTAGGCAACCGGGATTCCGGTTCAAGCCCAATTCTTCCCTTTTTTTTTATTTAAAGTTTAAGACTTAATTACTTAAACTTAAGTAACTTAAGTTTAAAAAAGAATTTTATAAACTAATAAATAGAGGACTTAAACTTAGAAAAATTGGACTTAAATTTAAGTTAAGTTTAAGTCCAATTTTTCTAAGTTTAAGTCCTTTATTTATTAGTTTATAAAATTTTTTTTTAAGTTTAAGTCCTATTTTAGTATTTTTTTATTAGTTTATTTTCTTCTCCTTTTTTAAGTTTAAGTTCAATTTTTATGTTATATTTATTTTCTAATTTTTTAAAGTTTATTTACATTTTTTTTAATCTTACGTGCCACGTGGCCGATCCGTCGACCCGCCGGGTCTGACCCGTGACCCGGCGGGTCGGACAGATACACGGGTCCGGGTCACCCTCCCCGGACCCATGACCCGGCGGTCGGACCCGTCGACCCGGCGGATCCGACCCGTGGACATGCTTAGTTCGAAATTGAGACTTTTGTTGAGAGTTGACAGTTTGTCATAATTGTTAGGAGCTGCAAATGTCTTTTCACTCATGTATTAGACGGTCAATATATTTTGATTTAGGGGTGTGAATAATTTCCCCCTTACAAAACCACAACACTAAAATACAAAAACTCGTACGAAACACTCATTAATATACTGCTACACAAATTGAAGACCCGAAGCCTGAAGGTGGGCAAGTCATTGCAACCGCACCATGCTATGTCGTCCAAAACCAACGCCACGGCTCTTCGAATTCACAGCTCTACTTAACCATGAATTGGAACTTCGAAGCGAGGAATAACCCGGAAAAGGAAATCGGTGACAGAAAAGTAGTTGCAGTCTTGCAGACCTAATGAAAGAAACCCAAGTATCCAAAAGTTTCAATCGTAAGAATGTGATGAATCATAAAACGATGAGGATGCAGGTAGGTTCTTCAGCTTCTAAGGTTAGATTTATTGGTTGGAGAGATTGGTCGCGACGTGGGGAATCATGGCTTCATAACTTGTGCTCTACCCATCAACCTACCTGGAAAAATGCAGGTATCATCTACTATGCGATTTAGGTTATGCTCTTTGAACTCGTTTCTCATCACAATATATGTCAAGTTCTTGTGTCTACAGATTATCTAATTTGAGTGATTCCCAATAGTTGGAAGTTCTGTTTTGCCCCTTCTAGGGATTCAAGAAAATTGTTGATGACGGTTTGAACCTGTTAGGGTTATGGTTACTGACTTGGCCAGGTTTTGGAGCAGGAGCCCCAGTGTATGTATTAGACGGATTAGGGTTTCGAATCTCTAAAAATACCGTGTTTGATTATTATAATAGTTTCCTTCATTGTTTAGTTGTTTTTTCCTCATTAGAGATTAGAAATTGCTGCTCATACAAATACAACTGTTTTCTCGATCGAATTGTGTTATGCTGAACATGGGAGATTGATTTCTATATTCATTGTAGGAATTTATGATGCTATCATGGTCTCGAAGTACCCGATTAGCAGAAACGATGACCTGATATTGGAGTTAGCTTCAAGATGGTGTTCAGAAACGAATACCTTCATATTTCCATGGGGTGAAGCAACTATAACTTTGGAGGATGTGATGGTTTTGGGTGGATTTTCAGCTTCGGGTGTCAAAAACTTGAGCCCTCCAGAAAATGATGTCGAGTTGGCCAAGATTGAAGAACGGTTAGAGCTAGTAAGGAAAGAGGTTCAAAGAGGCAAGTCAAGGAAGGCATCACAAAGTGAATGGATGACAAAATTCATGGGAAACAAAAGTGAGATAGAGCATGAAGCTTTCCTTGTGTACTGGCTGTCGAGGTTTGTTTTTCTTGTGGGTTCTTCTGAGGTCATCAACAGGCACGTCTATCATATCGCAATTCAGTTATCCAGAGGGATCAAGTTGGCACTCGCTCATCATGTTCTTGGAATGCTATACAAAGAGTTGACTGCTTTGAGCAAAAGGCTCATGGACATGGCATTGCTATCTAATACGTCTAATACTATTAAGCAGCTTGATCTTCTTGCTCTATTCCCCCTTGTTCAAATGTGGGCTTGGGAGAGATTGCCTTCGCTATCACCAATGGCGAATCGTATGTGCTCTAATGGGCGACACCCAAGAGCAGCTAGGTGGAGTAAGGTGAAAATCTTGAAAGTTCAGGAGTTAAGGTCTGCCATAGACTCTTCGGAGAAGTCTTTTGTCTGGTGTCCTTATGATGAATGTGATAAGGATAATGGAATAGAACCTAATGATTGGTTTGCTCAATGCATAAGGGCAAGGAAGCTTGAAGGGCTTAATTGTATCGAAAAATATCAACCTCAACGAGTAGCAAGACAGTTTGGATTGATTCAAGACATTCCGACTGACCATGGTAAGGAGCTTACTAGTCAGGTTACCTCCAAGGATGGTAAGTTATATATGACATCCAGACTTGCTAAGCCAACTGTTACTTCCCGTTACGAGGAGTGGTGGAAGCTGCAACGTTTACGTACCAATAGTTCACAAGTGAAGGTGGAAGACGGGATTCAATACGGCCCTCCTCCAGGGTTTCCTCCCAGAATTAAATTTATAACTATAGATGATTCTGAATCTGATGATGGTTTTACTGATGCTGAAGAAGATCATAAATTGCCAAGTGCATATCCTTCTAGTTCAAAGCATGTTCCTGCTACTAAAAATAGGTCAGAAAGTTCAGTTTCTTCTTATATTTCTGGTTTTACTGACGATGAATCCACTGAAAGTGAGCTTCCAGTAGACTTGGCTATTGATGGTGAGTATTTGAGTCTCAATGAGGAGAAAGACGCAGGGAAATGTACAGGTTCCAACGAGGATCCAAGGGATGGCACACATGAAGATAAAGATAAAAACAAATCTGATGGTATTGCAAGTACAATTCCTCATGCCATGAACTGTGATGCTGAGAGCTTTACTTATGAAAGGAGTGAGGATTCAGAGTTGAGTTTGGAAGCCCGGATAACCAGATTGGAGGAAATTGTTTATGCACACATTCGAAACCTTGAGGAGACAAGTAGCCGGTGATTAAAACGCGATGAAGCTTGTATCTATTTTTAAACTCTCAGAATTAAGGAGAGTGTAACAACCGGGTTTTTGAGGCTCAACGCGAGTCACCGCGGTCGCGGTACAAATATAAAACGCTAATGTGCAAGAAACGTCAAAATGTTTCTATTTTGATGACCATAAACTCTCAGAATCAAGGAGAGTGTAACAACCGGGTTTTTGAGGCTCAAGAAGAGTCACCGCGGTCACGGTGAAACAACAGATCGTGTCTATCTTTTAGTTCCAACCTATTTCTTTCCTTTCTCGTTGGGATCCAATATTTTTGTTCCCTTCTCTTCTTTTCGTTCAACCTTCCTCCTCCAAAACTATAGCAATCTATCTCCTTCGTTCACGTAAGCCTTCCTTACCCCTTCGTCTCTTCTCTTTTCCTCCATTCTTTGTTCCTTCATTCCCTCCCGTCAATGCCAATAACACCATCGACCACCTTCTAACATTCTTCAATCGAGCAATATTGTTGCGGCAGAGTGGGGCGTCGTTCTTGCACGTAGGAGAAGCCGTCAATTTTCATCTTGAAGTGGTAGAAGGGTAATAACCATTCTATCCCTTTCCTTACACTCATCTATTGATGTTTTGGGTTGATATGTGTTGAAACCCCTTCCAACAACATCAGGAAGGGAGCAAAGGAGAACTTTGTGTAGTTGGATCAAAGAAGGGCATCGGCGTTTGTAGAAGATCGCATCTGCATCAATCGTCGCGGTCGCGCCTCTATCTTGTTGCAGTCGCGTCTTCCTTGTGTCACCACACCCGCGCCCTAAGATCATTGCATCCGCGCCTTGTCACCGCGGTCGCGCCTGTGTGTCGTTGCGGCCGTGCCGATACTGCTTCCCCTCAGTCGTGCCTTTATTCCTCCGCGGTCGTAGAATCACTCCAAAAGGTTCCTAAGTGCGACCTTTTGATATAGGAACTTGTGTTAGATATAAGATTCCTTACCTAAAGCTTCCTAGTAGTTATTCGATGATTATATAAGGGGGTTGGCATAACATGTGTTATATAGTTGACTTTCGTTAGTGTTGGTGATGTGGGACCATCTTCGACACTTTTCATACAAGGACCCATCACTGGGTCAAGGGCTAGAAGGATCCAAGACGAGACATCAACAAGGAAGATCATGGGAAGTTGGAAATGAAGAAATCGATCCACAACATGAAGGAAATCGGTCGATTAATGTTAGAGGAAAATCGAGTCACATGTGAAGCAAATCGGTCGATTTTCTTCAGATTATCTTCAGTCGATTTTCTCCTTTCCAACTTATCTAGAAAATCCGGCCATAATCTTTACTTTTGGCAACTATCTTTTATTTTTTTATTTCTTTAAAGCTCTCAAACAATCTTAAGGAAAGTTGTTAGTTTTTGAATCCTATCTTTTAGGATTATTTTTTTAGATTATTTTTCAAAAGATATCTTTCCTAGATTATCTTTTAAAAAAAAATATTTTTTCCTAGTTTTCATAGAAGATCTCCCTTATAAATAGCCTTAGAGGGATATATTGTTAGATAGTTGAGTTGTGATTATTAATTCCACATTATTTGTGAGATACTTGTGGCTTCGCTCACGAGATTTGCATTTTATCATTTCTATTCAATCAAAAAGAGAGTTTTTTGTTGAAAGTTGTGAATCTTTGCTAGGTTGTTCTTGTGTTTGTTAATCTTTTTAAAGGTTGGTGCTACAAGTCAAACTAGTTCCTCCTTGTGCTTGTCTTATCTAGAAGGCTTGTGTAAGGTTAAAGAAGGAAGGGTGAAAGATAACTCTTTGTTAAGGGTTTTGATCCATTGAGTGCAAGGTTCTTTGCAAGTCTTATAATAGTCCTATATTCCTATATCTTTCATTTATCATTCCATATTCATCTTCTTTTCTTTCCATATCATTCACTAATCCGTATTCTGAGTTTGTCTAAAAATCGTCATCTTCATCAAATAAATCGACCGATTTATTCCTTAGAACAACCCGATTTTTATCCCAGTTAAGGACTTTCAATCTAGATTGGGAACTGCGGCTTATCTCCGCATCAAAGTGGTATCAGAGCTAATCGATTGAAGTCCGAACGTTCATCAAAAGGTTTGATTTTTTTTAGTCTTTTTTGAGTCTTTAAAAGTTTAGTCTTTTCTTGTTCGCCATCTTTGCGAGATTATTTGAGTTTAACATGCGTTGATTTGTGTAAGTTTTGGAAGGGAGAAACGCCATCAACCAAACACAATCCAACCGTTGACCTTTGAAACCTCGCCAATACAGAAAAAAAGAGAAGAAAAGAAACGAAAGTTCTTGAACGTCGAATCCGAGAGTCGATTTTTAACAAAGAAAATCGACCTGCTCAGTCGACAAATCGTCCGATTTTTGATCCGATTTCTGCTACTGTTGCCAATTTTCGAAGAAATCTTTGAGGCATACTTTGCAGAACCAAAGTGCACCCTCTGCAAGAGTATTACAACAGAAGAGTTCCAGTATATGCCTTGATCTAGTTAAAGAGACCTAGCCATATCAAAATCCCAAACCCGACTATCTCTCTTTCTTAACTTCGCAACTCAAGGTACGTTCTTATCTCTTCTTGATCTCTCTTGTGTGCTTTTCTTAACCATTTCTACTATAAACACATTAAGTCGTTTCTTTGGGTGTAGTTAATATCTTTGCTTTCTAACATACTAGTTGTGTCATACTTGCAATATTTCTTTCTATCTTGAATCTTTGCGTGAAGAGACCTACAACAAGAACCCTTGCGCTAACTTCCAACACAAGAACCTTTCTTCCAAACACAAGTTAACTACTTGAGACATCCAAGGAAGCTCTAGTGGATGCTAGTGCATTAATTATTAAAGGAGCATTAATCCATCCAAGACAACTACTTCAAACCAACTTGTGGTTCACAACGAGTGTGAGTGCGAGAGAAGACAAGTAAGAAACCCTTGTTTTCACTAATATCACACGTTGGTTGTTACTTTGTGTGTTTGTGCAGGATTTCTAAAAGTCCACGAGGTGACCTAAATAATCCCGGAACCAATGGCCAACTATCCCAACCCATAAGGATGATATCGGGATTAACTGAACGGATAGAACAACTAGAAACTCGTCCCAAAGAAGAAAAATCGACCCAAAAAAATCGACCGTCGCCCGAATTTTCACCCAATTTTCTCCTCTGGAATGGGTGAAAGCTCACAAAATTCTCCCCTACCTCCAGCCCCGGATCCAAGATGTCATCGAGGATCAGGTGCACCTCATCATAATCCAAATTTCCATGTTCCCTAACGCAACCAATGCTGTTTATGAATTTCAGGAACTAGAAGAGGAGGTTGATGACGAGAGGTGGAGAGGTTACCCTAGGTGCAATCCGCAACCTAGGAGAAGACAAGACTTGAAACCTTATAGACCTTACCAAGACAACGATGGGATGGGGAGGGTGAAGAACAAGGTTCCGAGTTTTGAGGGCAAGGTAGATCCGGACGTTTACATGGAATGGGAGACTAAAATTGAACAAATTTGGTCTTGCCATACTTTTAATGAGCAAAGGAAAGTTCAACTTGCTACGTTGGAATTCCAAGGATATGCCCTAATTTGGTGGGATCACCTCCTCAAAGAACGGAGACGAACTTTAGAGCCGGAGATCCACACTTGGGAACACATGAAGGCATTGATGAGAGCAAGATTCATACCTCCATATTACGCTAGGGAAGCAAGGCAAAGTTTGGAGAACTTGAAGCAAGATATCCGCAACGTAGAGGAAACTTACACCTTCATGCAAATGGCGATGATCAAGGCTAATGTTCATGAGGATGAAGAGTCTACTATGGCTCGATTTTTAAGAATATTGCATCCATCATTAGCTAATGAAATTGATCTATACCCATATGATAATATGACTAACTTGCTATACTTGGCTATTAGGGTGGAAAAGAAGCTCCAAGGAAGGAACCAAGAGACGAACTATTGGAACCAGAACAAAAATCGACCCAATCAGGAGAAAATCGGCCGATCTCTGGACCGATTTTCTTCCCAGAGCGAGTCTCGGAGTGAAAGCCACAACCAAGAAGTCTTGAAAGCTTCATCATCCAATCCCCAAACGTCTAAACCTTTGAATGAGCCTTCAAAGGACCCTAAAAGGAGTACTTCTAACTCTACTTTACATTCTAGAGACATCGTGTGTTTTAAATGTTAAGGTAGAGGTCATTATAAAAAGGATTGTCCTAACAACAAGGTTTTATTCATTAATCAACATGGGGAGTATGAAAGTGAAGAAGATCCTAAAAGTGCTAGTGAAAGTCATGAGAGTTGCGAATTTGAACATGGAGAATCTTTGATTGGTAGAAGAACTTTGCATGTTAATTTTTCTCTTAGTGAAAATACCCAACGAGAAATCTCTTACATGGATGAATGATGGTGGAACTTTGAAAGTCAACAAGCAAGTTAAGGTGACTATCACAATAGGACATTATATTGATGAAATCTTATATGATGTGGTACCTATGCATTCTTGTCACATTTTATTAGGTCGACCATGGCAATATGATCGGAGAGCAGAACATGATGGTCATACCAACAAATACATGTTCACTTTCAATGGAAAAGGGGTGAAACTGAAGTATATGACCCCTTTACAAATCATTGAGACCTATGAGAAGCAGAAGAAAGGAGGCAAGGAACGAGCATTTGACAAAGAAGTGGTCGAAGAACCATCCAGTGAAGAAAATCGACATGTTATTAGCACCAGATCGGTCGATTTTTCTGGAAGTCATCCGATTTTTTCTCAAAATCGATCCACTTCAACCACCAATGCAACACCTTCAAGGGCTCATCTAGTTGATCTAGAACCACTGCAGATTGAGCACAATTTCATGGATTTTCAGGTTATATGATTCATGTCTTTGGATGAATTCATTGAAAGATGTGTGCTTAAGAAAGTTACGAATTATAACTCTTTTCTATCATTCCGTTGTCATGACTATTCGATTCAGTTATTTTCCTTAACCTCTTTTGATCTTATACCGCTGTCTTTTGGGAAGCGAGTAAGTGTCTTTGTAGGAAGTTTAGGAGAGAACAAAAGAGATCAAATGGATATGACATTGCTGGATCCCGGAGATCTTAAGGAACGACCACCGGGAGAGGATGGAATTGCAGTTCATTCTCAATTAGGATCATTAACATCGACATGTGAATACTTTGTAAATATTGCGGCCATTCCTGAAGCAAACTCTCATTCGAGATGTATGTTTGATGACCAAGATTCATTGATGTTGAGTGTTGCACGACTCGTCTTCAAGCTACGAGTTCTACAAACCTCCAGAGATCCTCCAGCAGAAGGGATACTACAATCCTTATTATTACTGAACTTGAATTCCGAGGTGACTAGTGATGAGCAAGACAAAGATTCGAGGACGAATCCTTTTCAAGAAGGTGAGTTTGATGTGGGACCATCTTTGACACTTTCCATACAAGGACCCATCACTAGGTCAAGGGCTAGAAGGATCCAAGACGAGACATCATCAAGGAAGATCAAGGGGAGTTGGAAATGGAGAAATTGATCCACAACATGAAGGAAATCGATCGATTAATGTTACAGGAAAATCGAGTCACATGTGAAGCAAATCGGTCGATTTTCTTCAGATTATCTTCAATCGATTTTCTCCTTTCCAATGTATCTAGAAGATCCGGCCACGATCTTTACTTTTGACAACTATCCTTTTTTTTATTTCCTTAAAGCTCTCAAACAATCTTAAGGAAAGTTGTTAGTTTTTGGATCCTATCTTTTAGGATTATTTTTTTAGATTATTTTTTAAAAGATATCTTTCCTAGATTATCTTTTAAAAAGATATTTTTTTCCTAGTTTTCATAGGAGATCTCCCTTATAAATAGCCTTAGAGGGGGAGATTGTTAGATAGCTGAGTTGTGATAATTAATTCCACATTATTCGTGAGATACTTGTGGCTTCGCTCACGGGATTTGCATTTTATCATTTCTATTCAATCAAAAGGAGAATTTTTGGTTGAAAGTTGTGAATCTTTGCTAGGTTGTTCTTGTGTGTGTTAATCTTTTGAAGTTTGGTGCTACAAGTCAAACTAGTCCCTCCTTGTGCTTGTCTTATCTAGAAGGCTTGTGTAAGGTTAAAGAAGGAAGGGTGAAAGGTAACTCTTTGTTAAGGGTTTTGATCCATTGAGTTCAAGGTTCTTTGCAAGTCTTGTAATAGTTCTATCTTTCTATATCTTTCATTTATCATTCCATATTCATCTTATTTTCTTTGCATATCACTCACTAGTCCGTATTCTGAGTTTGTCGAAAAATCGACCTGTTCATCAAATAAATCGACCGATTTATTCCTTAGAACAACCCGATTTTTATCCCAGTTAAGGACTTTCAATCTAGATCGGGAACTGCGGCTTATCCCCGTATCTGTTGGTCTGTGTTTAATCGTTAAGGACTAGAAGTTGGAGACTTTTAGTGACGGGATATGCTTCGATGTTATGCCTTGTGTTATATACAGGCGGTTGAGGATTCTAGTACAGATCAGGGTTGTGTGTAGCTGGACTTAGCTTTTAAATCAAAGTGAAAATTATGAAACACAATAGTAAGGCCGATCGGCCTTAAAGGGCGATGTCACTCGACCTCCTTGGAAAACAACATAAAAACAGTAAGGGTGAAGGAAAGATGTTTGTATCTTTATAGGATTCTAAACAAAGCAATTCGAAGGTAGATAAGTAGAGAATAAGTAATCTAACAATGAAACATCTCCAAAGTCCAATAACTTTCATAACTCATACGAAAATACATCCAACATATAAAATCAATTCAACATCATAGATCAATGTAGTTGGGCTCTCTAGACTCTAGAAAAATGAGAATCACCCAATCATATGTAACACCCCAAATCCGCGGGACTTGGAGTGTCACATTGGACTAGGATCTCACAATGGATCCCGACCCTAGCCTGACAACAAGTTCACTAGATCTTACAAAAAAGGCACAGGTAGATTAAAACCAAATACATAAAAGCTGAGTATGATACATAAAAAAGAGTTTACAAACTCATAGCCGAGTACAAAACAACAACATAAACCACAACCACAAAAGATCCCACATCCCACGCATCCTAATGTACATAAGTCCTCGGCTTGTCACACTATCTGACTCACTCTACAGTATTCCTAACCTGCAGAACACTACAACACGGTATGAAACCGTTAGCTACATCAATGAAAAGCATGAAGGTAATATCACAACCACACATCAACATCCCAAACATGCAATGCCACACACATTCATTTATTATCTTTCATTACGTTATTCCATTACTAATTCAACTTCTTTTGTAACACAAGGAGCCTCAAGAACCCCGTCCCATCCAACGTAACACAGGAGTTTTGCATGGGGGTGACCTTCACTCGTCCTCTCCTGTGAGATCATCTTCAGGGCACCTCCTCCTAACCAGCAGGCGGAGACCGGCGGTTACCACCCGTTATAATACACTTGGGCCAAATAAATGTAATGAATAGTCATCCTAGTCCGGTTTAGGTTATAAATGCACAATCATATGAACACACACAGCCATCACAATCATACAATCCACAACTGCACGCTAAGTAAGTCCTATGGACTTACCTGATATACTCGTAACCTGTACCACGTCACAGCTTTCCCTTGGGGAAGTAATCAACGCCTGCAATAACAAGGCACACACAATCACATACTGCAAAGGTTAGGAGACTCGTCTCTCTAACCACAACCAACCTATTTCTCAAATCTAAACCTCACATCCTCAACACATTCATAAATGCCTAAGGCATATCCCTAACATAACATCTCATCATACTCATACACATACTAATCCTTAAAGCCATAACCGATATCCATAACATCATCATGATCCTCAAATCATTCTGACACCTAGCATGCATCTAATCAGTATTCCTCAATCTCAAATTTAATCGTAATTTAATTAATTAACCTTTAATTAATTAATTAAATTTCACCAGAATAACGTTTTGCCCGCAGGCCATTTCTAAACCCACCTATCATCAGATTTCATCAACAAACAACCCATAAATACCAGAATAATATAATGATCATAATGGAATTTCTAATTATCCATTTTGAAAAGCCTAAGGTCGATTTAGGCCAAATCGCAGTACGGAAAACGAATAAATTCATAACTTATTCGTTACTAACCCGATTGACGATCTGAAAGAAGATTCGGAATCACAACGACGCAGGCTACGCATGTACAACATCAAAATCACCAGAATTTGAGCGACGGAACTGTCCTGGTGACATATATGCTCGACCAGGTCTTCATCTGCTCGGAAATGCAGAAACTCGGTACCGATATGAAGAGAGGAATCCAAAAACTCAAACGGAATTGAAATCGGATTAGAAACGGAGAGTAGATCTAAGTTTGAAGTTTGAGAGAAATCAGATCTTTTACGAGGAAACGTGAAAGTAAATGAATTAATAAACGATTTTCCGCTATTTATAGTGAAGTCGATAATTATCCTTTAGCGAAGTCGATAATTATCCTTTTATCGATCCAATGGCGGGTAGAACCCCCTTCTTCAAACTTCTCGAAATTGGAATAATAGATCTTGAATATTGTAGGGATAATTATTCCACAATTGCCTCGGAAAACGTGTATTCCTAAGCCGTCTTTCTTAGCCGTTAAGAACGAAATAGCGACTCTTTTGTCCGTTTTGCCTTTCCATGTTATTTCATATCTAGGACATGTCCGATGTCCTGATCATTTCTCTCACTTGCATTTTTATTAATTGGAGCTCCCAAATGCTCCAAATAATACCGGAGGGTAAAAATAATTATCCGGGCGAAAAAGTGAAAATTTCACCATAAGCCCAAAATTACGCCAGGAACATAACGGTGGGACTTATACTCAACACTTACGCAATCTTCGCAAGTTAATGTCAATTACTATCATTGTTTAAGTTAATCAACATTAATTAGAATTCGGAAATCCTATCTATTACATCACACACCCCTTAAGAAAAAGTTTCGTCCCGAAACTTGAACAATTCCCAAATCCTCTCGGACCCATGCGCCGAGGTATAGACACTCTCTCTATCGGAGGTATCACATCTCCGTTCAAACGTATCAACCTATAACACTCTATAACCTCAAAACACGGCATGGAGGAATCACTAACTCCAGCAACAAGATCATAACGCTATCCAAAGGCATAGATGAAAAATCATCTCTAGCCAACTACTAACCACGTCACAAGGCATGGAGGAATGCCGTCTCCAGCCAATCGTACTCGTAACACAACTATGTGGAGAAAAACCGTCTCCATTCACACTATGTCTATCAAAGATAGCATGGAGAAAAGAACCATATCCTACTAATCCTAACACATACACCGTAGCATGGAGGAAAGAACCATCTCCAGCTATACCTATCTCGTACTAGCAAACAAGATCTAACAGATCATATGCACAACTCACAGCTAGCATGAAAACATAACATATCACATAAGCACATAACATAACATACACTCACTAAGATAGCACCAAAATCTAATCGTGGATCCTACAGGTGCATCTGTCCCGGCGTAAAAATTTGGATAGTTCCCCTGGATACTATCCTCAGTCTCCCGCATAGCCTCATCATAGGAATATCCTTCGAATGCAGGCGTCTCACACCTCTTTGCCTAGAACCGCAAAAGGTTGTTCTGCAAAAGTGTGATCAAGCTCAACCACTAAATCATCATGACTCACAACGTGTCTCAGATCTGGTATGTACTTCCTCAGCATAGACACATGAAACATAGGGTGAACACCCTCTAACTTCGATGGCAAAACCAATCTGTGCACTGCTCTTCTAACTCTATCCAGTATCTCGAAAGGACCGACCTATTGGGAACTCAACTTTCCCTTTATGCCATAACGTCTGACGCCTTACGTCGGAGATACTCTCAACCAGACATGAGCTCCTACCCTGAACTCTAGAGGTCGACGCCTCCAATCTGCATACGACTTCTGGCGACTCTGTGCAGCTATCATCCTTTCTTTGATTAACGTTACTCGAGCTATATCATCCTGAATTTGCTCTGGCGCTAACCCACTGGTACTGCTAGGCTCATCCCCGCATAAATGTGTATGACACCTATGTCTACACAATGTCTCATAGGGACCATCCCTATAGATGCATGCCAACGGTCGTGGTATAAGAATTCAACGAGTGGGAGATAAATGGATCGTCCTTGTTCCCAATGCATCCCACAAGCTCGCAACATGTTCTCTACGGTCTGGAGGGTCCTTTTAGACTGACCGTCTATATGAGGTAAATCTCAATCATGAAGTGTAGACGCGTTCCCCAAGCAGTCTGAATCTGCTATCAAAACCTCAAAGTAACCCGTCTACTACAATCATAGTCGATCGTCCCCGGTACACTTATGGAGTCCCACCATCTGTCTAGTGTACTCCTTTGTTATTCCATTCACTGGCCACGTCTCTCAGTAGAGATGGAACGTGTCGAATTCATAAATCTGTTACCAATAATCTCGATAACACCAAAACTCTTATTGGGTCTCAATCCCATCACAAGTCCACAGAAAGGTCCTCTCACTTCCACTACATGTACAACACTGGTAGTGGATGAGCTCATCTCTAGGTCAGTAACACTTTAACCTGATCTACTACTTCAAGGTACCTCTTATTCGTACATGGATGTACTAAAGAAGGTGTACTATGGATGTACTGTAATCTTCTCCACTCAACTCCGCATAAGCGGTTATACAGACGCAATTGCGGCACCTCATACTCCTCCTGCTCCGTTAAAGAACTGTGGTGTCTCGCTATGAGACATCCTTCCATCAAATTCCCTCAGGGTCAGGCAAGTCCCCTGCTTTTGTTGGACCTCATCCAACAAATCAGGTAGAACCCCTAAAACATGAAACTAACATCCTTATCAACAGTTGTAGGTCCAACTCTAACCAAGCTAGATCATTCTGCAACCGAGGCTGTACAACAATTCCAACAATCGCCTTCTCTTGAGGCGTCTTCTAGTTCAAGGTATCAGTTACCATATTCTCCTTGCCAGAATGGTACCAAACTTCACGATCAAACTCCTTGATCAACTCCAGTCAACGACGCTGGCGGTTATTTAGTTTATGTTGCATAAAAATATGCTTCCAACTCTTATGATCGGTGGGAATCTAATATGAAATATCACACCGATATTGCCTTCAAATCTGGACACTTGAACTACCACTACTAACTCAAAATCATGAGTCGGGCAGTTCTCCTCATACGTTCTCAGCACCGTAGTCACGTGATTCCCAAAATCTTCCAATTATCACCGAATAGAAGTAGAGTTCAAATGCTTCCTCTACTCTTCAGAACTCCGACATACTACTTCAACCACACACTTATGGTGGTCTTCCTCAGAAGACTCGTAATTGGATGCACAATCACATAGAATCCTTCCTCAAAGCGTTGGTAGCAATCGGATGGGCCGAGAACTACGCATTCCCTTAATGTTCAACAGCATCATCCACAAGGCATCATACTTACTCATCGTCACATCAACTATGATCCCGCTGGCAGAACAACATGACCTTGAAGATTACTTCTGGCATCTCAATTCACATTTAGGGAGCATAGCACACTGGCTTTTATCCCTCAGATTCTGCAAAACCGTCCTCAAATAACCGGTACGTTCCTCTCCGTTGTGAGAGTACACCAAACGTCATCAATAAGGTCTACCACCAACTGATCAAGGAAGTAGATGAAGACACTGTTCATCAACTCCTATAACGACTACTACGACGTTCCTCAACTCAGATGACAACACTACAACTCGTAATGTCCATAACGGGTATGAAATGTTGTCTTTTGCCCATGCTGCTCTCTCATCCTAAGCTGATGATATCCTAAGCATACGGGAATCTTAAAGACACAATTGCTTCTCTTAGTTGATCCAACAAGTCGTCCATACGTAGCAATGAACGTGCTAGGGCGAACAGAGCCCGTCTCAAACCACTCTTCAAATTGCTTCTTCAATTTCTAATAACTCAACAAACCATATACCTCATAGGCCTTCTCCCAACCAGTCTCGTACCATACTTCAACACAATATCAAAGTCCTCATTTCGTTGAGGCGATAGATTAGACGGTTCAGTAACACGTCTATAAGATCATATACCCCTGGAATACTCTTCAGTGTGGAACTATATCTTTCCTTCATGGCACAACATTAAAAAAACATCACCTCTGGTGTTATCAACCTCGCTGCTCATACGGAACTAAAGACAACTCACCTCCTCAAAGGTCATAACCTCGGAAAACCTCTACTTAGTCGATCTCAGTAGAGACTATAATAGTCCTCCTACTACTGTCTAAGCCAACATGATATCTATTCCTCCACCACACACATAAAGACCTTCTCATGCACCTAAGGCATGACAAAGAAGTCTTCAAGCCATACACAAGTCCCTGAACAAAGGGAACAACCACATATCTCGCGGGTACCTAAGACCCATAACTCGTAATCCTATAAAGGAAGATCTATCTTCTACTGTATCCACACTCAACTATTAACACATGCATCGAAAGACAAGAGGTGCATAGCACTCACAACAAACAAAACTCCACTAGGTAAACCATTAACAAGAATGGTACCTGTAACAGCTAACGCCCGAAGCTCTACTGCATATGATTACTCAATCTCAGACCTATGCTCCTCAAGTATCACTGAGGTCATCGTCATAGCCTCCACTTCCACTCTTTCTGCATCGGAAAGAGGAAGGTCTTGATGAGAAGAAACACTACCTTGCTGACAGAAAGGGGCCAGATGGCCTAGTTCACCACAGGTGAAGCAAGCTATCGGTGCCATGGGGAGTCAGAGCGCACATGATCTGGATAACCACAGTTAAGACATACACGTCTCATCCCTGCCACTAGTACGGGTGGCTCCTCTACACTGCCTAACTCAAAAGCTCTACCTTGAGCTCTTCTAGTATCAGTGGTACTCCTACCACGACCCTTACCTCTACTCAACCTGAGAACGGATTCCTGAGTAGGCGAATGATCTGGGATTCTCTGCTGCCCCCGCGTCTGCTGTTGAGGTGTCTTCTGACCACCTCCCATCACACTAGCAGAAATAAAACTCTGTCGTGATGCCACTTCAGTTTGCTTACAGAAGACAGTTCTATGACCCTATCTACCACAGGTAAAGCAAGTCACTGGCGATCTTGGACACTATGGTCGTACATGTCCAGGCTTTCCACAATTGTAACAAGTCCTCGGTTCACCTGAAGTCCGTGTGAAACGAGAAGTACTCAAACGTCCACAAGTCGGGCTTGGTTTGCAACCCGAATATCCAACCTCGTCTTCTGCTGATTCAACCCGTTGTTTCTTCTTTAATCCAGAAGCTTCAGTTGATCTCATAGATGTTGGTAAATCCGGTGTAGATCTACCGCCATCGCCGCCTCATATACTTGCTGCATATACTCTTGAAACTCGAATCTACTCATGGAGACACGATCAGCCACTTCAAACTCGTTCTCTGCCATAAGCAACACAACAGCGGATAATGGTCCTTGACTTGGCGCTACTGAAGGAAGAGGGGGTGTACCCCTATCTCGTCCCACTACAGACACTGCTCTAGTCTGAACCATCTGTAGAATATACTCCCCTAAACTTATAAGGCTATATTTATGCCATATATATATATAATACTCATTATTACATGCATACACATCAGCACATAAAAGATATCTATATATATCTACAATGTCGAGATCCTCAGATGGGTGACGACTTCTGTATATACTATCCCAAAACATCTGTACTCGCTTAAAACCAAAACCTTTTGAAAAGTCAGATCCCATGTGTGTTCTGTTTATTTATCCACTCTACCTTTATTGCAGATAGCAAGTGCCATTGTTGTCAACCTAATGCTCTGATACCAACTCTGTAACACCCCAAATCTGTGGGACTTGGAGTGTCACATTGGGCTAGGATCTCACAATGGATCCTGACCCTAGCCTGACAACAAGTTCACTAGATCTTACAACAAGGCACATGTAGATTAAAATCAAATACATAGAAGTTGAGTATGATACATCAAAAGAGTTTACAAACTTATAGCCGAGTACAAAACAACAACATAAACCACAACCACAAAAGATCCCACATCCCACGCATCCTAATGTACAGAAGTCCTCGACTTGTCACACCATCTGGCTCACTCTGCAGTATTCCTAACCTGCAGAACACTACAACATGGTATGAAACCGTTAGCTACAGCAATGAAAAGCATGAAGGTAATAGCACAACCACACATCAACATCTCAAACATGCAATGCCACACACATTCATTTATTATCTTTCATTACGTTATTCCATTACTAATTCAACTTCTTTTGTAACACGAGGAGCCTCAAGAACCCCATCCCATCCAACGTAACACAGGAGTTTTGCATGGGGGTGACCTTCACTCGTCCCCTCCTGTGAGATCATTTTCAGGGCACCTCCTCCTAACCAGCAGGCGGAGACCGCCGGTTACCGCCCGTTATTATACACTTGGGCCAAATAAATGTAATGAATAGTCATCCTAGTCCGGTTTAGGTTATAAATGCACAATCATATGAACACATACAACCATCAGAATCATACAATCCACAACTGCACGCTAAGTAAGTCCTATGGACTTACTTGATATACTCGTAACATGTACCACGTCACGGCTTCCCCTTGGGGAAGTAATCAACGCCTGCAATAGCAAGACACACACAATCACATACTGCAAAGGTTAGGAGACTCGTCTCACTAACCACAACCAACCTATATCTTAAATCTAAACCTCACATCCTCAACACATTCATAAATGCCTAAGGCATATCCTTAACATAACATCTCATCATACTCGTACACATACTAATCCTTAAAGCCATAACCGATATCCATAACATCATCATGATCCTCAAATCATTCTGACACCTAGCATGCATCTAATCAGTATTCCTCAATCTCAAATTTAATCGTAGTTTAATTAATTAACCTTTAATTAATTAATTAAATTTCACCAGAATAACGTTTTGCCCGCAGGCCATTTCTAAACCCACCTATCATCAGATTTCATCAACAAACAACCCATAAATACCAGAATAATATAATGATCATAATGGAATTTCTAATTATCCATTTTGAAAAGCCTAAGGTCGATTTAGGCCAAATCGCAGTACGGAAAACGAATAAATTCATAACTTATTCGTTAACCCGATTGCCGATCTGAAAGAAGATTCGGAATCACAACGACGCAGGCTACGCATGTACAACATCAAATTCACCGGAGTCTGAGCGACGGAACTATCTTGGTGACATATATGCTCGACCAGGTCTTCATCTGCTCGGAAATGCAAAAACTCGTTACCGATATGAAGAGAATGAAGAGAGGAATCCAAAAACTCAAACGGAATTGAAATCGGATTAGAAACGGAGAGTAGATCTGAGTTTGAAGTTTGAGAGAAATCAGAGCTTTTATGAGGAAACGTGAAAGGAAATGAATTAATAAACGATTTTCCGCTATTTATAGTGAAGTCGATAATTATCCTTTAGCGAAGTCGATAATTATCCTTTTATCGATCCAATGGCGGGTTGAACCCCCTTCTCCAAACTTCTCGAAATTGGAATAATAGATCTTGAATATTGTAGGGATAATTATTCCACAATTACCTCGGAAAACGTGTATTCCTAAGCCGTCTTTCTTAGCCGTTAAGAAACGAAATAGCGACTCTTTTGTCCGTTTTGCCTTTCCATGTTATTTCATATCTAGGACATGTCCGATGTCCTGATCATTTCTCTCAACTGCATTTTTATTAGTTGGAGCTCCCAAATGTTCCAAATAATACCGGAGGGTAAAAATAATTACCCGGGAGAAAAAGTGAAAATTTCACCATAAGCCCAAAATTACGCCATGAACATAACGGTGAGACTTATACTCAACACTTACGCAATCTTCTCAATTTATATGTCAATTACTATCACTGATTAAGTTAATCAACATTAATTAGAATTCGGAAATCCTAGCTATTACATCATACATGAACAAAAATCAAATGCTTTATTCAAAACTCGAAAATGAGTCAGTCAATGGTGATTTACTATAGGGTCGCTCAACCTTAGAGGAAAAAGCCGGTACAAAACTCGTAAATTAAATAAAAGAAAATGATCAAACCTAATGGATGCAAGCCTTATTTATAGGGAGATGAATTAACCTAACTCCCTAGATCTGTCTTTTATAACACCCCAAGTTCTAGGAACTCGGATTGCTACAGGTTAGGACCTCACAATGGTTCCTGACCCTAGCCTGACAACAAGTTCACCGGATCTTGTAACAAGGCACAAGTAAATATAACACTCCAAATAGATAACACGTCAAACTGTTTAACATATGAAATAAAAATCTAACTCTCATCCGAGTACTACAATAATAAAGTCATGCAACAAAATATAACATCCCATATCCCGACCTATAATGTACGAGACCTCCGACAGACCACTCCGACCGTATCACTTGGCAACATTCCTATCTTGTAAGACATCAACAACAACGGATACAATCTATAGCTAAAATTCTATATATCAGAATAACGATAACAACACAGTTACACATAAGGTACTACTAACACATATAGCATGCTCACACTCAAGCCGAATATTATCTTTCGTTAGGTGATTCACTTTAGTAGTTCAACTTCTTTTGTGACACGAGGATCTCCCGAACCTTGCCTCTATCCCCTTATACCAACAAGACTGGATCCGATGCATCTCACCATGTACCAGTCTAGACTAGTCGTAGAGAAACTCCTAATATCTTGTAGAACTTGAGAAGTTGTCACCGTCCCTTACCAATTGGGCCAAACAACGATAAAGGTCGTCCTAGCATGTTATCATAATTAACACACAACACACACCACTATCACAATTAAACTAACACACAAAAGTCAGCTAAGTAAGCTCAAGGGACTTACTTATCTCAAGGTAATCCAACCTATAAACCACACAACATCTTCCCGTAGGGAATACTATATGCTTGAGCAACAAGGCACACAATCAAAGATTATCCGATATGCTAGAAGTCCTCAACTTCTACTCTCGATGACCTCTACAAATTCATATAACATCATGCTAGGAGGTTCCTACTTCTAGTCTCAATGATATCTGTAAAGATCATATAACGATATGCTAGGATGTTCCAAATCCTAGTCTCAAGATTCTCACAAGATCAAACAACAATCCAACAAGCTCTAAGTTCTTATCCAACATCCACAATCACCTAAGGTGTTCAACACCAAAGAACTCACAAACCACTAATTGTCATTCCCACTAGTTTTGCTAGGGTCCAACCTAGCATGGTACAACTCTATGATCGACTATGAAAAAAGGAAGGAAGTGACATACCACAAGACGATACCCATTGGAGGCAAGGCGCACCGTGGAAGAGATAGGGCACAATTGTGGTGACAAGGGTCTAGACTCCACGACCGTAGAGACACAGAGCAACGGTTGCGGTCGCGGGAGCCATCATCCCAAACAAATTATTGGGGTTTTGTTGATTTGATTTTCCATTCTTGTTGTCCACTTCAATACTACAATCCACACTACTGATTGGATGGAGCCATCATCCCAAACACGAAGAGAAGAGACATCAAGACTAAGTCTTGGTTCAACGTAACTAGACAAGAAGAAGGAGAAGAAAAGAGAATGAAGAGATGCTTATTGCTCTTCTCCATGGTGCACCACGAGTCTTCTAGTCACATCCAACGTACTCGTTCCCGTAGATACGATGAGAACGATGCTTGAAGAATTGAGAAGAGAGAAAGAAGGAGAAGGGGTGAAGGAGAAAGAACGGATGTTGAATAGAGGGAATGCATAAAAGAACGTTTGCTAGGGCTGAGGAGGGGGTTTAACCCATCAAGGATCTTGTCCTGCTAAGAAAGGAAAAAAAGATACACGGTTACAAACGGATGGGCTACGATCTGTCAACTAACTACACCCGCGCTTAAACCTCGCCGCGGCCGTGGTGACTCTGAGTCGCCGCGCCCACGGGCCTTTGAGGCTACGGGGGCGGGAACTCCTTTTTACACCACTCTTGTGGCTCTGAAAGAATTTTTAAGGGTCGGCTTCCGGAACAGAAATTCCGGTTGTTACATCAGATCCCCCTAAAAAACAAGTTTTGTCCCGAAACTTAGACAAATGTTGATCCTCTCGGTCTCTCATGCTGAGGTATGCACACTAGAAACCATGAAGGCGTCATCCTCATATACACACATGACCTACTCATGCTAACACATCAAGATCTATCAGATCATACTTCACGTTCCCGTATGGGATACATACTACACATAACATCACAAATGCACATAAACTCAACAAGGAAAGAACTAGGACTTACCCGTCGATCCTATAGGGGCCTCTTGCTCGGCCTAGGACTCCGGATAGTTCCTTCTAATACTATCCTTTGTCTCTCAAGTAGCCTCATCGGCTCCTCGTCTAGACCATTGTACTCTCATCATCGATATGTCCTTCGATCGCAAGTGCCTCGCACTACGCTCCAAGACAGCTATCGGATGCTCTACAAACGTGTTATCCGGCTCGACTACTAGATCCTCATGAATGACAATGTGTCTCGGGTTTGGTATGTACTCCCGTAGATGAGACAGATGGAATGCCGGGTGAACACCCTCTAATCTCGGTGGCAACGCAAATTTGTATGCCACCTCTCCAACTCGCTCAAGGATCTGAAAAGTTCCGACATATCGGGGACTCAACTTCCCCTTAATGCCGGAATGTCTAACGCCTCATGTCCGTGATACTCTCAACCAGACCTGAGCTCCCACTCTAAACTCTAGAAGTATGCGAATCTTATCAACATAAGATTTCTGGCGACTTTGTGTGGCCAACATCCGCTCTCGGATAATCGCTACTTGGGTCATGTCATCTTGTACCTGCTTTTGAGCTACTCCATTAGCACTACCAGCTCATCCCAACACAGAGGTGTACGACATCTCTGCCCATAAAATGCCTCATAAGGAGTCATCCTGATCGATGCATGCAAACTATTGTTATACAAAAACTCCACCAAAGGAAGGTGATTTGGCCACACCTGCCCATATTCTAGCACACAAGCTCTCCACCTATCCTTCAGGGTCTGTATAGTCCTCTCAGACTAACCTTCCGTCTGAAGATGATAAGCGGTCGTGAAATGAAGGTTCGTACCTTAGGCGGCGTGCACCTGCTGCTAAAATCTCGAAGTAAACCGTCCATCTCTATATGAGACGATGGTCCTCGGTACCACATGGAGTCTCACTATCTGCCTAGTGAACTCCTTAACTAGCCGACATACCGACCACATTTCCTTAATAAGAATGAAACATGCGGTCTTCGTCAGTCGGTCACGACGACCCAGATAGCATCGAAGCTCCTACCCTGTCTCAAATCGGTGACAAAATCCATGGATATATCTTCCCACTTCCACTATAGTATTAGTAGTGGATAAAGCTCTCCTCCTGACCTATGGTGCTCAATCTTGACTTGATGACAAGTTGCACACTGAGCTACATATCTAGCCACATCGGGCTTAAGCCCACCCCATCAGAAAGAACGTCTGATGTCTGGATACATCTTACTCGCACCTTGGTCTACTAAGTAAGGTGTAGTGTGAGCCTCTTGTAAAATCCGTTATCTCAACTCTCTGTCTGATGGTACTGACAAGACCTTTTCCTTAGGTCGTTTTTATCTTATCAAAATAAATCCCAACTTAACACTAGAACAAGTATAGCGGTTAAGTAAGGGTCGAACCCAAGAGAGTTTGGTGATATTTTTATTAAATTCAATTATTGATTATAGAACAAAGTAGAAAGTGGGGGGGGGGG
>BSUD01000004.1:57916802-57981207 GCA_033239045.1 Fagopyrum esculentum
GGGGGGGGGGTTGGATGAATTGATGCACACAAAACTAGAAAGCAAGTAATAAAATGAATATGATGATGATGAGTGAATCTACACTAGGTTGATTCTTAGCATGCGATTACTACTTTGGTGAGTTCCTTTTTACAAGTTTTCAAGTAATGTTCCCGTCTTGATCATATGTATGTGTTGGGCCAACCGGCATCAACACAACTTAACAAGTTTGATGTTCCGTAAACCTACAAGAACAAATCACAAGTTAGCTTTCAAACAAAGACTAAGGGATATAAAGTTAAGATTAAAACCATTAAACTAATCTTTATATTTGTGTTCCTTTTCCTTTAAGCAATTACAACCCGTTATTAATCAAAGGTTACTACTAGATTAAAGACCCGAAACCGGAATCTATTAATCCTAGTTCTTTGCATGCACTTTAGAACCTAAGGTGATCAATCTTAAGTGATAATAAAACATGCAATTATACAAATGAAGATTAAGAAACACAAAGCATTACTGAATAAAACTTATATTAAAAGGTACTTACAACCAAAGTAATAATGCAGCTTCAAACCAACCCAATGTAGCAAGGGAACTAGAAGCTCATTACAAAGGAAGTAAGGGAAAAGAGAGAATTAAAATGGGAAAATGATGGATGATTCTAGCAATCAGCCATGGGTCTATTTATACTACAAATGGCACTAAAAGGGAGTAAATGGCCGGCCAAAACACCCACCTTTAATGCCATAAAGGTGGTGCTAACAGCCGGAGTAAAGTCTTTGTCGTCGAACCGCAGGGGCGGCCTTCAAGACCGCAGGGGCGGTTTAGGCAGAAACGCTTGAAGTTCTTCGTGGCCGCAGGGGCGGCATGGCAATTCCGTAGGGGCGGATCTTTAATGTTCTTTAAACGCCTAACTCTTCATCTTTCCGTCCCTTCTGATGTTGAGCCGCAGGGGCGGTGACACTGACTCTTTGGCTTTACAGCTCCGCAGGGTGAGACGCAGGCAGAGGCGCAAGGGTGCTGGTCTTCGCTTCTTCAAGGCAAGACACCGCAGGGGCGCCAAGGAGGGGCGCAGGGGCGGTGACAGTCTTGGTTCCGGGCATTGGCGAAGGCGTAGGCTGCGTTCCGGAGTGCAGTGTTACTCGCTGGGGCGATGACAATGCTCCGCGGGGGCGGTGAGGCACCAGAAGCTTTGCTTCGTGAATGTTCTTCAATTCCCAAGTGCTTATAACTCCTCTTTTATCTTCTTTTAGTCTTCTTCTTCTGGACCAAGGAGTTGGTAGCATAAAACGACACTATTGTGATAAAAAGACTCTAAAAACTAACCTAAATGATAGTGATTCCATCACCTATCAAACTCCCCCATACTTGGACCTTTTACTCGTCCCGAGTAAAAAAATGACAGCAGTTTTAGACTCAAAGGCCTCAGGAAGCATGGGTAAGAGGCATAGATATTGAAAACAAAGAGAAAAACCAAGAAAGTAAGAAAAAGGGAAGAAGAGAGAAAATATGAGAAAGAAGGTGAGAAAGCTACCATCCTTATCGCTCCAAGAGTAACCTACCCGGACAACCTCCTTATGACTCCCCTTCTTATGCCGCCAACCGTCGGAAGGGAAACCTACACTCGGTGTCGCTCATTTTGCCAAGGTGCACTTTCGGGTTTTCACCTTGCCACTCTTCTTCTTTTCTTGATGATCTCACTTGGAACTCACATCCCTCAAGTCCAATTTTTGCACGAACCTAAGGTCGGTCGGACTACCTTCTTTTTGCCTAAACCGCCCTTTCGGGTTTTCGGTTTATTCAAGGATTTTCATGCCTTTTTCCATTTTCTTTGGCTTTTTTTTTCAAACTGCATTACAACTCATAAAAATTCAAGGCAAACATACTCAAAATAACTTAAACAAACTACACAAGCAATGATAATCCCCTCCCCCATACTTGAAGCAGACTTTGCCCTCAAAGTGGAAAATGAAGCAAAGATAAATGTGGGAAATGGAGAAATGATAATACCACTAGTGGGATGGTCCGGCTGGACCATCTGGACCCTCCTCCAGTGGGTACGGGAAGTGGCAGAAGAAGTGCTCCCGCCGGTGGTAGATCTCATCAATGCGGGCCCGCTGAGTGTCCATCCGGCTGCCAAAGGAGGTCTCAACATTGGCTTGCCAAGCCAACTGTTGAGCCTCGAGCTACTGCTGCTGAGCCGCCCGCCAAGCATCCTGCCGGCGGTCAAAATGGGTGGTGATAGAGGAGGCGAAACTGGACTGCCACGCATGCTGCTGCTCAAGCATGGTCAGCTCGTACTCGGTCTGCTATGCCTGATGCTGAGTAGTCAGGGCTGCCATCTGAGCCCGGAGGCTCTCCATGGCCGTACCATCATCCGGTGCTGCAGTGGGCATCTCCTCATCATCCGGTATGGGCATGTGGTCATCAAAATGAGCCCGGCTGGAGCTCGCATCGTGTCTCTCAACAATGGCCACCTGAGGCCGCCTTGGCACGAAAGGATCAGCCGGGATGTATAGCTCGGAGAGCTCGTCTCCAAATGGAAGCAGCCGGGGGAGGTATGCGATGTGGCTTCCATCTACAAAGGAAAACCAAAAAAGGTTCTCTCCATCCCTCTTGAGGAGCTTTCACCTCCTAAGCATCCCCTCCATGTATAGTGGGGCCTCCAACCCATCCTCTAGGCCGGAAAGATCCATAACCTGTTCAGCGATCAAGGAAATCACCCCACCGCAAACAATTTTCCTTGGCTCGTCCTTCCTAATCCGCTTCAAAGCGGCAAGAAAGAGGTAAGGCCAATCCGGTACCTTCTCGCTCATCGGAAGGCAAGCGTAGAGCAATGGAAGGTCCTTGTGGGCGACCTTGTTCTTCTATTTGTGTCCACAAAAGACACTCATGATGATCTTCGACAGGAGCCTCAAGTAGGGGTGAGTGAGTTTGTTGGAGTACTCACCCCAACGTGAAACTCAGATCCTGTGGCAGCTTGCCAAAACTCACATAGGTCGGGGGTCGGAACGGGTTCCCACCAGTTCTTTGAGGCGCAAAGAGTCACCCCAAAGGCTTCCTGTAGTTGAGAATAATCTAGTGTGTACTTCTTCTTGTTGAACTTGATGGTAAGTCCAACACACACGTGATCCTCCTTCTCCATAGTGAAGGTGGCTATGAACTGGCGGTTGAGCTCGGGATACGTTGGAGCACTCTTTTGTAGAAAGTCTCCGAGCCCAACGTTGGTAAGAAATGACTTCATGCTCTCCAACATGCCCAACTTCTCTAAGGTAGGAATGTTCAAAAACCGAGTTACATACACAACCCGATCTTGCACAATCCTATAACGGGTCTTTTCGGCCTCAAACATCTTATACTTCCTTTGTGGTTCCATTCTTGCAAGTAATCAAGCAATGAAATAGAAAGTTCAGAAAGTTGAGAAAGAGACAAACCCTCTGTCGATATTTCCGCAGGGGCGGCTGATGGAGGCGCAGGGGCGGAGTGGCGCAGAGGCGTGAGCTTGCAGGCGCAGGGGCGGGAGAGCTCTTGGAGGCGATTCTGGACAGCTACGAAGGTGGTGGTGCCGAGGGGCGTTCTGGTGGCGTTATTTCTGGTGGAGACGTCGCCCGAGGTGGCTCAGAATGGAGGAAAGGGAACGTGCGAGGGGAAGATCGTTGTAGGGTTGGAGATTTGAGAGATTGAGGAAGGTGGTGGTAGGGAGCGAGAGAGGGTAACGCAAGGGCGTCGGTGACTCAGTTGGTGGCGTCGAAGGTGGTGGCGCGGGGGCGTCGGAGCACTAGTGTTGCGAGAGAGGGGTGAGGGCACAGGGGGCGTGAGTTTGAGAGAGGGTTAGGGTTCGGGAGGGAGTAGTGGTAGGTGAGGAGAGAGAGAGGGGTTGGTGGGGTAGGTGTAGGGAATTTTTGGTCTTTATTTTTTTTTCTTTTTTGGGTAAACCCGCAGGGGCGGGGACTTGTCACCGCGGGGGCGGTGACAAGGAAGAGGAAGGCGCAGTCTCAGCGCCGGGGGCGGTGCTGGGAATTCATGTCAAGACTGGCCGCCGCAGGGGCGTAGGGATGTCACCGCGGGGCGGTGACAAGAGTTTTGCAGACGCAGGTCCAGCACCGGGGGCGGCGCTGGGCAAGTGTGTCACCGCAGGGACGGAGACACGTAGCCGCAAGGGCGGTTGACTTGACTGAGGCTCCTCTTCTTATTCCTTCGGGTTGCCTCCCGAGCAGCGCCTTTGTTTTACATCGTTGGCTCGACGTAAGGACTCTACATCTCTGATTGAGCCTCCTCTAGCACCATCTCGTCAATCGGATCGTTCTTTACTCCTTCAAGGTAGGGCTTTAGCCTTTGTCCGTTTACCTTGAACACCTTGTGCTTTTGGGGATCATAGAGATCCACAGCGCCGTGAGGGTATACTTTAGCTATCACGAACGGGCCCGTCCACCTTGAACGCAGCTTACCTGCAAAGAGTTTCAAATGTGATTGAAAGAGAAGTACCTTATTACCTACCTTGAAGTCCTTCCGGAGAATATTTCGGTCATGCCATGCTTTGGTTTTTTCATTGTATGCAGTTTCATGGTCATAGGCATCTAATCTCAATTCCTCCGACTCTTGCATTTGGAGTTTCCGGAATTCTCCCACTTCCGCTACGTTCATGTTGCACTTCTTTACCGTCCACCAAGCTTTGTGCTCAAGCTCCACCGGAAGGTGGCAAGCTTTTCCAAACACGAGCCTGAAGGGTGACATTCCTATAGAAGTCTTGTAGGCTGTCCGATATGCCCATAGAGCGTCGTTGAGCCTAGCACTCCAATCCTTCCTTCTGGGAGAACTCGTCTTTTTGAGGATGGTCTTGATTTCCCGGTTGGATACCTCAGCTTGGCCATTTGTTTGTGGATGATAAGCTGTTGACACTCGTTGGTGGACGTGGTACTTCTTAAGAAGGGCCGTGATCGTCTTGTTGCAAAAATGGGTACCTCTATCACTGATTAAGGCTTTCGGGATTCCAAATCTTGCAAAAATATTATCCTTAAGGAAAGCTGCAACCACTTTTGAATTATCAGTTTTTGTGGCCTTTTGCTTCCACCCACTTGGAAACATAGTCCACCGCAAGTAATATATATGTATGCCCAAATGAAGTAGGAAAAGGCCCATGAAATCAATTCCCCAAAAATCAAATATTTCACAAAATATAAGAGAGGATTGGGGAATTTCATGTTTCCTTGAAATGTTTCCTACCCTTTGGCATCTATCACACACTTTGCAAAACACAAAAGCGTCTCTAAAAATATGTGGCCAAAAGAAACCGGCATCCAAAACTTTTCTTGCAGTTTTGTTGGCCCCAAAGTGCCCCCCACATGCTTCGAAATAACAGAAGGTTAGGACAGATTGTACCTCATTATCCGGAATGCAACGGCGGATTACTTGGTCACTACAATGCTTCCAAATGTAGGGGTCGTCCCAAACGTAGTGTCGAGGTTCAACCTTCACCTTCTCTCGTTGTGACTTGCTGAAGTCTGGAGGGTACTCATTCCTAACAATGAAATTCACAATGTCAGCAAACCAAGGCTTAAAAGATTGGAGCTTAAGACAAACCTCTGTCAACAATTCCGTAGGGGCGCCTTGCTTGAGCCGCAGGGGCGGTACGCTTGAGGCGCAGGGGCAGTTACACAACAGAGGGTTGTGTAGAAGGTGTCGTTTGGAAAACTTCGATCTTCCTCTTCCTTCACTAGCATGCTCAAATGATCGGCCACTAGGTTCTAAGCCCCCTTCTTGTCCCGTATCTCTAGGTTGAACTCGTTTAGAAGGAGCACCCACTGAATCAATCGTGGCTTTGCCTCCTTCTTCTCCATGTGGTACCTAAGAGCTGCATGGTCAATAAAGATAATTACCTTTACTCCAAGAAGGTACTCTCTGAATTTCTCAAGGGCAAAAACCACCGCTAGTATCTCCTTCTCGGTGGTAGAGTAATTCCTTTGCGCTCCGTTGAGTGTCATAGACGCATAATGGATCACGTGTGAGGCTCGGCCATCCTTCTGTCCTAAGACAACTCCTACCGCGTAGTCGTTGACATCACACATGATTTCAAAAGGTTTCTCCCAATCCGGAGAACGGATGATGGGTGCGCTAGTGAGACATGCCTTCAAAGTGTCGAACGCTTTCTTGCAGCTCTCATCCACTATGAAGGTGACATCTTTCTTGAGCAATTCACATAAGGGTGCCGAGATCTTTGAGTCTTTTATGAACCGTCGGTAAAAACCTGCATGACCAAGAAAAGATCGGATTTCCCGAATGTTAGTAGGATAAGGTAAATTTGAATCACATCAACCTTTTCCTTATCTACCTCTATCCCTTTTGAGGATATTACATGTCCTAGCACAATTCCTTGTTCTACCATGAAATGACATTTTTCTGAATTAAGAACTAAATTGGTTTCAACACATTTTCAAGAACGAGTTTCAAATGTCCTAGACATGCATCAAAACTGTCCCCATGGACGGTAAAATCATCCATGAAGACTTCTATAAAAATTTTCTATGTATTCGGAGAAAATACTTATCATGCACCGTTGGAAGGTGCCGGGGGCGTTGCAAAGTCCAAATGGCATTCTGCGGTATACAAAGGTGCCAAATGGGCAAGTGAACGTCGTCTTTTCTTGATCTTCCGGCGCAATGGCTATTTGGATGTAACCCGAATATCCATCCAGGAAGCAGTAGTATGGATGACCTGCAAGACATTCCAACATTTGGTCAATAAAAGGCAATGGTAAATGGTCTTTATGTGTTACCTTGTTGAGTTTGCGGTAGTCAATGCAAACTCTCCACCCGGTTTGCGTTTTGCTCGGGACCATCACTCCATGTTGATTTTCCACCATTGTGATACCTCCTTTCTTTGGAACCACTTGGGTTGGACTAACCCAAGTGCTATCCGAAATAGGGAAGATCATATCTGCTTGGAGGAGTTTCAACACCTCCTTCTTGACCAAATCCATCATCGGTAGATTCAACCTTCGCTGAGGTTGTCTAGAGGGTTTTGCTTCATCCTCAAGTAAGATCATATGCATGCAAGTTGATGGACTTATCCCTTTGATGTCCGCAATGGTCCATCCAAGGGCCGTCTTGTGTTCTTTCAACACTTTCACCAACTTCTCCTCTTGACCGGTAGTCAACTTGTTGGAGATGATTATCGGTAAGATATCGTTGTCTCCCAGGAAAACGTACTTGAGGTCGGATGGAAGGTCTTTCAACTCTATTCCGGTGCCTACACTATAGATGGAACAAGTTTCTCGCTCGGGGTTAGTAAAAAAGGCCCATTGGCCAAAGTGGAGATATGTAACCTCTTATGCCCATCCAATTGGGCTAGGACCTCTTTCATGTTGGATGTTAATGTATATTCTAAATTATAATCATCAATGCTATGCTCAATTATATTTTTCAAATCGTCAATGTCAGAAATATCAAACACATCTTGCACAAAAGGTTCAACAATGTCAATAGCACATAAAGAATGATCATCACTAGGAAATTTCATTGCATAATAGATGTAAAATTCCACTACTTCACCATCGAACTCCATGGTTAGTTTGCCACTAACATAATCAATTTTAGTCCTAGCAGTTTTCAGGAATGGTCTACCTAACAATATCGGTGCAGCATGCGAGTCATTTTCCATATCCATTACAAAGAAATCAGTAGGAAAAAATAGGTTGTCTACCATTACTAATACATCTTCAATCATCCCTTTCGTGTACACATTAGATCTATCAGCAAGTTGTACTACAATTCTAGTTTCCGTTAATGGCCCAAGGCCAAGTGATTTGTAAATAGAATATGGCAAAACATTTATAGAAGCACCAAGGTGAAGCATGGCTTTGTCAAAACGGGTTTCTCCTATGACACAAGGGATACTTACCATGCCCGGATCGCTGCATTTCTTGGGCATCCTACGTTGGAAAACGTCGGAGACATGCTCACTTACTTGTACTTTTTGTTTCCCCTTCAGCTTCTGATTCCTCTTAATAGTCCAAAGTTCCTTCAAGAAACGAGCATATTTAGAAATAATCTTCACTAACTTAAGGAGACAAATATTTACCTCGCATTTGGAGAAGGTCTCAAAGAGATCCTTGTCCTCAATGATTCTTCTCTCCTTTAGTGCCTCAGGAAAAGGAGCTGGTGGTTTCTCAGAGTACAGTGGTGGAAACTCAGGTCGGATGTAAGAATCCTTCTCAGCAAAACTTTCTATCGAGTTTTCTGCAGGGGCGCCAGATTTCAGGCGCAGGGGCGGCTCAGGCGCTGTCACCACAGGGGCGGGGACATCCAGCCGCAGGGGCGGCGTCTGCTCAGAGTTGGGCGTAGTTGCATCCGCAGAGGCGGTTGTGGATGCGGCAAACTCGTCAGAGGGTTTGTCTTGTAATTCTTTTGCTGTTTTCTGTTGGATTTGCTTTGTACTCCTTAATGTTAGGGCACTAACATTCTCCTTGGGGTTTATAACCTCTAGGAAGGCAATCCTCCGGAGGATCTAGCTTCGATCATTGTTATGGCTTCCGCCATTTGCCCAACCTGTTTTTCAAGGTTCTTGATGCTGGATTCTGTTGTTTGGACATGAGTAGCAAAATTCTTAGTCAAAACCTACAACATATCCTCAGTTGATTGATACTTACCTTGTCGGGGCTGCTGTTGTTGGTTTTGTTGATCCCTCCAACGAAAGTTCTGTTGATCACGCCAGTTTGGCATGAATTCTGCGCATAAGGATTGTTCCTAGGCCTTTGCTGTTGTGGTTGTCCATAACCTACTACATTCACCTCTGCATCGTCATCCTAGACTTGGGGACACATGTTCGTTGGGTGGTATGGGTCAACACAAACTCCACATGCCTTAAGCTGTTGTGGGGTTCCCATAAGCGTTAATCTCTTCACCATCTCCTTCAGTTCAACAAGCTCATTGGAGATCTCACTCTTCCCGGAATTCACAGCATGAACACCTCTCTTGGAAGAAGTCCTTCCAAAGTTCCGGGTTCATTCCGCTAGTTCCTGCATCTTTTCCAAAGCAAGGTCCGGGGTAGAGTTAAGAATGTTACCTACACAAGCCGCATCGACGATCCTCCTTTCGTTGTCAAGCAAGCCATTGTACAAGTACATGACTAGATCTTGAGTTGAATATCCATGGAAAGGACATCTGGATCGGAGGCGTGCAAACCGCTCAAAGTACTCATAGAGAGTCTCGTCCGCCTCTTGCTCGATGTTGCTTATAGCTTTCTTCAAGCTATTGGCCTTCTTGGCTGGAAAGTATTTCTCCAGAAACGCCTTGTGGAGATTCTCCCAAGTGTCGATGCTCCCGGATGGAAGGTGGTAATACCAATCGTCCGCTGCATCCTTGAGTGTGAAGCCGAATGCCCTCATCTTGATTTGTTCTTTGGTGATGTTGGCCGGCTTCATGCTCATACACACGGTATGAAACTTTTCAAGGTGTTTGATGGGGTCTTCACCACTTAACCCATGGAAAGATGAAAGCAAGTGAATGAGACCCGGCTTGAGCTCGAAGTTGATTCCCTCCCCTAATGCCGGTATAGTAACCGCAAGAGGGTGTTGAGCAAAAGTCGGCTTAGTGAGTTGACGAAGAGTACGATCATCCATTTCTTGTTGGAGCTGTTGTTGTCTACGTCGCCGGATGTGCGTCCTCTTAATTTCTTGATCAAAGGGAATAATGCCGGAGTTAGTAGCACGGGTTTGAACCATAAAAACGGTCCAAACTAATAATCAATAATAAAAAATGAAATAAAAATAATACTAAACTCCCCGGCAACGGCTCCAAAATTTGACAAGACCTTTTCCTTTGGTCGTTTTTATCTTTTCAAAATAAATCCCAACTTAACACTAGAACAAGTATAGCGGTTAAGTAAGGGTCGAACCCAAGAGAATTTGGTGATATTTTTATTAAATTCAATTATTGATTATAGAACAAAGTAGAAAGGGGGGGGGGTTGGATGAATTGATGCACACAAAACTAGATAGCAAGTAATAAAATGAATATGATGATGATGAGTGAATCTACACTAGGTTGATTCTTAGCATGCAATTACTACTTTGGTGAGTTCCTTTTTACAAGTTTTCAAGTAATGTTCCCGTCTTGATCATATATATGTGTTGAGCCAACCGGCATCAACACAACTTAACAAGTTTGATGTTCCGTAAACCTACAAGAACAAATCACAAGTTAGCTTTCAAACAAAGACTAAGGGATATAAAGATAAGATTAAAACCATTAAACTAATCTTTATATTTGTGTTCCTTTTCCTTTAAGCAATTACAACCCGTTATTAATCAAAGGTTACTACTAGATTAAAGACCCGAACCCGGAATCTATTAATCCTATTTCTTTGCATGTACTTTAGAACCTAAGGTGATCAATCTTAAGTGATAATAAAACATGCAATTAGACAAATGAAGATTAAGAAACACAAAGCATTACTAAATAAAACTTATATTAAAAAGGTACTTACAACCAAAGTAATAATGCAACTTCAAACCAACGCAATGTAGCAAGGGAACTAGAAGCTCATTACAAAGGAAGTAAGGGAAAAGAGAGAATTAAAATGGAAAAATGATGGATGATTCTAGCAATCAACTATGGGTCTATTTATACTACAATTGGCACTAAACGAGAGTAAATGACCTGCCAAAACAACCACCTTTAATGCCATAAAGGTGGTGCAAATAGCCGGAGTAAAGTCTTTGTCGTCGAACCGCAGGGGCGGTTTAGGCAGAAACGCTTGAAGTTCTTCGTGGCTGCAGGGACGGCCTGGCAATTCCGCAGGGGCGGATCTTTAATGTTCTTCAAATGCATGAATCTTCATCTTTCTGTCGCTTCTGATGTTGAGCCGCAGGGGTGGCCCTAGTGTCAATGCAGGGGCGGTGACACTGACTCTTTGGCTTCACAACTCCGCAGGGTGAGACGCAAGCAGAGGCGCAGGGGCGCTGGTCTTCGCTTCTTCAGGGCAAGACACCGCAGGGGCGCCAAGGAGGGGCGCATGGGCGGTGACTGATAGCATGAATTATAGTCTATATTTTGGGGTCTGTTTGGACGTTTTATCTTTCATAATCTGCATGTTTGTATGTATATTATGTGATTTTACTACCATTTCATCTACCTTTGCGAGAATCGAGGTCTACACCTAGTTTTGTTGTAATCGTAGGTAAAATGGCACGTTTTGCATCAAAAAGGAGCAAAAGGAGTCATGAGTCATTTGGAGCTACATCCAGGGAGCATAGCCATAGATTAAAGATTTACTTTGGAGCAGATTCGAGAGATTTCACGTTCTGTTGTGACTCACCTCGGTTGACCAGAAATTCACCTCGACCGAGGTGACCGAGAGACGCCGACTCGACCGAGGCGAACACCTAGGACGCGGCGAGAATATTTTATTCTTGGATGAGATCTTTTTAAATTGGAAAGTGATCTTATATTTTTTTGGGCTTGGCTCCTGGAAGGAAGGAGATATGCAGAATCATATATTTTACCTATATTTATGGAAAAATATCTTTCTGAGATTTATTATCTTTGGAGGGTTATTTTCCTATAAAAAGGGTTGGATTTCCACAATTCCGACATCACGCTATACCGTCGATCAGGGTTTATAGCACGCAGCAGCAGCATACTCCAATTGGAGAGATTCGAAGAACCTTTTTGAAGGTTGAAGGAAGATTGAAGTCTATAGCTTTTATAGCTTTTTGGAGGGTTTTGTACGATTGTCTTTAATTCCCTCACTTGTTGGCTTGTCTTGTTGGATTGCTATTCAAGGAACGCTTTTGTTGTGATATTTGATTCAGTTATTGAAGTCTTTTCCTTAAATTCTTCTTTGTTCAAATATTCACCTTCTTCCCATATATTTTAATACTTTCATAATGATGATGAGTGGCTAAATTCCTTGTGTGATTCTAGGGTGATTGGCTGAAGGTTGTGGGAAAAACAATGATAGAATAATCTTAGATTCCAG
The DNA here is from genome assembly GCA_033239045.1 of Fagopyrum esculentum. NCBI lineage: Eukaryota > Viridiplantae > Streptophyta > Magnoliopsida > Caryophyllales > Polygonaceae > Fagopyrum > Fagopyrum esculentum. The sequence continues at coordinate 57,928,761 of BSUD01000004.1, forward strand.
TAGGATCCTGAAAGTTCGAGTCTTTGACCTTAACCCTAAGCATCTCGTTCGGTTGATGAACATCTCGGCCGGGGTGGAATTCTTCTGACCGAGGTGACTTATCCGAACCTAAACAGAAAGTTAAGTGTTAGAGTTTGCTAAATCCTATTCTTATTACACCTTTCTGGTTCAATGCAAGCTTAGGATGAGACTTACCCGGTAATTCCTTAGTTTGTTTACCAACGATCATAAGTGTAGGTAATAAAGGTTTATCCTTTATTGGGGTTTGAGTGTGCTTCCATCCCATCTTTGTGAGTTAGCCTGAGACTTACCCGGTAAAGGTTGATTCTATTCCCTTAGATGGTGTGTTAGTTTGAGGTTATAGTTCTTTATCTTGATTCCTTGAGACTTACCCGGTAATAGGAGTTACGGTTTAGGATTAGTGTGTAGTGAGACTTACCAGGTGATCTACTCCACTTTAGTAACACCTTCCCCACGCAAAAATTTCAGCTTTGTCCGCTTATCTTTAGATCTTGAGTTGGAACCACAACTAGATGCTTTAATCCCTAGAATTGCATGTTTGCTTTATTGACTTCTTATTCTTCTTTGATTTTGTTAATTGCTCTTGTGGTTAGTATTCACGAAGCTTACCGTTATTGACTTTGTTTCACCGAGTCCCTGTGATCGACCCTTGGAATTTTCTTGCTTTTTACTACGATTGACCCGTACACTGCGGGTTTGCATCCTTGTTTTAAGCTTAAGTCTAGGGTTATAAATTTAAAGCTTGCACACACCGCTTGGAGCGAACAGTGACAGTCTTGGTTCCGGGCGCTGGCGAAGGCGCAGGTTGCGTTCCGGAGTGTAGTGTCACCCGTTGGGGCGGAGACAATGCTTCGCGGGGGCGGCGAGGCACCAGAAGCTTTGCTTCGTGAATGGTCTTCAACTCCCAAGTGCTTATAACTCTTCTTTTATCTTCTTTTAGTATTCTTCTTCTGGACCAAGCAATTAGTAGCATTAAACGACACTATTGTGATAAAAAGACTCTAACAACTAACCTAAATGATAGTGATTCCATCACCTATCAAGTACACATACACGCTCTTGGCGTCTTAACACCGCGTTAGTACCTACGGTAAACTATGGTGCCTCTCCTCAAGACAACTTGTCTAGGATCCTCGTCAAAGCCGGATAACTCTCTTGTTTCTTTCGGATCTCTCCCAACAGATCAGGTAACATCTCCAAAGTGGACAAGTGGATGTCTGTATCCGGAAATTGGATATCTATCTCTAGCCACTCTAGATCTCTCTGTAACTAACGTTGAGCCATTAGTCGAGCTATCGCCTTCTCCCGAGATGTCTTCCTGCTAAGGGCGTCAGCGACCACATTTGCCTTTCCCAAATGGTATAGTATTTCTAGATCAAAATCCTTGGTCAACTCTATCCATCTCCTGTGACGGTTATTCAACTCCCGCTGAGTGAATATGTACTTCATACTCATATGGTTTGTGAAGATCTAGCACATAGCTCCATACAAATAATGTCGCTAGATCTTAAGAACATGGATCCCCGTAGCTAACTCAAGGTCATGTGTAGGGTAGTTCTCCTCATATGTGTACAACTGTCTAGACCGTATGCAAAAACCCTACCTCTTTGCATCAAAACACGTCCCAAGCCCAACTTGGATGCACCCCTGTAGACCACAAAGTCCTCAATGCCCTCCGGCTATGCTAAGATAGGAGCGGAGGTCAACCTCTTCTTCATCTCCTCAAAACTCTGTAGGCACGGCCCAGACCAAAAAAACCTAGTACTTGTCCTTATTAAGGAAGTGAGTGGTTGGGCGATCATGGAAAACCCTTCCATAAACCTACAATAGTATCCCACCAACCCTAGGAAACTGCGTACCTCCTTGAAATTCCTAGGAGACGGCCATGATGCAACAAACTCTATCTTCGCCGGATCAATCTTGATCCCCTCGGCGGAAACTACACGAACAAGAAAGGCCACCTCATGAATCCAAAACTTACAGTTAGAGAGCTTAACGTACATCTCTCTATCCTGCAAGACTCGGGGTACCATCCTCAAGTGCCTTGCATGCTCCTCTCTGCTCCTAGAGTACACTAGGATATCATCAATGAAGACCACCACAAACTAGTCTAGGAAGTCGATAATGATGCCGTTCATTAAATCCATGAAGATGGTGGCGCATTCGTGAGCCTGGATGACATCACTAAAAACTCGTAGTGGCCATACCTGGTCCTAAATGCCATCTTAGGCACATCTTGTTCTTTCACCCTCAGTTGGTGATATCTTGACCTCAAATCAATCCATGAAAACACCGTAGCTCCATGCAACTGATCTAACAAATCATCAATATGGGGAAACATGTACTTGTTCTTGATAGTTACTTTATTCAGCTCTTGATAGTCGATACACAGTCTCATCGACCCGTCCTTCTTTCTCATGAAGAGTACCGGTGCACTCCAAGGAGATACACTAGGGCGGATGAAGCTCTTCACAGCTAGCTTCTCGAGTTGCTTCTTTAGCTCAATCATCTTAATAGGTGCCATACAATATGGTTCCTTCGAGATTGGTCTCGTCCTAGACTCTAACTCAATGCCAAAATCCTCTCTCCTCTGCGGTGGTAAACAAGGTGACTCACTAAATACATTTGTGAACTCATTCACCATTGGCATCTCCTCTAACGTCGAACTCTCACTTTCCTTCAAGGCATAACACTATAAGGCCTCACAACCTTGTCCGATAAGTTTCGCAGCTCAGACTATACTGATGCCTATACCGGTCTTTGCGAGGTCCCAACCTCGGAAAATCTCTACATGACTTGTCTTTGTGGTGACCGTCATGGTCCTCTTACTAGTGTTTAGAACTGTCCTATGATGGTCCATCCAATGCATGCCGAAAATAATCTCCTCATGTACCTAATATATGACAAAGAAATCTGCTAGCCAAACATGACCTCCCAACCAAATGGGACAATCACGAACCTCTTGACTACCTCTAATCTTACCCCCATCGGATAACCCTATAACAAAGGGTCTCACCTATACAATATCTAAGACCAATCTATCAACACAAGCATTAGATATAAAAGAGTACGTAGCATCTGTATCAAAAAACACTCTAACACGTAAACAATTAATCTGAATGGTACATGTGGTCGTTGATGCTGTCGGCTCATCTGCACTCTTCAGCTCTACCCTGTCTATGTGTCCGTGGTATCACCACCACGTTCTCTACCTCTACCCTGTCCTTGTGCGGAATTATAAGGAGGAGGATAGCCCGAGAACCGCCACTACTGACCTTGAGCTTGATACTGAGGCAGTCTTTTTCCACCTCCTACAACCCTAGCACGTAAGGAACCCTGCTGTGATGGCGCCTTGCCTTGCCAGCAATATACAACTTTGTGTGCTGGCTTGCCGCAAGTGAAGTAAATCATTGGTGACTCTTACACTCGGCTCGCATATGTTCGTACCCTCCGCAATTATGACACTACCGTCCTCTGTTAGGAGTTTGTGTTGACTACTGATAACTTGGGCATCCTTGTGTCTGGCCACACCCAAATCCTGAAGCTCCAGCACTTATGGCCCTCCTCTGAGCAGCCATCTTCGGACCCGGTCGGTCCATCTCATATTCTGAGGCTCTGTCTTGATAGTCCATCAGGAAGTCACATCGAAAACTCACAAGGTATGCACAGGTAGTCTCCCTCAGTCTCCGGGAGAACAAATACACGTGCTGGTCCTCTCAAGATGCGGCAAGACCTAGCAGTGCCAACTCTTCCTAAAACTTCTTGATCATCTTTAAAATAGGAATATCCTCAAAACTAGACTCTAGAAAATCCTAAAATCTCTCCCTTCTAAGTGTTGTAGGACAATAACGTTCCCGGGTGAGATTCCTCATCTAGCCAAACCCTGCGACTCTGCTACGTACAGTCCACCACCAATATTGCCGCTGGTCTCGGAACAAGGTTTGTACCAGCTCTGCTCATTGATCTAGTAGGCAACGGATTGACTCTAGAGTTGTCTCCACGTGCCCAAGCCAATGCTCCATGTTCACTCGAAAAGGTGTGTGCGCAAATAAGCTTTATATTTATATCCAAGAACTAAGCCTAACGATAGAGAACCCGCAGTGTACAGATCAATCGTAGTATGAACTAATATTCCGGAGTCGATCTCAGGGAATCGGTGAGAACAAAGCAATAAATGTAATCCAACTTGGGTAGCAAGCAATGCAATGATCACAACAAAGAATATAGAAATAAAAATAATGGGAATGTAGATTCTAAAGATCCAAGTATCCGATTGCGGTATTCGATTCAAGATGTCTAAGGATGTGTTCGGACAGAGCTGGGTAACAAGGTATGTATATCTTCGATAGGATTGTCGTCCAGTTTAAGATCCGACTTCCCTTTTGTCCCACCCAAGGGATTCTACTTACGGATGTTTAGTCTCGTCAAGAAGAGGTTACGAGGATAGGATTAAACTCTCACACCAACCAAAACCCAAGGAAAAGAAAGATAAAGGATTGAGGGCATGGCACTCCCCTTCCACCTGATAGAGGGGTTTGAATCCTCTATCACCTAGAGCTTGTAACACTTGCAATCAGCAATGCTAAGGCCATAAAAGGTTAAAAAAGCTAGGATTTATGCGATCTTAAACTTTGAATAAAGGCTAAAGCGAAACGTGCAAAATAGAGGAAACCACGGCCAGATCTTAGGAAACCACGGTCGTGGTTCCTTAAGAACAGCCCGTGGAAATCCTCGTTCGAGGGTTTCGTCTCACAACTCTCAGGGTCCGATCTGTAAAGGCTCAATCTATCATCATCTATACCACAACCATCAACCCTTCACCCTAGAATCACAGGGGGGTTTAGCCAACAATCGTCATCATAATCAATTCAAGATTAAGAATAGAAATCAAGAAAGATATGCAACCAAGAACACAAAAGTGAATAAAACTAATCTTCAAAGAATCAATAACTCAATCAATCAAACAATATAATCTCAGAATGTGTTTTCAAGACAAGATTCAAAGAATAGAACAATCTCACAAATCTCTAAACAATAACCAATGACTTCTTCAATCTCCTCCAATGATAAAGCAATCATTTCCGATGTACGGAAAATGGAATCCAAGAGCCTTCCTTCCGGCCTAAGGCGCGATCATCGTCCAAAGCGAGATATTCGAAATGCAGCCGTCAACCTCCTTTTATAAAATAAAACTAGGTTAAAAGGCTCTTCTCTTTCGTAGTGACGTGGCAATTAACGTAACGGACTTTTCCGAAGAAAACCACGGGTGACGTCACAAAACCACGGCCGTGGTTTACTCTGTGGCGACTCTCGACCTTCGTTTCCACGTGTGAAATTCAATTAATTATCAAAACCCTGGCCGAGGAAATCCTTTCTTGATCGTGGTTCTTCCTTTTTGACGCTTTTCACCTTGGCTTCACTTCATACTTCTTTTAATGATGTTCTAATGCCTCCCAATGAAATCCTTATTGACCAACACTCAGTGAATGGCTCTTTTCCACTCCATTTCAGCTCCGAATCACCTAAAATCACAATAAAGCTTGTGTAGATCTTGATTCTAGGATAATAGGTGTAAATAATCGATAAATGCTACAAATGGATGTCCGTGTAGTCAAAAGGAAGGGAAAAATACCTATATGTACATCTAAACTATGTCATATTTCATGTCATCACTCCACATCTAACCCCACCTTCCCTTCGAGCGGGGGTACTCGCAGCTGGTTGGAAGTCTTCAACCAAGAATCCAGTCTCGGTGCCCTTGGCTCATCCCGAGCCCTATTAACCTCAACAACTCTCGCCAGTGTAGCTATCACTTGAATCACCATCTACGAAACCTCAACTGATCTCGTAGGTACCGGCGGTATTGGGGCAAGTCCCCCTATCGTAATAGCCTCCTCGACTCGTTGGACATACTCACTGTACTCAAACGCCCCTATCGACACTCAACTGGACTTGACCGATTGTTCTCTAGACCCAACAACGGTCCCATCACCGACCTCGGGAAAAACACTATCAGCAACCTCCTCAGCAATAGCCTCCGCCACTGGTGGATCAACAATGGGGACTCGTCCCCGACCTCTAGCTATTGAGGTCTACCTGCGTGTCAGCGTCCTTGGATTGTAGAAGGAAAAGGTGGTCGACCTCTACTTCTTCCTACAACAAATGCAGCTCTAGTGCATGCCATCTGTGATAAAGACATAACTATGTATAAGACTAAGCTAATACTACTATAATATTACAAGTCCAGAATGCAACTACAATCCAACATCCAAGCTAGGCTGCCGAGATTCGTGGAAGTAGTGGTGGTCCCCCGTACATTTTATCCCAGACCGACTATGCACAAGTTTAAAGCAAAAGACATTTTAAAAACTCAGACCCCTTTCGGGTTTTGCTTATTTATCTATTCGACCTTTTTCGAAGATTGCGAGTGTCATTGTTGTCAACCTAGAGCTCTGATACCATGTTGTAACACCCCAAGTTCTAGGCAATAAGGATGCTACAGGGTAGGATCTCACAATGGGTCTTGACCCTAGCTTGACAACAAGTTCACCGGATCTTGCAACATGCACAAATAAATATAAAACTCCAAATAGATAAAACGTCAAACTGTTTAATATAATAAACAGTAATCTGACTCTCAACCGAGTACTACAATAATAAAGTCAACAAAATATAAACTCTCATATCCCGTCCTATAATGCACGACACCCTCCAGCTGACCACTCCGACCGGATCACTCAGCAACATCCCTATCCTACAAGACATCTACAACAATAGATAAAACCGTAAGCTAACATTCTATATATCAGAATGACGATAACAACACATTAACACATAAGGTACTACTAACACATATAGCATCCTCACACTCAAGCCGGTTATTATCTTTTGTTAGGTGATTCACTTTATAATTCAACTTATTTTGTGACACGAGGATCTCCCAAATGTCGCCTCTGTCCCCTTATACCAACAGGACTGGATCCGATGCATCTCACCGTGTACCTATCTCGACTATGCGCAGAGAACCTCCCAATCTCTTGTAGATCTAGACAAGTTGTCACCGTCCCTTACCAATTAGGCCAAACAACGATAAAGGTCATCCTAACATGTCATCATAATTAACATACAACACACACCACTATCACAATTAAGCTAACACACAAAAGTCAGTTAAGTAAGCCCAAATGACTTACTTATCTCAAAGTAATCCCAGCTATAGACCACACTCAACTTCCCGTAGGAAATACTATATGCCTGAACAACAAGGCACACAATCAAAGACTATCCGATATGCTAGAAGTCCTCAACTTCTAGTCTCAATGACCTCTAAAAAATCTTATAACATCATGCTAGTAGGTTCCTACTTCTAGTCTCAATGATCTCTGTAAAGATTATATAACGATATGCTAGGATGTCCCAAATTCTACTCTCAAGATTCTCACAAGATCAAACAACAATACAACAAGCTCTAAGTTCTTATCCAACTTCCACAATCACCTAAGGTGTTCAACGCCAAAGAACTCACAAACCACTAATTTGCTGTAACACCCAAGTTCTTGGAACTCGGGGAGCTACTGGTTAGGACCTCACAATGGGTCCCGACCTTGGTTTAACAACAACTTTACTATGATCTTACAACAAGGCACAAATGTATGTAAAACAATTTCCAAAACATAATATTTTTATGGTATGAATGTACACATGTGACAGCCTTACAAACATATATATATATACATAATATGCATGCCGTATGGAAGACTTCCCCGTCCCCATCTAATGAGTACGTGGACCCGGCTGACCATCCGTCCCGAATCTCTCTGCAGCTGTTTATCTCTACAAAGTCTACAACACGGATAAACCGTTAGGTAACAATCTAACTATAAGAAGAATAAAGATAGCACAAACACAACCAAGATAACATAAAACAATCATCATGCTGACACACAAACCGATTATTATCTAGTAGTTAGGTGATTCACCTTATTCCATTTTACAGTTGTGGCATGAGAAATCTTAAGAGTTCTCGCCTCCGTTCCTTATCCAACTGGGTGTAGGTCTAGCTTACCTCCTTCGGCAGCATCACTACAAACCGAGTGTGGACTAGTCCCTAAAGAAACCCCCAGCGCCCTCAGGCTAACTGAGCAGAATGCCACCGCCCGTTACTCTTAGGCCAAAGTATAGGTCGGTAGATAATTATTACTAAAATATGACTATAAACATCTCATTCACACACCACTAACATTATCCATACTCATATCTAGAAGTCAGCTAAGTAAGCCCAAAGGACTTACCTGAATCGAAACTTGATTCCCGTTATCTCAACTCGGTCCGCAACTGTTGGGACTCAACTGCCTGTCATAAGGGCACGTGGATCAAAATACATCCCATAATATTAGGAGTCTATAACTTCTAAGATGTACAATCCCTTCAAGAGAAATTACTAAAAGGCCCTCCTAAGGGAAAATGACCGTTTTACCCCTAGTCCCGAAACTCTCAAAGATCCTATAATATATGCCTAAACCTTTCTTTGGGACTTAATTTCATAATCTAACTCTTTAAGAGTTAGTTTAGGTAGAACTTATAGATTATCCATTTTTTTCTTAACTTCTAACAAAGGCACTAAGGTCCAACCTTAGCCTATGATACGAGTCCCGAATAAAAATCTAAAAATTCTAAGGAAATTAACCAAATCTTCTATGATATGCATACTAATCATTATGCCAAAAATCTCTACAAAATTCTCAACCAAACTCTCCATATAAATTTCCAAAGATGGTTCCAAAAATCCAAAAGCTCTATATTTAGTCAAAATCTGAGTTCTTTCTAAAACTGTGTAACCACCATACTTTGAGGCTTAATAACTTCAAATCCGACCGTTAAATCATTCCCAAAATTTAACACCATAAACTAGATATATCCACCTACAACATATCAAAAATTCAACGGTGGATGTTCGATCTAAGGTGTCGGAACTAGCTCCTAAAGTCAGTAATTCAAGGCTGTAGAATAAGGTAAGCAGTAGGTCTCCACTTCGAATCCTGTTGTTAGCATATCTCATCATTTAAACTATCCAGAGGTCCTAAGTTCGAGCCTCACTGACCACCAAAATCTGCATAACCCTTATCCACCTGTCCTAGGTTCGATTCCCATGGATATCACTAACACACACATACACAACTTCATCTTCCTACTATACAGGGTATCAACTAAGTTCAGATCTCATACCGGACTACTGCACGGAAGGCTACTGATGTCGATCGGAACCACAGATTCGGAGGTTGAGGGGCTCGGCTCGGTTTCACCACTGCAGTGGTTGGAAAGCTCACCCTTGTCTCACTGTTGACATCAGATTAGGCCTAGACTAAAGGTTCGTCCGGGTACAGAGAAGGAGGGTGAGTGAGTTACTATGGTCTTGACATTAATGATAGCATGAATTATAGTCTATATTTTGGGGTTTGTTTGGACGTTTTATCTTTCATAATCTGCATGATTGCATGTATATTATGTGATTATATTACCATTTCATCTACCTTTGCGAGAATCGAGGTCTACACCTAGTTTTGTTGTAATTGTAGGTAAAATGGCACGTTTTGCATCTAAAAGGAGCTATGGAGTCATCGGAGCTACATTGAGGAACATAAGGAACCATCCAGGAAGCATAGCCATGGATTAAAGATTTTACTTTGGACCAGTTTTGAGAGATTTCACATTCAGTTGTGACTCACCTCGGTTGACCAGAGATTCATCTCGACCGAGGTGATCCAGAGACGCCGACTCGACCGAGGTGAATACCTAGGACGCGGCGAGAATATTTTATTCTTGGCTGAGATCTTTTATCTTTGGAAAGCGATCTTATATTTTTGGGCTTGGCTCCTGGAAGGAAGAAGATCTTATATTTTACCTATTTTTATGGGAAAAGATCTTTCTAAGATATTTTATCTTTGGAGGGTTATTTTCCTATAAAAGGGTTGGATTTCCACAAATCCAACATCTCGCATACAATCCGCTTACACCGAAAGATCCAGCATACATCGCTGCGGCATACTCCAGTTGGGGAGATTTGAAGAACCTTTTTGAAGGTTGAAGGAAGATTGAAGATCATAGCTTTTATAGCTTTTTGGAGGGTTTTGTAAGATTATCTTAGATTCCCTTCCTTGTTGTCTTCTCTTGTTGGATTGCTATCCAATGAATGCTTTTGTTGTGATATTTGATTTAGTTATTGAAGTCTTTTTCATTAAATTCTTCTTGTTCAAATATTCACCTTCTTCCCATATATTTAATACTTTCATAATGATGATGAGTGGCTAATTTCCTTGTGTGATTCTAGGGTGATTAGCTGAAGGTTGTGGGAAAAAAAATGATAGAATAATCTTAGATTCCAGTAGGACCCTGAAAGTTCGAGTCTTTAACCTTAACCCTAAGCATCTCGCTCAGTCGATGAACATCTCGGCCGGGGTGGAATTTGGCTGACCGAGGTGACTTATCTGATCCTAAACTGAGAGTTAAGTGTTAGAGTTTGCCAAATCCTATTCTTATTACACCTTTCCTGGTTCAAAGCAAGCTTAGGATGAGACTTACCCGGTAATTCCTTAGTTTGTGTACCAACGATCATAAGTGTAGGTAATAAAGGTTTATCCTTTATTGGGGTTTGAGTGTGCTTCCATCCCATCTTTGTGAGTTAGCCTGAGACTTACCCGGTAAAGGTTGATTCTATCCCCTTGGATGGAGTGTTAGTTTGAGGTTATAGTTCTTTATCTTGATTCCTTGAGACTTACCCGGTAATAGGAGTTACGATTTTGGATTAGTGTGTAGTGAGACTTACCCGGTGATCTACTCCACTTTAGTAACACCTTCCCCTTGCAAAAATCTCAACTTTGTCCGCTTATCTTTAGATCTTGAGTTGGAACCACAACTAGACGCTTTAATCCCTAGAATTGCATGTTTGCTTTATTGACTTCTTATTCATCTTTGATTGTGTTAATTACTCTTGTGGTTAGTATTCGCGAAGCTTACCGTTATTGACTTTGTTTCACCGAGTCCCTGTGATCGACCCCTGAAATTTCTTGCTTTTTACTACGATTGACCCGTACACTGCGGGTTCGCATCCTTGTTTTAAGCTTAAGTCTAGGGTTATAAATTTAAAGCTTGCACACACCGTTTGGAGCGAACAATTAAGAAGGTGAAGAGAGGAACGGAGACATGTCCTTACCCGGCTGAAGAAAACACTATGGTGTAGCAGAAGATCGAGACTCACGCGGTCTATGAAGATGGTGCAGGGCTCGGCGCTAATGAAGGCTGTTTGGAACGGTCGGCAATCGCCCAATTCCAACGCTGGTTGCAAGTGTTGGCTCGACAGAGGCGAGAAGAGAGGCGGTCTACAAATCCTCGTGTCCTTGGCTGGCGAAATCGGGGAAGCAGAAAGGCGTGAGGCTGTGTTGGAGTGAGGAAAGGAAGGAAACAATCTGGCTGGGAAGGAAGGTTGGTCCAGGTTACTATGATTACCATTCTAGGCGGGATCACAACTACTGTACTTGAATTCGATCTAGACTTGCATCTGGACGTGAAGATGGGGAGGTGGAGGTTGCAACAGAGCGTGATTTCAGGGAACGTAGAAGACGACATCTCCTCAGCATCACGTGAAGAGGCGGTCGTTATTCCAGGCCGCAACAAGGACTCTCACTAGTGGGTTGGTGCTTCACTGTTGGGCTGGTCCAATCCGCCAACAAGGGACAAAGCCAAGGGTTGGACAAGGTAAATACAAGAAGTGGGCTGAAACAAAAGGGCAAAGTGGGCTGAGTTTTGTAAAGGCTTTGTCAAAACATGTCATGGCCTTGTCAAGCCCATGCATGGCTTTGTCATGATCTTGTCATGATCTCGTCATAACTCGTCATGGTCTCGTCTTGGTCTCGTCAAAAGGGTGTCACGACTTTGTCAAGAACATGACTAATATAAATTAGGGTTTGGTGGATTAGGGTTTGCTATAAAAATCTTGTCATTTTATGTGAAGTGAGGTTACATAAAATGATAAAATTTTTGAGATATTTTGTCCGACTAGGTAGACATATAAGGATCAACGGATCGAAATCCGGTTTGCTATGGGATTAAACGGAATAAAATTCCGGATATTACATTTGCATTCCCACTAGTTTTGCTAGGGTCCAACCTAGCATGGTACAACTCTATGATCGACTATGAAAAAGGAAGGAAGTGACATACCACAAGACGATACCCATTGGAGGCAAGGTGCAGCCGCAGAAGAGATAAGGCATGACTACGGTGACAAGGGTCTAGACTCCACGACCGTAGTGACTCAGAGCAGCGGGGGTGGTGACACAGGAAAGGTGCAACTGCCGAAAGATGAAGGCACGGTCGCGGGAGAACTCTAGAACGAACATCGAAGTTGTTCTTCAATGCATAACAAATTATTGTGGTTTGGTTGATTTGATTTGTCCAATCTTTGTTGTCCACTTCAATACTATAATCCACATTACTCCCTGGATGGAGCCATCATCCCAAACATGAAGAGAAGAGACATCAAGACTAAGTCTTTGTTCAACGTAACTAGACAAGAAGAAGGAGAAGAAAAGAGAGTCAAGAAATGCTTAATGCTCTTCTCCAAGGTGCATCACGAGTCTTCTAGTCAGGTAAAACGTACACGTTCTCAGAGATACGATGAGGACGATGGTTGAAGAATTGGAAAGAGAGAAAGAAGGAGAATATGCGAAGGAGAAAGAACGGACGTTGAACAGAGGGAATGCAGAAAAGAACAGTTGATACGGCTGAGGAGGGGGTTTAACGCATCAGAGATCCCGTCCCGCTAAGATAGTAAAGAAAGAGAAACAGTTATAAACGGATCGGGCCAAGATCTGTCAGCTAACAACACTCGCGCCTAAACCTCGCCACGGCCGCGGTGACACTAGGCCGCCGCGCCCATGGGCCTCTGAGACTGCGGGGGCAGAAACTTGTTTTTACACATCTCTTGTGGCTGTGAAAGAAGTTTTGAGGGTCGGCTTCCGAAACAGAAATTCCGGTTGTTACATCTTCTAATAAAATTAGATCAATCTAAACTACCAAAGTTAACCCTAATGGATAAACAAAAACACAAAAATGTTCAAGTGGACGAGCTGTAAGTCTAATGATGATTTCCATATGTAACATTATATAGCCTTTAGAATCATGCATTTTCATATCCGTATAAGTTTTTTATGCTTCGTTTTAGTGTAGAAAGCTCCCTTTCTATATTCTAGCATCTACTTCATTTTATTTCATGTTTCAAGCATTCTAGGTCATTTATGGAGCATTCTGGTATGAAAATACCAATACACAAGGACTCAATCTTTCTTGGAGTCAGATTTTACATGAAAACATCAAGATCGGCTGAAGATTAAAGAAACCAAGTGGAAACCATTGGAGTTGGATGCCATTTTATGATGACCTCTGAAATATTCTAGATTTAGACCATCTTCCTTTTGAAATTTGACATTTGTGTAAACTGAAAAGTTATAGATCTTCGAAATATTTTTGAAAGTACTACTCATGGGTCATGTAGTTTCAAGCAGAGCAGATGGAAAGTCAGTTTTATTTAAATGTAAAAAAAAGGCTTCAAACAACGTTGTCAGGAGGCATGTCAGATGACTTGCCAAGCCGTCTCTATGCCGTATCAAGCCGTCTCCATGCCGTCTTGACTTCATCAAGAATCCCAATAAACTACGAGTTTTACTAATTTAATTCCCAAACGGCTTCCTTTGCCGTATCGTCTGTGTTGATTATCTCGATCATATATTTTGATCTTATATTTGGAAGGATATATTTTGTAAGCCGTAGACTCAAATCTATACCCTATATATACTCATGTATCAACCCAAGTTTTGCATTAACCATCCACCCTCTCTCATCATCTCATCCTATCATCCAGTAACAGTAAAGTAGTCCTAGAGTAGATTTTAAATCCCGCCTGAAGGTTCACCTCGTTGTGTTGACCGAACATTGTGAGTTTGTTTATGTAGTCTCTATATGCAATAAATACTACTTTACATTCAATCATGTCCGGCTATTTTACCTCTTGATCTAAGGATGGGATGATCCTTATAATTGTTTGATTTTTTATTACCTATATGATTTATGACTTGAGACTGTCATATTGCTTCTTTTCAAAGTATTTTGTTTTCATCTTTTATTTACCTCTAAAAAAAGTGACGTTTATAAAGAATTTTGATAAAACTGCTTGTCATCCAAAAGCGACGTTGTTTCTAGATCCAATATAATCATATCTCACCCCTTTCTTGATCCATGAGTGAACAACGACCCTTGAAGGAGCTGAAGGACGCCAACCGGGCCCATGAAGAAGCCGTAGTGGGCTGCCGACACGGTCGCGCATGCTTTCCGCAACCGCACATGTTTCTCACCGCGGTCACGGAGGCCTACATTCCGATGCGGTCACGCTTGACTCTCGCCGCGGTCGCGCCATCCTACATCTCTTTTAGCTTAGCCAAAACACTCGCTCATATCTTTTCTAACAACTATGATTTTCTTTCCTTGTTTTCCTCCACAAGATAACAACCTTGCCTTATATTATTTTTGTTTACGTAAGACAATTGCCTCTATTCCTAGACAAAACCCTATCTTCCTCTCCTCTTTTTCACGTACAACCGGCGGCCATTATTCCTCCTTTTCACACATAGACGACGAGCCTTCCTTTTGTCCGTCAATCATGTGAAACACCCAATCGGCACATCAGCAGCGAGCAATAGTGGAGGTAATCCCTTCTTCCTCTAGTTAGGCACGCAACAACAGCAACAAAGGTAATCACCGCTACTCTCCTCATCCTCATGTGCATATATACATAGTGATCTTTGCCTTACCTTTTGTCGCGTAGCCAGCCAACCAGAAGATCGGGAGCATCCAAATCAAGGCCTTAAGAAGCCAAGCCAAGGCTCTTGGGTCTTCTGAACAAAGACGACGACGACAACAACAACAACAACAACCCAATCCTCTATTCCCGCAATCACGTATACCTATCCCACGGTCGTGCATGCCTCTCCCACGGTTGCACAGATTTTTCTTTCCGTAGTCGCGCATACATATTTCCGCGGTAGCGCCTACCTATTACAGCATTTGCGTACTCTCTTCAGAGTTTGCAAAGTGACGAGCATCCAACTTCGGAGTCAAATCTAGGTATAAAAGACTTCTCCATTTTGGTTGAAATTTGGTATGCGATAGTTGGGTTATCGTAGTAGACATATCATAATTGGAGAGGAATCTAACGAGTGGTTTAGAAGTCATGTTCTTTCAAAGTTGAGTCCTTAAGTTGTTTTTTTTTGGATCATGTTCTAATGGTATTAAAACTGTTTGTTGATGCTATTTTTGGATCCAATTTTGAATGGGTTAGACATTTCTGATGAACATGATTTTTTAATAAGTTATAGTATGTATAGTATAGTTCATCATGATAAATTTTGGGACCGATCCAACAGTTGGATTTAGATTTGTGATGTCATGAAGTAGAGTACAAACTCAATTTGTAAAGAGAAGGGGAGATTTGGCTAAGTATAGAGTTTAGTGTTCTTAGAGACAACTTTGGGTTTTGGTGTGAATCTTGAGGTTTTGTATTCTGTTGGAGTTGACATCATGTTGTTGGATATTAGTAGAGGTTTATGAACCTTCATAGAGCCGTTAGTGTTTTCCGGATCACCAGGGGTAAAATCGTATTTTCTGGAAAAGGGCTAGTTTAGTAGATTTCCTCGGATAGTCATTCTTAACCTGGAAGTAAGAAACTTCTAGTTGTTATATATGTTATATTGATTCAAGTTTCTTTTTACAACCCGGAAGTTGAGATCATACACATACGGGATCAAGTTTTAGCGTTAACAAGACTTTGTTTCGATTCAAGTAAGTCATTTGGGCTTACTTAGATAGCTTTTTGTATATTGGTGTGGACTATGATAGTGGTGTATGATTTCTATGTCTCCTAATTATAGCTTGAGTAGGATGACATTATTATTTAAGTAAGACCCAATTGTATGTATAATGGGTCATGGCATCACTGCCCAACTCAAACATGAGACTGAGAGGTTCTCCGTGACTAGCTTAGAAATGGTATATGGCGAGATGCATCGAACCACTCATGTTGGTATACGGATGGAGGCGAGAGTCAAGGGACTTCTCATGCAACAAGCATAAGTTGAATTAGAAGTAAATCATTTAAATAAAAGATAATAATTGGATTTCTATGCAAGCATGTTGTGTGTTTATTTTTAGCACTATATGTGCGTTATTTTAGTACTCTCGATATGTAGGTTGTTAGCTAACGGTTTCATCATATTTTGATAGATGTATTGCAAGATAGGGTAGCTGTAGAGTGATCCGGATTAAAGTGGTCATCCGGGTTCCCCGTACATTATAGGACGGGATTTGGGTTTACTATATTTCAGTCTTCTTCTTTTGCAATTGTTGTCTTTGGGATTATCCTCCTTATGAAGTACTTGATTGACAGTCTTTCATTGAAATCATTACATTATTGCAATTTCATATCTATTCGGCTTTCCTCTATTTGTGCCTTATTATAAAATCTAGTGAAATTGTTGTCAGGCTAGGGTCAAGACCCATAACTAGGTCCTAACCCGTAATGCCCCGAGTTTTGAGAATTTGGGGGTGTTACAATTGATACTTACCTTTTACGTCGAGGATTTCTAACTATCGTAGAAAGCTCCGGTTTTTTACATTTTCTAGATCATGTGCCAAAAGCGAGGTTTTTCATGGTCTTTTCTGAATTTATAAGTTCTTAATGAGTTTTCCTATATACTAGACACAACTTCCGGTTTGAGGGTGTAATCACGTTGAGTAACACGGTCTTTGTTTGTCTATACCAGAAGTTATTTTAAATTTTTACATGTAATATTAACATATGAATATTCATGAGTTTCATATATATATGCAATCTTACTTTAATTCATTATAGTGGGATTCTTGTTTCTTTAGATTGTTTCCCTCCATTATTTGCCTACAACAATCATTGTTTTTCCTTATTTGTCATTTTATCATAACTTTCAAAAGACATATTTTCCTTTTCCCTTTCTTGTTCTTTCCTTCCCTTCACTTAGCATTATTGTCTATTAGTTACATCCAAATCAAACGTAGTCTCATTGAGTTTTTGAATACTTTATGTCCTCCTCGTATAAGTCCGCACAATCTCATTTTACAGGAAATTGTCCAGTTATCCTATTATGAAACCTAGATCCACCAAACGGACTTTCCAACGACACAAGATTAATTTATAAATCTTTCTACACAAATATAATCTATTGTGAAATAACGACTAGGTATCACAAAGGAGAACAAGCATTCATCCCAAGAATCATTTTACATCCTTCAAACATTAAATATCCATTCTCTAATCAAAGAAAATAATTTCCACTTAAAATATGCTTTGCATTGACAATCAACAAAGCACAAGGGCAAACACGAGACCAAATTTTGCTTATACTTGTGCGAACCATTTTTTGCACATGGTCAATTACATGTGGCTCTCTCAAGAGTTAAACGAAGACAAAACTTTAATATTTTCACACAACAAGTACAAACCTAGAAAATTATACTCATAACTCCATAAAAAAAACATAGTATCATTCAAAATATTGGAAAAATCCAACATACGACCAAATAATATATAATGGCGAATCATCCATAAAAAAAGCCTTCTCTTGTACTACTTACCAAATGTACCATCATTCATTCCATAATCTTAATAATGGTTCACTCCTTCATAATCTGAATTCAATTACCCTTGTTTGAGAATATTTCTTTTTTCACCACAAGTTAGCCATACAAACACCTGTTCTTTTTCTTCGACAGGAACTAAACCTTCACGTTCACCCTTGTTTCTTTCTACATGCATACTCAAAATAGTTTGTTATGCAGGAACATACGAAACACAAACACAAATCCATTAGATTGTACCCAACAAAGACAACTTACAACCAACACAACCTGAAGTTCTTCACCAAACACTCCGACCATACTCATAACCATATCAATGACAGGGCAACAATGTCCCTACTTGAGGCACAAGCTGACTAAACCAACAAAACAAAGACGCAACTTACAAGATGACACTAACATGATTTCTTTTTAACATATCCCACATTAATTTAGGACGACTAATGTAACTTGTTACCATCGCACAATGTACCTGTAACACCACACAGACGCACATACACTATTGTAACCTATTTTTATCATCCGATGTACTTGTAATACCCCACAAACACACACATTCAGTAAACACGACGCGCGATGGCGCACGCCGCACCTAGTTGAAAACAAAAGGAGGATGATTTACAAAGAACCAGCACAAATTAAAACCAAGAACTAGCATAAAGCATTATTGATGTTTGAAGCTTCAATCCCGATTCACGAATGAGAGGGGAGTCTGAAGATGAGATATAAGAGAGTTGGAGGTTTCCCACCATGATTTAAAGGGGAGGATTCACGATTCGGAGGCAAGGAAAAGAGAGAAGAAGAGATACGATGACATGCGAGGAGACTAGAGGGCCGTAAAGAAGCGACTCAGTGAGGGTCGATGAGGCAAGAGGAGGAGAATTTGTGAGGGCCGAGGAGATGTGAGGATAGGAGAGCCACCACAAATGCAAGGAGAGCTGAGCCGCCACCGCGCCGCCTACTACTTAGGGTTTTGAGAGGATGAGAGTGAATTAGAGGAATGGAGAGTGAATCAGACTATTGATGGAGGGTTGGAGGCTTATCTTTGTGTTTATTGAGTTGGGATAGGTTTTACAAGCATAAAAATTATATGTATGTAAAAAAATAATTAAAAAAATCTAGGCCGACCAAGCAGTCCGACCATTGGGCGGGGCGGGTTAGCCTAGAGTGTATCAGCTCTACTAGAGAAGCAATTCTTATTTAGCACTTTCAATTCATCAAATTGATGAAGATGGACGTGTTCCACAATTTAAACCGGTTCATGTCACTTTTCGTTCACATAACTAGAAATTGATATCCAAGTGGAGCAGAGATTGTCAATTACTTGTCTTGCCAAGCTTTGCCAAGCTTTGGAGCCAACCCTATTTATGTAGTTTTGTAACAACACTACGTCATTGAAATCTAAGTTCGCATGATGTAGTTGTACGAATTAGGTGAAGTTACAAGATCGAACATTGAATTGTCAAAACACAAGGATAATAGTACGTTCATCCCGATCGGAGATTATTACTAGCACAAATTTGGATTTGATATGAAGTTGAGATTGATATTTTAACAAATGGTTACAAGAGAACTAAATGAACCAACTTTTCTCTGCTCACTCTTCCAATCGTATGGAGAATCTACTACATGTCAAGAAATTAAAAGGTATGAGATTGAAGAATTTAGAGTAGTTATTTGACGCGAGTAACATAAAGTGTCATGGAGAAATCCCTAAGTAGAATTCCAATTCCATACATAGAAACAAAAATCCAAAATCTGAAATAGTTTGACAAACATAAATTTAAAGTAGATTAGGGTTCGAAACTTATAAACTTGAAGAAGGAGTGAGGAGTTCGAAGTTTATAAACATGGTCGCCATTTGGGTTATCGGTCGACAAAGAAAACACTAGGACGTCGGTCTTCTACGAGTCTATGGATGGAGAGTCGCTTACAGATGACGTTGGAGATGAAGAAACAGTCGGAGGAAGAAGATGTTTTTTTTTTAAATTAATTAATTTTTTTTCCATTATTCAAATTTAAGGATGGTTTGACAGTGTTAACATATTTGGGCGAAACCCGGAATAATGTAAAGTTTAAGGTTGCCATTCAAATTGAAAAAACTTTTGGGAAATTTTTTTTAAAAATTCCAAATTACGTAGGCTAATAGACACCATCTAGAATGAGTGATTTTATCCGACCAGGCCTAAAATTACGATCGAGACAGGATAACCAGATTAGGAATAGGAGGCGAAAACAAATTGGGTACAAGGGGCGGAAGCGCAACGCGACTTTGCCTCCCGGGCGCATTGCGCCTGCGTCCCAGGCCAGGGTTATTAAAACCCTCGCCCTGCTCGCATCCAGAAGCCGCCACCCCAATTCTTCGTCTTCTTCGTACTGTTCCGCCTTCTTCCCCTCGCAACCAGTAGCCGCCGGCGAGGATTCGTTTATTCCGGTGAAGAGCCGATCTCCTTTGGTGCGTTTTCACCCTAAACTATTGTTCTTGTTGTATTGTCGAAGAGCCTATGATTTTGGCTAAGATTTTGTTCCTGTTATTTTGGCAATCTCCTCTCAATGTTGTTCCTGTGACTTTGGTTCATATTTTGGAGTTTATATGTATTCGATTTAAACAGATTGATATTCATAAGCGTATAGTTACTTTGCCGATATACTCTGGTGCGTTGTCGAAGATCTAATTCATGTGATGAAACTCTCAGATTTTGGAGCTTAGAATCGTGAAGAGATTGTGTTCATCCTTGCAGTTGTGTTCATCGTTGACTTCATCCCAGTCCGCCTCGTCTGGGCACAAGGCGTGGTCGAGAGCTCCACGCCGTCTGGTTATCTTCTTCTTCGTCCCAGTCCGTTCTAGGCTCGGTCTTCTTCCTCCCAGACTTCATCCCATTCTTCATTGTAGGTAATTGTTGTGTAATGCACTGTCAACATTACAAGACTTCATCCCATTCTTCACTGTAGGTAATTGCTACTAGAGTACTAGGTACCGCACTGTCAACACTTTTTGTAATTCATTAAATCCAACTATATTATTTCATGAATGGCTGACTAGTCCAGGTTATTTGCAAGACATGGATCCGGATGCAAACCCTAGCCGGAAACGTCGATTATCGCCACTCGAGGTGATTTTTTCTCGTTTTATAATTGATACTTAGTAGATTAGGAATTGGTTAGATTAGGAAGAATCGGAATTGGAAGTTATGGAATATAACGGTACATTAGATTAATTCTTTTTGCGTTTTCCGGAATTGGAACCACCATTGTTGACGGTGTGGAGCTCTCACTCTAAATATCAAAAATTCAAATAAAGTTAGAAAAAAAAACCGTATATTTTTAACTTTTTAAAAATTCTAATAAATTTAGAATTCCAAAATCGGATATTTTGGTATTGAAACCGCCATCATTTTATTGTTCACTAGTTGCAGCCGCGCGCGCCTTGCGCGCGCGTCGTGACTTTAATTCATATCATATGTGAGCGGAAAATAATTTGTAGTACAAGGTAGAACATATATATTTGTGTACAAGCGGTAAAATTAAATTACATTTTGTGCACATATGTTTCAGAAGGAAAAGCCGAGCAAGTGTACAAAAACTTGGTGTACATTACGTCGTGGCGCTAAAACTTGAAACGAAGCTGTAACTTTAAATTACAGTGGATTGTTGTATGCTACACATGTAAATGAAACTAAGTCTAGATTTACGGGTCATACGTGAATACTGTAAGTGATCCATAATAAAGTCGTCCTTCATGGGCATTATGGCATATCCTAGTTTGGAAAAAAACAAATAGTTACTATGTAAGAATAACACTATCCATTAAGCTGATCGATGGGTGTATTATTCGATCAAGACCAGGTGCTTGTTGTGTCCTTGTATTCTTCGATCAAGACCAGGTGCTTGTTGTGTCCTTTGGAGCTGCACATGAAATAACAATATTTTTCTACAAATATGGGATACAGAAAATAATTTATCTGATGTCACTGTTGTCTGATGGTCTTCCTCTCATAACAATTCACACATCTAGTCATTTGGAGAAGTTTCTTGCTTCAACTGATGAAGTTGTGCTCTTGTTTATCTTCTATAACTTGTCCCACCACTGCAAACTGTCAAAGCTAATAAATAAATACAACACTTTAAAGATGCAATTACATATGCAAGTTCATGAGCATGAATTTCTTGCATTACAAAAGAGGTTGATAATAGACAATCCCTAATAAGCAACAACGAAGTGAAGCATGCAATAGTCAATGTCAAGATCCCAAGGCATTAATCATCTATTGGGCATATGAAAGAAGATAAATTGCTATGAAAGGCAATTAGTACCTCATACATACATTTTGACGTGCTTAATATCCCCAAATTAAGCTAACCTAGCAATGTAGGTACCCTCTGAATTGTCTTAAACTACAAGTAAGGCATCGAAGCAAAACCGCCATTAGAAGCAAAGCAAAAGAAAAACACCTAAACTCCTGATAAGAAATACTAATCAGTGGACACATAAAAAGTTCAAATCTATATCAAGATCTTCAAAATCGGCTATCGCTTCATCAATTGATCGATCTATTAGTCGATGCCATTGAGAGGCTACCAAAATCAGAATCACGAATATTGCACATACATAAGTATATTGGGTATTAAAAACTAAATAAAAATAAATTTTATCTTAATAATAATTATCATTAAATTTGGTACCTTTCTGTTAATCTTTGTATTCTATAAAACCAAGTATGAATGCAAAATGATTCAGCTAATTTGATAAAAAAAAAATTATTTTATTTTTAGTATGAATTTACATTATATTTGGTAATCATCTTGTCAATGAACATATGTATGATGTAGAAGACTGATTCTGGACAATTTGCAACGAATTTGTAATTCTAATACTATTTAACACTAAATTTGTTCATATAATCGTGAAATGAACTATTAGGTTCTGAACTCAAGTTTAGTAGCTTACAAAAACCTGTAACAAGGAGTCAAGAGATATTCAATAAAACGATTAGGCTGTCCTTCGAATATTCAACAAAAGATGCTGAGATAACACCCAATCCAAACTCACGACATGTAATGACAGCTGGACTAAACAAAATTAATTTCAGATGCATCATACTACTGCAAGTCACATGAGTTTATGTTACCTATTCTGATAAACCTGGAAAGCAACCTCTACAACTTAAAACTTGAGCTGATGGGGCGTAGAAGTTATTTGCACCTCAATTTTCTATCCTTTTCTGTATGGTGATTGCAACCTAATCACTTCCTCCTGATACAAATTCATGTATGCAATGGAGCAAGAATGAATAATATAAAGACACCAAACCAAGGTCACCTATATGTAGTATGATCAACTGTGCACATAGTGCATATGTGTAGTAAGGATATATATATATATATATATATATATATATATATATATATATATATATATATATATATATATATATATATATATATATATATATATATATATATAGGTTTACCTCAACAGGACAGCCGGTTCTTTTCAACCTAAGCAAACTCTGCAAAATAGAGGGGAAATTAAAGTATGTAAGCTAACACAAAGCACTGTAAATTCAAATATTTTTCAATTCAAACCATTTTGTAGAATTCAGGAAATCAATCCATTTTAAAGAATAGCAAACAGAAACCTAGTGCTTAAAACTTTTCGAAAAAAAACAGAAATAACTTATTATGTTACTGAATCAGACAGTTGACTATTTCTAAAAATACTAAACAGAAACCTAATGTCTGATTAATTCAAAAGAAAATCTAAAAATCAGATACCTAACTGAAACAAATAACTAATTGTGAGAAGTGTATCAATCCATTTGAAAGAATGTTAAAAAGAAACCTATTATGAGCATCATGTGGAAGAAGAAATGCAGATAGGTGCGACAATGAAAGAGCAGTACTTGTAAAAATAGAATCAAATTGAAGAGGATGGTCTACCTTTTTGTCAGCAGCGATTCCAACAGCCTACACACTCATAGGCAACAAAAAAATGTAATTAGGCATTATAGTAAATCCTTTAAAGGCAAAATTCAGAAGATAAAAACTTACTAATGAGTGTTAAGACATTCCACTGATCTTGTGCAGTATTTTCTTTGAATCATTTTTTCGAGCACTTAAGATGTACTGATAGCAAAGCCTTTAAAATCTACAACAAATCGATCTACAGTAGCATAAATCAATACAAAAACCATTGGAATCGAAAATAAGAAAGAGCGGATATGAAATCCAATTCGTGAGAAAATTAGGAAGGGAGAAGAAGAACAAAGGCAACCAAACTATAAACCAAAAACAACAAACCCAAATTAATCAATATAAGCAGGAAAAAACATACCCATTGGTATCAAATGATGCGAAGAAAACACAATCGGCATATGCAAAGATCGATGAACAGAAACGCTAGAAGGAAGAGGCGAATCTCGCTATGGATCGATACCTGGGTTGTAGCCTGCAACAACTGAGCAGGCATAATCTTTAGTATAAGCAAAAACCCTAAGTGTGAAACCAAAAAAGAGGAGTTGCCTCGAGTAGTTTCATTTCATTCTGTATAAGAATGTTTCTGTCAAGTCTACAATCATGGTTACTATTATCATTGTTAATATTCAAAGTGTGTAGAACAGTCAATCATCCCTAAGTGGCCGTTTTACCTTGAGCCATCTGACTCGGGAAAACGAGGGAGAATGGGGGCATGATGGGCCTACGTACAAAGCATGTAAATTACAATATCTACAAAGTTTAACTTTTATCAGTGCCAATTTGCCATTGCAAATATACCAACATCAAGAAAAGAGTATGCTAACAATAGAATAATCTTACAATGCAATTTCTCTACAACATGAACCCAATTTAGATTCTTTTAGTTATGACGTTATTGGTTAAACCAAAATTGTACTTGGAAAAGTATAAGTGAAAAGGGTTCATCTTGACGGTTCTTTTGTTGAACTTCTCAATATCTTCTTTGTTGTCCTTCCGTATCAGTTATAAGAGCAATTAAATCACACCGCAGTTAAGATAATTAATAAGACGCAAATAGGGCTCTTCAAGGATTAAAAGTCATTAATCCAATATATATAACACTTAAAAATAAAGTTTTATCTAGACAATCAAATGGAGTGAAATATAACAATATATCATGTCATTAGCAAGATTACAGTTTAGCAAGCTCTTGCTTCTTCAAATCAGGAGGTTGTCCGTCAAATACGTAGCTGAAGTTTAGGTGAAATAAATCATAATATAACCAATTAGCAACAAACCAGCACCAAGAAGCAGCATAACTTTAACAAAAACTTTGCCTGCTTTTAATTTTCAAAGTTCAAACAAGTCCAAGACTCTAAATGACAGCTGAACTTACACAGGTTTGATTTCAGCTTCGAAGAGCCTAATTGTGCGAGTAACCATACCATGTAAATGACTGCAGACAAACAAAATAGACCATAAGTCATAACACAACACTTTTTAAAAAGTTGAGAACCCCCACTTACAAACTGAGGGTATTAATTTAGAATACCTGGTGACTTCACCGGCCAAAGATTAGTGAGGGTCTCAGTCCCAATTCGCCCCACTACAATCTGCACAGAAAACCCAACAGGAAGAACAATGAACAAGCAATCAATTTTTTTATGAAAAAAGGAGGTGAAGTTGAATAGCGCGGAAAAGTTCCGTAACCTAGCAATCCAAGATCCCGATTCTTAACCGCACAACTAAGTCGTAATCAAATGGGTCGGAATAGCATATGAATCAGCTGCCTGAATTCCACATTTTGCCACACAAGCCAAATTCATCGACAAATGCAGGAATAATTGATCTACTGTAGAATTCAATTGATGACAAGTTCAAAAGGTTAGAGAAACATTTGATCACATCACAATTCCTTTAGATGTGACATGATTTCTTCCACCAGGTACATACAAACCTCAGAGAAACTAAAGGTTCCATGATAACAAAGTCGGAGTGTGTGATCTAACGAAAGAAAGATCGTGGCCTGAACAATGAACAGGTTTACAAAGTGCCACAAAAGTGTATCAATCTATCATATATCATCATTCATATCTATAAGAGGAACTAATTAATTAGCACAATATTCAAAGTAAACAAGTTGACCTTGTCACCTCCACAATTCAGACAGGCATACGAAAATGAATAAAAACCAACGAGATTAAGGATTAGAAGGAGATTCCTAATTTACCTGGAACGGTCTTGCGCGAGGAAGAGTGAGCCGGAAACGAAGAAGGTTTGACCATCGGGGAGGTAGTATAGCAAAGGATGGATCGGCCCAATTCCGACAAAATAGAGGACCATAAACAAGCCGAGGACCCACGACATCAACATCAATCCGATGAAGAAGGTGATAGATCCACAGAACATCAAATCCGTGGTGATCCCAAGCATAAGAGAAGCGAATCCCGCCGGAGAAATCGGCGTAATCCTCTCCCGGCGTCTGGTGAAAGCCGGCAAGTAGGAGATGAGACGGATGCTGAATTGTAGGGGAAGGATTTAAGGAGTTGCCTGTTCTTACCCAGGCGAAGCTCTCAACTGAAGTTTGTTGGTCAAATCTAGGGTTCGGGAAAAATAGAAGAGAGAAGAGAATGAATTCGGCATTTCGGCGGCCAGATTGAATCAGAGAGAGGCAGAAGAAGAAGAAACCGAGGGCAAAGGAGCAGTGGAGCACAAATCGTGGCTTATTAGAATCATCCTCATTAGATGAAAGTGAAAGAGGCAAGGCGGCGGACAGAATGAAGATGAATCAATACGTAGCATTTGACAGAATGAAGATGAATCAACACGTAGCATTTACAAAGATGAGTCATGACTGAAGGGTATTTTTGTCTATGAACTATTCATAAGAGAGATTCATGCTTTTAGTATTGTAAGGATATAAATAACAAAATCTCATATCTATAACTTTAAAATTTAAAATTATATAATTTAAAATAAATTTGAAATATAAAAATCACATATTTGTAACTTTAAAAAAAAACAATAAAAATTACATATTTGTAACTTTCAAAAAATATAGACTGTGTTGTTTAGTCGGGCTTAAGATATTTCTAACTTTAAAAATTCAAAAAAGGTAAAAACAAGTAATATTGCGTATTTCTATTTTTTTTAAATCGAATAAAGTTAGAAAAAATAAAAATCGTATATGTCTAACGTAAAAATATTCAAATAAATTTTAAATTTTTTAATGTCGTTTAATTCACATATAAATAATAATAAAAATCTTATATTTGTGACTTTAACAAAATAATCGCATATTAGTAACTTTAAAAAATTCAAATAAAGTTAGGGGGCAAATAACATTGTTTAGTTGTTCATATAAATAATGAAAATTGTATATTTTTAACTTTAAAATTTTAAACAATTTTTAAATTTAAAAATTGAAACATATTCTAAATATAAAAATCGCATATTTGTAACTTCTAACAAAATAAGTGCATATTTGTAACTTTAAAAATTGAATTTAAAATATAAAAATATAATTTTAAAAATTAAAGTAAGTTTAAATTTAAAAATTGAAACATATTCTAAATATAAAAATTGCATGTTTATAACTTTAAACAAAACAATCATATAATTATAATTTTAAAATTTGAAATAAATTTGAAATTTTAAAAATCGCATATTTATAACTTTGAAAAAATAATCGCATATTTCTAACTTTAAAAAATATAATAAAGTTAGATAAAATAAAATTCGTATATTTCTAACTTTAAAAATACAGATTGCGTATAGAAATGTTAAAAAAAATAGAAGACGGAAGATGAGACTAGTGACAGCATCCGCACGTCGAGTAGGGAGAGGTAGAGATGTACATATCGAGGAGCAGACACCTATCGAGGAGCATGCACCTCCTTCCGATGTTGATGTACCTATTGAGGAGTAGACAACTCCTCCTACTGACGCAGATGTACCCATCGATGAGCAGTCATCACATGTTCGCGTTGAGGTAGATGTTGAGGTTGCAGCATCATCACCATCACACTATTATGTTGATTATTATACGGAGGGGTCAGATGATGATGCACATTTAGATGATATTAGACATGCTGGTGAGCATGATCAGATACTTGAGGAGCATATACATCAGAATGCGCAGATACCGGAGGAGGATCAGATACCGGAGGATGATCAGATACCGGAGGAGCAGATACATCCGGAGTTGTTGACATGTTATGTTACCCACAGAGCTAGAGCGATATGGGACAACGAGGTATAATTTTCTTGTTTTAATAAAATTCCGGTATAAAAATTAAAAATATTCAAAACAATTTCTTTAAAATTTTCTAAAAATACTTGATATAAACATAGCATTGGGACAAGACTGTTAGAGTCGTGAAAAGACTTGCTGAGATAAAAAAGATACGTGGTTGGCGTCGTGATGTGGATGACCATGATTCGTGGTTTGGTATGGCGAGATGTAGCGGCCTTACAAATTTGGAGGATGTTGATTTCTGTGGGGTCGATCACTCGTTGATTGCAGCGTTCGTGGAGAGGTGGCACCCTGAGACGAACACATTTCATATGCCATGGAGAGAGATGGGTATTACGCTTCATGATGTTCAGATTATTATGGGAATTGCAGTCGATGGAGATGCACTACTTACTCCTGGCGACCAGCGTTCTAGATTGGAGTGGCTCATCGACGCTTTTGGATTGTCATCTGAGAGCGTCGAGCAGCACCGCACACAGGTTTACATCGACCCATTGAGGAGTATTGTTGATGGCATGTTGGGTCAGCCAGATGCCCCTCAGAGCACTATTGCATCTGTGTATCTATTGTTTTTCATAGCATCAGCTTTGGTAGTCGACAAAACTACCAAAAGGCTCAGATCATGGCTTATCGACTTAGTGAGAGATCATGACAGGACGTCTAGCTATGCATGGGGTACTAGGACGCTTGTATTTATGTATAGGCAGTTAGGGGAGTCATCTAGGACGGGTGTGGTGACGATGGGAGGATGCACGACTCTACTACAAGTATGTAGTTCTGGATGTTAATTACAAACTAATTTAGGGAAAATGTCTACGATGTTGTTTACAAACTAGTTTATATGTATTCATTACAGTTCTGGATACATGCACACTTCCCTTCCTTGGGGTGTGCGGCTGTAGAGGATGCATGCATGCATGGGCATGTACGTTGGTCTTCGAGACTTTCTGTCCCGAAGACACCACCTACTAGTCTACGGAGGGTCCGAGCATTACGAGCACAACTTGACCAGATGAGGGCCGAGGACGTGAAGTTCATGCCATATGATGATCGGGTCCTCGACTTTGGAGGCGAGCATGCGATATCACGGTATAGGGGCCTTATACGGATATTTGACATCGAGGAGCCGTATATGCCAGATCGCTTCTTACGTCAGTTTGGATACGTACAGACCGTGCCATTGCACCCTATCCAGCTCATCTAGGAGTCTCGTCCAGCGAATGCACGTCCTTACAGACTTATTTATCACAGCGTGCATGATCGTTAGGCCTCCCTCCATCAAGAGGAGACCAGAGCGTCATTTGATAGGTTGGTTCAGGCATCCTCCCCATGGCTTGTCGAAGATGCGTACATGACATGGTACATTGCTCGAGGACATCCGTATGTCTTGGCGTCGTCGGCCACATTGATCCCACCCATTGACCGTCCCCCACCTATTCCAGTTTTAGATACCAGAGTAAGTGTTTTTCTACTATCTATCTTTTCATACTATGTACCTTTTGTTGAATAGTAGTTTGAGTTTCTAACAACATGTTATATTTATTACAGTGTCTTCGTATCATGATCGGTCGTGTACGAGATATTCTAGCTCATGGTCCACCATACACTACAAAGGAGCTAGTCTTCATGCTTGAGGAGGCAGTTGGACATCAGATACCGGTTGCTCCTTCTCAAGTCTGGGCATCACAATATCATTGAGCATATTTTATTATTTAGTTATTTTGCATGGATATTGAGTTCTATTTTTTGGATATTTTCGTATGTATGGATATTGAGTTCTATTTTATGGATAGTTTGGATTTTATGTATATTGAGTTTTATTTTGTGGATACTATATAAATTAATTAAAACTTTAATGTCGTATAACAAAACCTATAAAAAAATATACTTTTAATGAACAACACATACTATTCATCAACGATTTCAAATGTAGTGAATCTAAACTACTTATCCGGAACGTCTATCCTTGGCCCGGGTACTGGAGGACACTCCTTATGACGAAGCTCTGTGTAACGAAATATCCTTTCAATGAACGGCGTATCCCATCCATCAACGCTCGGATCGTGATGGTTAGTCCACGTAATATCCACCTCGGGTAATGGGGCATTCTCCTTGAGCCAAACCTACAAAAAAAATTAAAAAGGGTTATTCATGATTGTTAATTATGTTAAAAAATGAGATAATGTAAAACTTCCACTAACCCCTACAAAGTGTGTGTTGTGTGAGACAAACGCTATTGTACGGATCACCGTAGGTGGGCCTTGGTTAGGTGTGCTGGCTATCATAGGAAGGAATGTTGAAGCGTTATTACCAAGGACAACTAGGGCTATCTTGTAGTATGTGGTTGCAGCACACCCAACGATAGGCAACTCCATCCAGCATCTACTTGGGCATGGAGCATTTCTAGTCCAGTTAACATTCTTAAGCACATTTATAAATTTGTTGAATAGGGTGCACTGCATAGATTGACATGTATAATCATGTTATATGTACATATATATATATGATATCACAATTTATTATTAAACTTTATAAAATAAAATACTGACCTTTGAATATATTGTTCTTCTCAAGTTCAACTCCATAAGTATCTCTCTCCTTATTATTAAGAAATATTCATCTGAAAAACCCAAAACCAAAGCAATGGATCTGTATCCAAAATTACCGTCACCTAACACATCCATGGCTCCATTCACATATGGCTCCATGAATTTTCGGAATTCCCCTTCTTCCCAAGGATTTTTTGCACCATCATGTGTAACCTCAGGTGTAGCATCTACATCAATTGGTTCCTTTCCTTTACGACGTAGCCGACTAGATGGAGTGGAGAAAAAAATTTAAGAAAATTCACATAAAAGATGAAGAACACGGTAAACAATAGAATGAACAATGAGCTAATCGGGAAAAATATGTAACACATAAAAACAAGAGTAAAGAAAACTAACTCTTCAGGTGTAGCCTCTGCATGCTTTGCTTTTTTCCCCTGTGAACCTCGAGGACGTCCAGGACCACGTCTAGGTGAAGCCTCATGTGTAGCCTCTCCATCATCCGGATCCACCACTCTCTCAGAACGGGGAAGTCCAGGACCACGTCTAGCCGAATGCTCAAACGAGCTCCGCTCTCTTCTTGTTGATCTCATGATTGGCGGTCTTCCTTTGGCCCGAGCCTTTTGTGTCAGCTCTTTTATCGTAGTACTTCTCGGGTTCTCGATGTCCTCGAAGCAAGATGCCATTTTCTCCATCTCATCGGGGGTGAGCGTGTTTGACTCCATTCTTTCTCTAAATCTGTTCAACGAAACTAGGCTCGGGTTGATGGGATCATCATCATCATCACCCATGTCACCATTTGGAAATGTAACTGAAATCCAATGAACTTGCTTCCAAAATGGGTGAATCTGATTCAATGTTATAGCTCTTCTTGCACGGATTGTTATGATAAAATCATGCGCACATGGCACTCCATGAGCTTCCCTCCAATAACTATCCCGACACACAGCATCATCTCTTGTCCTTCTAGCTTTGGTGTAGTTATCCCACAAGAGCGTGAAACACTCACTGGTGACGTAGTCTCGAAGCAAGTCAAATATCGGTATACGCACCTCCCGAGGAATCCTCACCCGTGACATCTTTAACGAAGCTTGTATCTTCTGGACTTGATCCGTGACCATCAAATGTATGTTGTCACACACCAACTAAAATCCTCCAACACTTGAATCTAGAGTTTGTTTGAGTAATTTGTGTGCGGACTCACACCTACAAAAATAGAAAGATAAATTATCCACAAGAACAAACTTTGAACATATGAGAAGCAAATGGATTTAAATAAATTCTCTTACGCATTTGTCGTCCTTGTGCCAAAATGATGATATAAGTCACACCATGATCTAATGATTGCCTCCTTGTATGGGGTGAGCCACGTCGTCTCGAGATAGTTCATTAACCTCGGATAAGGTGCCCAATGGACCCTCATTTCTGTCAAACGCCGTTTGTAGCTTTCACTCGATCTCGACTCGAATAGGGCATGACATTGTGATGCAAAGACGGCTTGTACTTCCTTACAACGCAAAACGACACCCGCTCTATTTCCAATATTGCTCTTTACATGGAACATACACAAAATATGCTTCACCTCCGGAAAGACTTCACCCAAGGCACCTATAAGACCCAACTCTCGATCGGTGGCAATCACTTCTGGTATCTTGTCGTAGCACAAATGACGAAGTCTCCTTAAAGCCCATTTGTAGTGATCTCTGTTCTCGTGTGCCATGAATACGAAAGCAACTGCAAAAGTTTTTTTTGAGCTTGTGATGCCGACAATCTCCAACAAGGGCATATTATATCTTGAAATAATACAAAAAAAGGATTAAGTAAAAGTGTTGTGCAATAAGATAGACTTCTATCAAACAAAGTTAGAACAAGAATACTTACTCATTGGTCTTATACGTCGAGTCCATCACAATAACATAAGGGAACATGTGGAGCAAATGCCTAGAATCGGGATGTGAGATAAAAAAAAATCAGCCACTTCATCGGAGTCTGTACATCTTCTTGCACTCACATAGTATCCGCGTTCCTTCAACGTATGAAGTACTTGTTGTAATGACCCTCTTCCTTCAGCTTGTTCCATCCTCATCTTCAAACCAGTATTGTAAAATTTCCGGATGGTTGTGACATTTCCAGGATCGTCTAATTGCACGGATTTCAATATATGTCTCGGTTTCAACCTCGACCCCAATTCACGCTCCACCTTTCGATATTGGGCTGGAGTCAAACGTCCAGCATATGCATGACCCCTTAAAACCGATGGAATTACATGGTTGTGGACTCCACATATAACTCTCAATGTCTATTTTTGTTCTTCAATTTGAGTCATCTCAAGTTCAAACATGCACATACACTTTTTTGAGTTCTTTTTTCGGCTAGTACTTCCCACGTGATCGGGATCAACATCTTTCTCCTTTCTAGGTGCACCGTGTCTATCGCATGCCAAATGAAAGATACGGAACCCTCGTCTATCCAACCATGATTTGTTTATGACCAATACCATATTCATCGAGTACCCCACAAACAGAGTCCAACCCACTAAGTTATCTCTATCCAAAAAATATCCATGAAGCTCAAACTTTGACGACAAATCGGTACCGATCACACGAGAATATTCTATAAGATCCTATTATAAACGAAATAAAATATTATTATTAAAATATTGGCTCTTTATTCTAACATGTCTAAAACTAATAAAAAGAAAAATCATAACATATATTTTTATCCAATAAATAAAAAGTAGATTTAAGTTACTCTTCTAGATTTTTTAATTTATATAATATATAATAATTTTATTAAACTATTAATTAGTTTAAATTTAATGAGGTCATAAATATAGTTAAATTTCTTTTTTTAACTTTTTTTATATTTATAATTGAATTTTCAATGTAAAGAATGGATAGAAGGGGGAAACGAATTAAACTATGAGAATGTCAATAGAAAACTTGAAAACTTATGGATATCAAGAGGAAAAAACAAAACTTGGTGATGACATCAAGAGGAAAAGTCAACACTTCATGATGGACACAAGAGTAAAAATACATAAAATATTAATTCTATGATTTCATCTCAATTCTACCATGCCTAAAACAATGAAATAAATGACAAAAAAGGAAATAATATACTTACTTCCATATGTGTAACAAGTTCATTTGGATCGCTATACTTCTTTTCATCGAACGAAAGATTAACGCTTTCACCATCGGATTCAACTTCAATCTCTTCGGAAAATGTCGACATATTCTACGAGGTTTTTTGGATTGAGATGTGAAATTTGATTTGGATTTCACGCTCATAGAGAAATATATAGAGTCGCAACAACGTGCTAGGTTAAACTCGACACTCAGCCCATTAAAGTATCGGGCGCAGCCAGAATCTGTGACTGGGGCGCAGACACATTCTGCCTTTGGGGCACATCCAGAATCCGCCCCAGAGGCGCATTCAGGATGCACCCCAGAGGCAGAATGCGTCTGCGCCCCAGTCACAGATTCTGGCTACGCCCCAAATGCACAATGCGACCGTGTTGTCTCGCTTATTTGATCGAATAGCAACAAAGTTTAATACATGCGAGACGGGACGGACCTAACGGAATGAAGAAGTTAAGGCTCATATCCCGTCTCGTGAATTTTTTTTGGGGATGAGATTTAAATTTTTGGATGAAAGACCACCGGGACCGGAACGGCCCTGGGATTTGTGGGATTTGTGTCTAACCCTAAGATAAGTCATATAGAATTACTTAGGTGGCATACCATTGATGTGGGAGTATTAAAATATGAGTGTATGTATAAAACCACTCCTACACATGTTACGGGGGGAAAAAGACGGGGTTAGTGAACCTTCTGTGTCACAACATAAGTTGAACACGTTTTAAGTTATTGTTGTGTTGAGACCATTGAAGCGACAATATAGGAGGAATACAATTTTCATATTTGTTACATTGGTTTTATTTAGTTTGGGCAATACCACCAATTAATAGGGGTTTTTGTTTGCACATGCTTTTAATAGTCTAAAAGGTTGAAAATAGGAGATTCATAGGACAATTGTTTGTATATTGGAGCATAGAATAGTTGGATTATAATCTAATTTGGAAATCATGCTTAGAATAACCAATGGAGGAATGAATGGAAAAGTGTTTCCATTGTTTTATGTAGGAGTTGTGTTTTTTAAAACCAAATCCGTTGTTTTACATGGGAAAGGGCGAACAACACAACCCAAGGTTTTTCCAGTGTTGCAGATGCGAAGAAATGAAAGATGATAGCAACATTGGAGCTAAAGCTAAAGGATCCTCCATACGTAGCAGCATCAAGAAATACATTCAAACAAAGTCTAAGGTCTCCTTCTCCAGCATCTCTCTCAAAAGTGGTATGTTACTATCTCAAAGCACTTTATAAAATTTTAAAGAATGGGTGATTTCTTGTAATGCTTGACAAGTTAAGGCTGATTTCTTGTTTGGGCATTCAATAAACATTGAGGTGTTGTGTTGTATATTTGGTTCAGAAAGCAGCAAACACAGATACATAACAGAAGAGATCACAAAGTATGGAAACAGAAATATGGATGCGCGAGTGTTCACATTCCGCGAGCTATGTGCAGCCACCGATAACTTCAGCCCCGAGAATCTTCTCGGAGAAGGCGGATTTGGGAGGGTTTATAAGGGAAACTTAGAGCCCCCACACACGGTAATTAAGAGCCCGTTTGGATTTAACTCCGAAAACGGAATAAAAACGAATCTAGTCCATATACATATAATACCCTTATTCATAAAATGTTTTGAATCATTTCTTGTGGTTTAAAGTACTTGTAGAAGAATTTGTTAGTTTTGATACCCTATAGGAAAACAAATTGTTGTGAAGTAAATGCATTTTACATGAAATCACGAGAAATTATTTTCCAAAAAATTCATGAATAAGGGTACACATATGGATTAAATACATTTTCATTTTGTTTCCGTTTCTGAAGTTACAACCAAACGGGGGTTAAGTCTCTTCATTTAAGGGTTCGTACATCACCCAATGTTGTGCAAGTGTTGACTCCCATGTTTATTATGTAACGAAGGAAGTTGCGGTCAAAAAGCTAGACAGAAATGGGTTCCAAGGAAACAAAGAGTTCCTTGTAGAGGTGTTGATGTTGAGCCTTCTTCACCATCCCAATCTCGTCACCTTAGTAGGGTACTGTTGTGAAGGCGACCAGAGGATTCTAGTGTACGAGTATATGATCATGGGTTCCTTGGAGAGTCATCTTCTTGGTAGGTTTAAGTTTAGTTTATGTGTTTGTACTATGTCAATAAACAACACGTAACGAAGCATGATAATAATTTCCTTGTACGTGTTCGCAGATCTGGAACCCCAAGTAAAGGCTCTAGACTGGAACACACGGATGAAAGTGGCAGAAGGTGCAGCCAAAGGGTTAGAGTACTTGCACGAGAAGGCGAACCCACCCGTTATCTATAGAGATTTCAAGGCCTCCAACATACTACTTGACGCCAACTTTACTCCAAAGCTCGCTGATTTTGGGCTGGCCAGGTTAGGTCCGATGGGAGAACAAACCCACGTCTCCACTCGAGTCATGGGAACCTACGGATATTGTGCTCCCGAGTACATGTCTACTGGCCAACTGACCGCCAAGTCCGATGTTTACAGCTTTGGAGTTGTCTTCTTGGAGCTCCTTACCGGAAGGAGGGTCATTGACAATAATAGGCCCATTGAGGAGCAAAACTTGATAGCTTGGGTACGTCATGCACAAATATTTAGGTACTTGCTTCAGTTACATAGATATATATCATTCCTTAAATTACAAAATCACTGATGTTTTGATGTATTGTATAGGCACAACCGTTGTTGAAAGACAAAACCATGTTCACTGTAATAGCAGACCCATTGTTAGAGGGAAACTACCCTTCAAGGAGTCTCTACCAAGCTCTAGCAATCGCGGCCATGTGCCTTCAATCGGAACCCACCATTCGTCCTATCATCAGCGATGTTGTAACCGCCCTTGAGTTCTTGTCCCCGAACACAGGGGATGATGATGATGAAGACGAAAATTAAGAACATGCATACCAAGAACAAAAAAATTCTACATGAAGATGGGAGCCGGATACAAAGGAAACAATGACATATGAGAGTTCCCTACCGTGAAAAGATGTAAAACAAGAGATGAAAAAAGATATTTAATTCCTAGTCTTCTTTTTTTTCTTTTTTCAGTTATGTGTTTTTCATCATTGAACGTCATAGCTTTCTTCATATGTTTCAGTGTAAATCATAATGTGTTTGTACATACACTTCTATGTAATTTATAAAAAAAAATAGGTGATTTGAATCCTCATGAAGTGGAGCCACAATAAAAAAAAACATAGAGCATGACCTACCCACAATAGTGACTCGAAAGAGGAAAAGGAGGTTCCATTGGGTTAAGGTTTGAGTGAGAGTTGTGTTGGGGACCTCTCAGACGGTAAGAAGGAAATGAGCACAGTAAGAAGGCAATGACCAAGGGATGGGGCAATGTAAAGGGTCTCTAGTATGAAAATAAAAAAACCCAAAGGGGGAGGTATCATCAATGACAAATGGGGGATACCATGGAAAAGAGGTCATTGGTGCCATAACTAAGGATCGCAATGTCGCTTGTGGTAGGTCATGAGTGTTGAAACGAGAGCCTAAGATCTCGCAAATAGATGTACAAGACTCGTTTGTAATATAAGAGTCATGATCAAACACAAGAAGAATGATAGAGGAATTTGAATATTAATTGAAAAGCCTAAAATCAAAACTGAAAATCGAAAGAGAAGACAAGGATCGAGCCGACCAATCGACTTGATCAAGACAGAGAAGTATGGACCGAGTAGAGATAGAAACAAGATATAAATATAAACACACACGGTCGAATCGACCCGTTACTTGGATCGACTTATATAGTAGTAGTAAGAGAGAAAGAGTGGGGGTTTTAGGGTTTTCAAACAAATGCACATAAGTAACAATCAACAAAAGTATAGATGATCAATAAAGTAATTCCAAAATATGAATCACCACAATAATGGATAATACAAACTCAATTCATGACCAATTAAGTCTATTGTCATATTAACCATGCTATGAAGGGAACATGTCTACGCATCTCTCGAATATTGTAAGAAATTAAGGTATCCATTCACGTAGCTTTGACATCTTGCAAACAATAAACTAAAGTACAAATAAACCCTAGAACCATCTACACACAACTTTTGCACCTTGTGTTGGAAGATCATAGGATTGTCATAACATATGAACAAAGACAATATTACAAAGAACATAAACAAATATAAACATCATAAATCCATACTGAAATCAGTAATCAACACAAGGTTAAGCAAGAATCAAAGAACACCATATTTTGTTTATGTTCTTCAGACTTTTCTCTATGTTTGTGGAAATTCGAGAGGGTGCTCGTCCCAATCCACTAGGTAATTAAATCAGACTTATAAAGAATGAATTGTTTGTTGCAAGGACAACACTTAGAAGCTAGAACACATATCTAATGTGAACAAAGGGTATGAATCACTAACTCTAATTGTGCCGAACTCATCTTTAGAATGATATTCGATGTCACAAGTGATGCATATTCTTGATCTGAAGCTACAACACACATGAACATTGGTATTAAATTGAATTGATTAAAGAAACAAATTAGAACGCCATGCCACATCTAACCTAAATTGATTGAATGAAGTATGAAACTTGATCAAAGAAGAATGTATTAGAGGTCGACGGTAGTAGGTTTTGAAAGGAGCATAAAATTTAACACAAATATAGAACTTTATAACTAATTTTCACCGATCAGTATTGGCAATATTATTCAATATTAATAAATTTCTAAGTAAAAATTACAATGGGGGATAACTTTATTTATATTTTATACTAGTAAAGAGACTAGTTCAACAAGGAAGCTAGCATATCCTAGTCTAAAAAAGAAAATGAGAGAATATAACTTGACTCATTAATATAAAAGTTAACTAGTTTAACCAAAATTAAAAACATGATGAGATATGGGAAGCTCCTAAATTATAACACTAGAAAACAGCGTCCTACTTCAGTGGAGTGAAACAATGAGGCGTCCAACTGCCTTCGGAGAAGGCATCCACTATATGCTTGGATTTGGGCATGGGCTAGTTGTATTAACTAGAAGAGGAGCGGATCAAATGAAAATGGTATTGGGTCTTTTCTTTTGATCAATAGATACCTAGTAGGAGATGCAGTTGAACTTGTACTTATATTAGTTTCATCAATCTATTATATAAATGTATCATCTAGATTATAATTAAATAACACAAAAAGCAAGTTACTAATTATAGATCATAGAACATTATTCTAATCCCTCTTTAGGAACGTTTCGGGGAAATCATCCGGGGTTTTTTATTTATTTAGTAAGTTCTTCATATGATCCTCATCTTCTTAACTTGGCCCCTGACTTCATTTCTAGTTCGTAACTGATGCGTTGTTGATGTCACAGTTTCCGATCTAGATTGAAAGTTCTCGACAAAATCAAATCTCGGTTAAATCAATGAAATCTCGGCCGAGATTTAATGAAGAACATGCCGAGATTTATCAAAACTCAGAACGCAAAATAATGAATGATATGAAAAGATAAGAAGATGATTGATGGAATGAAATATAATAAGTATAGGAAGATATGAATCAAGATATTCCCGCAAAGAACCTTGACCAATGATGTGTGAAACCCTCTTAATGAAGAGCTTACCTTAACCCTCACTTCTTTAACCTTACACAAGTCTTCTAAGTAAGACAAACACAAGGAGGGACTAGTACTGACTAGGAGCACCAACTTTCAAAAAGATTAACACACACAAGCACAATCTAGCAAGGACTTCACAACGATTCATTCAAGGATCTCTCTTTGATTGAATACAAAAGAATAAAACACAAACTTCATAAGCGAAGCTGCGAGTTCACACAATACTGTGGAAAATAATCAAATCAAATCTATATAGAAACCTCTCCTTTAAGGCTATTTATAAGGGAGATTTTCCTATGTAAACTAGGAAATATATATCTACAAGATAATATAGGAAATATATCTTTAAAAGATAATCTAGGAAAGATATAAAAATAATCTCAAAAATAGTATAAAAAACTAACAATTACCTTAGAGAATGTTTGAGAGCTTTTAAGATAGTAAGATAAAAGATAGTTGCCATAATTAAAAGATCTTGACCGGATCTTCAAGCACGTGTAAGAGACAAAATCTCGGTTTAATATATCGGCCGAGATTCCGGTAGGTTGACCGAGATTTCTTCTTTGAGGCTCTTTCTTCGTCCTAGCCACCTTCTATGCTTCTTGGCTCTTCTTGGTCGTGATTTGTCTCGTCTATGACAGTCAACAATGTCACCAAAGGAGTCCTAAGTGTTAGTAGGGTCTCTTTGAGTGTATATTGTAACATCTGGAACTTTTATTCCGGATGGTTAGCAAGTTATGGACCTTCCCGCAGACGCGGCTCAGTTTTCCCGCAGGCACGAGGTGCTGAGTGCCAGGGTTTATTCCAAAAATCCCGTGTGGACCCTTCGTTTTCCCCTTTCTGCTTTTGACCCCTTGTTATTGTTGTGATGGGCTTCTTGACCCCTTGTTTCCTCTTTTAATGGGAAGCCAAGCCTTCCCTCTCTCTCCTCCCTTTTCACTTTCACGTGACATTTCATTTTCCCCCTTTCCCCTTTGCTTCTTCTCCCTCCTTTGGCTTGAGCATGGTAGCTTTTCTTGATGATCTTCCCTCTCTTCTCCTTAATTGATGTCCAGTAGTGAGATGTGCTACAAATTCGTATTGGTAATGGGAAGCTCTTCCTTCCTTCTTCATTTCTTCATCTTCATCTTCTTCCTTGAGCTTTCATGGTGGAAGTCATGGATCCTAAACTTCTTCCCCTTGTTTATGCTTCCATGTCCTTAGATTTAGCTTAGATCATATGTAGGGATCATGTTGTGTGTGAAGATCTTCCTTGATGGAGCAAGCCAGCCGGGAGTGGCCGGAATCGCGTGCACAACTGAGAAGAAAGCCGTTGAAGCTCGCCTTTGGAGTTCGACCGCACCCGCAGCTGGACAGTGCCGCGGGGGGCGCACGTAGTAGCCCAGCCGCAGGGGCGGCGACCTCAACCGCAGGGGCGGCAGCCTGTAGCTCCTGGCCGCAGAGGCGGCGGCCTTTGGCCGCAGGTGCGTCTCACCTGGCCGCAGGGGCGGTTTTTCCCGGTCCAACCCCCTCTCTGGGGTTGTGTTTCCTTCTTCCGAGCCCGTGTCTTTGCTTGGTGAGTTCCCTCCCTTGAGTATGTGCTCATAAATGATCCTAGAGAGTGTTTGTTTGCTCTAAAAGGTCTGTGCAAGCTTTAAAATTTATAACCCAAGAAGTATGCTTGAAAAATATACGAACCCACAATGTACGGATCAATTGTAATAAAAGCAAGAATTTCAGGGGTCAAACACAGGGACAATGGTGAAACAAAGCAGGAAAACAGGTAGTCAAATATTGTAAATAACTACGAATTAAAGCAATCAAAGATGACGTAAAAGTCAAGTAAGGGGAAATGTTGATTCTAGGGATTAAAGCATCTAGTTGTGGTTTCGACTCAAGATCTAAAAGGATAACGCGGACAAAGCTGAGGTTTGTAAAGGGAAGGTGTTTCTAAAGTGGGAATAGATCACCGGGTAAGTCTCACTACTCACTATCCCAAACCAAAGCTCCTATCACCGGGTAAGTCTCAAGGTACTAAGGAAAGGAACTATAATCTCAAACCAACACACCACCCAAGGGAATAGAATTAACCTTTACCGGGTAAGTCTCAGGCTAACTCTCAAATATGGGATGAAGGCACACTCAAACCCCAATAAAGGATAAACCTTTATTACCTACACTCATGATCTTAGGTAAACAAACAAAGGAATCACCGGGTAAGTCTCATTCTAGGCTTGCATTGAACCAGGAAAGGTATAATAAGGATAGGATTTGGCAAACTTAAACTCTTAACTCAGAATAGGATTCAGGAAAGGTTCACCTCTTTCAGTTATATTCCACCCTGGCCGAGATGTTCAATGACTGAGCGATGTGTTCTAGGGTTAAGGTAAAGACTCGAGCTTTCAGGGTCCTGCTAGGATTAAGATCATTCTATCATCGTCTTTCCTACAACTTTCAGCCAATCACCCTAGAATCGCATAAGAAACTTAGCCAACAATCATCATGATAATAATAATCATATTAATGGGAAAGGAATCAATAATCGAACAAGAAAATATTAAGAAAAAGGTCTCAATAACTTAATCAAACAATCAACAAACAAGTGTTCCTCAATCACGAATCAGCAAAGACAACAAACCAAAAGTAATCTAAGAAAGTCTTACAAACTCCTTCAAAAGCTAATTCTAACTATGATGTCTTCCTTCCTTGAACTTCAATCCTTCAATACTTCCTTCAAACTTCCTTCAAAACTCCAGAAAATCCCTCAATTGCTGGATGCTATAAGCATGGTTGAATTGTGGAAAATCCAACCCTTTATATAGAAGAATTATCTTCCAAAGATAATAATATCTTAAAAAGATAATGTCATATAAAATATATCTCTATCTCTTAAAATAAATCAGCCAAAAATAATATCTTCCTTCCAGAAATCCATCCAAAAATATAAGATATCCTCCTTTCAAAAATAAAAGATCTCATCCAAAAATAAAGATCTCACCGGCGACAGGGTGTTCGCCTCGGTCAGGACGGTCCTCCAGATCACCTCGGTCGAGGTGGTATTGTAGCTGACCGAGGTGAATCTCAACTGAATGTGAAATCTCTCAAATCTGATCCAAAGTCAATCTTTTTAATCATTTCCATGCTTCTAGAGATCTTCCTTAAGCTCTAGAATGTAGCTCCAATGACTCCTTAGCTTCCTTAGCTCCATTTTGATGCAAAACGCGCCATTTTACCTACAATTACAACGAAACTAGGTGTAGACCTTGATTCCCGCAAGGGTAGACAAAACAACAATATAACCAAAGAATATACATTCATACATGCAGATTTATGAACATAAAACGTCTAAACTAGCCCCAAAATATAGACTATAATACATGCTATCAAAATACCCCATACTTGTCTCTTGCTTGTCCCCAAGCAAGTTCCAAATCTTAGATACAAGATAGAATGGATTATAAGTCAGAAAAATCAATGAAAAGCATTTCAAAACATTTTTGGTGGTGTGCTCCACTCATAGATCACTCTAAGAGAATGCTTCATGGCAAATAAAATCAAGACATAATCAAAGCATTTTATAAATATAAGAAAGTTGTTCATCTTTGCATAAAATCATAGAATGCATAATAAATCATATTTATCGAAATCAATCATGTATAATCCAGTTTAAACAACCAAGTCACAACAAGCTCGAGGTCTCAAGGGCTTCCAAAAGAGGTCAAGAAACACGTCAGGGCGGGATGTATATAGGGTATGTGGTGCTAGAATCCGGAAAAAGGATCTTACTTCACTTTCTTTGAATCTCAACATCTTCCACCAATAAGCTTTGCTTATTTACTTTACTTTTTGGGATGCAAGGACAGAGGTGCACAATAACCGAAGCCTAGGAAATCAGCAATTATCAATTTCTCGAGATGCCTCAAACCCTTTATGCACATACCAAGACCCGTTAGGAATATCGCTCAACCCGACTTTGGTAAGGCACAAACACCTGGCTATGTGAATGGTGCCGAGTTACTCATCATCATGATTGACTTCCCCAAACCTAATTGTTTCTTTCTAACACTTTCAGCCAACATCTCAACTTTACTTTCACTTGCTTTTCTTTGCTTGCTTCCAAATTCCCAAATAGGTAAAGGGAGGAAAATATGTATATGAGGGGCTAAGCATGGTCAAGAAGAAGAAGAGAAGAGAATGAATTGCCTTAATCATCACAGGAAGAATGTGATAGAACTCATCATGTGGTGTCAACCTTCAAATTCAAAATAATTTTGATAAAAACAAAGTATTAAACATGTTAAAACTTCAAATAAAGCATTTTGCAACTTAAACATATCATAAAACCTTTCGAGCATATAAAGATTTCAAAACTAATCTGCAAACAGAATCATCATTGAGGTCATATCTAGAGAAGAAGCACAAAACGTTTCGAAAAACTCTCAGTTAAGAACCCACCTCGGTCGAGGTGTTCTGACGTCATCCGAGGTGTCCACCTCGTCCAGTCAAGAACATCCCGGTCGAGGTCATAATTTTTTTTTATCAAGCCAGTTTTTGACATTTTATTCAAACAAAAATCTATATGTATGCATGTAATGACAGATAAACACATGACGCCAAGTAAAGCAGAATAAGATCATAAATATCCGAAGAAGTCATACAAACATACACATAAGGTCATAATACATCCAAATACCCCATACTTGGGACACATTGTCCCAATGTGTCAAATAAAAGTCTAGAATCAGAAAACTCACCAAACCTAGCTGAACTGCATAATAAATAAATAAAGAAAATCCATGCAGCTCTAATCCTCGTTAGTTGGTGGCGGTGGTGGATGTGGAACGTAGGGGTGTTGGGTCTAATCAAAGAATAGCCCATCATCTACTGAAACTGAATCTCCATTCTACGAAGTTGGTAGTGCTGGCTCTCCCTTATCAGATGCATCCAACCATCGGTATCTACGCTCATCCTCAAAGCACTGGGACATGTCTACCATCATGGCTGCATAGGAGTCAATCATTTGCTCAGTCAGCTCACCAATCCGTCGGTGAGCCTCTGGATCTCTGTGTCTCCAAAATCTGCGC
Source organism: Fagopyrum esculentum (assembly GCA_033239045.1). Classification (NCBI taxonomy): domain Eukaryota; kingdom Viridiplantae; phylum Streptophyta; class Magnoliopsida; order Caryophyllales; family Polygonaceae; genus Fagopyrum; species Fagopyrum esculentum. The sequence continues at coordinate 57,973,034 of BSUD01000004.1, forward strand.
AGAGGTGGTGCTGCTGCTGTTGCTACCTCCTCCTCTATCGCCTCCTCATCAAGGTCGACAATTGGAACACTAGGCTACCGGTATCAGTATCGGTCTCCATAGCAGCTCCTCCATCAAACTCCTCCTCATCATCAGTAGCAGCAGCATCTCTGGCATCCTGCATGTAAGGAAACCAAGCAGAATTGAGAATCAAAATTGGAGAATTAGTCGGAATGTGACCGTTACGAGTTTGAAAATTTGACCGTTGTAAATGTGACCGTTGAAATGTAGTCGTTGGATTTTTACGAGCCTATATATATTACATGTCTCATCATTTTACAATTCACATTCATCTAAACCACAACAACATAAAGAAAGAAATTCGTTAAAATGTCAACATTTTTTGAAGAAGGAGATGTAGAATCCGATGGTGAAAGCTCTATTATGCCGTTTGAAATTGGTAAATACAATGATCCGGAAGAAATTATCGCACAACTTGAAGTAAGTGTACAAACTCATTTATATTTTACTTTTAAACGATGTTAGAATAGATAATTAGAATTGTAGCATTAGTTCGAAGAGTTTTAGTCAATGTTAGAATAGATAATCGGAATTGTAGCATTAGTTAGAATAGCTTTAGACAAAGTTAGAATTGAGAATCAAAATTGTAGAATTAGTCGGAATAGTTTTAGACAATGTTAGAATAGAGAATCGGAATTGTAGAATTAGTCGGAATAGCTTTAGACATTTAAGAATATAATATGTGGATAGTAAAAATATTACTCTATGTTATTTTATTTAGGATCTTATGGAATATTCTCGTGAACTCGGTACCGATTATTCGTCAAAATTTGAGCTTCATAGATATTTTGCGGATAGAGACAACTTATTTGGGTGGGCTCGGTATGTGACAAACGCAATGAATATGGTGTTAGTCACTAAAAAATCATGGTTGGATAGAAGGGGTTTTCGTATCTTACAATTGACTTGTGATAGACACGGAGAACCTAGAAAAGAAAAAGGCGTTGATCCCGACCATGTTCCAAGTTCTAGTTGGAAAAAAAACTCAAAGAAGTGTATCCGCTTGTTTCAACCGAATGGAACACAAATTGAAGAGGAAAAGTGGATAGTGAGGGTTTTATGTGGAATCCACAACCGCATAATTCCCTTGTTGTTAAGGGGTCATGCATTGTAGGACACTTGACTCCCAAGCAGGGCCGAAAGGTGGAGCGTGAATTGAGTTCCGGCTTAAAACCAAGACATATTTTAAAATCCGTGCAATTAGAGGATCCTGACAATGTGACCTCCATCCGGCAAGTTTACAACACCGGTTTGAAGATTAGAATGGAACAAGCACTTCATACGCTGACGGAACGTAGATATTATGTGAACACTAGGAGAAGTTCGGATTCTGATGAGGTGATTGATTTCTTTATCTCACTTCCCGACTCGAGGCATTTGCTTAGCATGTTTCCCTATGCTTTTGTGATGGAGTCGACATATAAGACCAACAAGTAAGTTTCTATTCAAGGCGCATTTTTACTTTACTTTATTTCCTACACTCAATCATATTTTCCTAGAAAATTTGAACTTAATCGTTGCTTTTTATTACTTTTAGATACAATATGTCATTGTTGCAGATCGTAGGCATCACTAGCACAAAGAAGACATTCACAATTGCTTTTGTATTCATGGCACAAGAGAATAGAGATCACTACGAGTGGGCTTTGAGGAGGGTCCATTATTTGCTATACGGAAAGACTCCGGAGGTAATTGTCACCGATCTCACGAGCTAGATCTTATAAGCGCACTAGGTGTAGTATTTCCCGAGGTAAATCATATATTGTGCACGTTCCATATAAAGTGCAACATTTATAACAAAGCGGCCCTCGTTTTGCGCAATAAGGAATTGGAAGTCATCTTCATATCCCATTGTCATGCCTTTTTCGAGTCGAGATCCAATGGAAGCTACCAACGACGTTTGTTGGAAATGAGAGACTATTGACAATCATATCCGAGGTTAATGAACTATCTTGAGACGACATGGTTTACCCCGTACAAGGAGGCAATAGTTCGTGCTTGGACGGACGTACACCATCATTTTGACACAAGAACCATAAATGCGTAAGTTGTTTAAACATTCACTACATTGATAAACATTTCTTAATTTTGTAATTAACCTTTTTTTTAGGTGTGAGTCCGCGCACAAGTTGTTGAAACAAACACTAGATTCTAGTGTTAGAGGTTTCCAATTGGTTTGTGAAGTCATACACTTGATGGTGAGAGATCAAGTCCAGAAGTTATAAGCTTTTCTAGAGATGTCACGGGAGAGGATTCCACGAGAGGTGTGTATACCGATATTAGACTTGCTTCGCAACTACATAACAAACGAGGGTTTCACGCTCTTGTGGAATAACTACACCAAGGCTAGACATACAAAAGATGATGAAGTGTGTTGGGACAGTTTTTGGAGAGAGGTTCATGGAGTGCCATGTGTGCATGACTTTAGGATTGCAATCCAGACTCGTAGACCTATCATGTTGAGTCTGATACACCCATTTTGGAAGCAATTTCATTGGATTCCGGTTGATTTTCCCGATGATGATATTGGTGATGATTATGATGATCGTACAAACCCAAGCCAAGTAACTCTAAATAAGTTTAGAGAAAGAATGGACTCAAACATGCTAAGCTCGGATGAGCAAGACAAGATTGCATCTATACTGGAGGACATCGAGAACCCCGGGAGTACGACGATGAAGGAGCCGACACAAAAAGTAAAGGCAAAGGGACAACCTCCAACCCCGAGATCAACAAGAAGAGAGCCCAGTTCATTTGAGCATTCTACTACACGTGGTCCAGGACGTCCAAAAGGGAAGAAAGCAAAAGATGTAGATTCTACACTGGAGTCGACTCATACTAGTAAGGCGCGTCCTACTACTAAGGCACGTCGTAAAGGAGAATTTTGTTGGAGACAACGAGAATTCCCAAAGTTTATGGAGCCGTATGTATCGAGAGCAATCATTGTACGAGGAGACGGGCACTGTGGATATAAAGAAATTTCCACGGTTTTGGGATTCTCGGATGAAGATTACTTGGTAATACGAAGGAATATGCTCATGGAGTTAAGTTTGAGAAGAGCATTGTATTCTAAGGTAGTTATTATTTCATAAAGTTACGTTTTAATTAGAATCATTGATGTTAACAATGTTTTTCTTGTTAATCTTTGCAGCGTGTAGTCCTCAATCAGCTTGACAAAGTCCTTCAAAACGTTTATTGGACGAGTCAGTCTCCGTGTCCAGAAGAACATTGGATGAAAATACCTATTGTCGCATGTGTAGCAACCACCTATTATCAGATTGCATTAGTTGTCCTTGGGACCATCCCAACGACATTCCTACCTATGATAGCCAACACTCCTAACCAAGAGGCCCCTACAGTCATTGCTCGATAGCGTTTATATCAAACAACACACACTTCCGGTTGGTCGGCGTTTTACTTTCAATCAATTTTGAGAAGATTAAGCTACTAGGGTAACTTATTTTTCTAGAATACAAACAAGACCCCAAGTATATAACAATTTATAGAAAAAGATAAAATATTAATTAAGGATATATTTAATAGGCAGTTATTATCTTACTGAAAGTTACTTAATTGGTAATATTTATTAATTAAGCAAAAAATAGGTAACCGGTTAATAAGGTAACCGTCCGTGATATTCTCCACTTCAGATTTCAATTACTAACCAAAACCAAAATCAAAATAAAAAAAATTGATCAACGAAGACGGAAGCAGTTCGCCATAGCCGGTGTTCTCGAGGTCTCGTCGCCCTCTCAACCGTCGTCCTCAACATTCTACTTCAATCGCCTAATATTCGCTCGTCATCAACAAGTATAAGTTACAAATTGCTTCAAGGGATTATTCTCAATCCCGAATCGATTAACTTCAGTCGCCATAGCTAGGTAAGATTGCTTCGACGATTATGCTCTAGATGTTGAAGAAAACCACTCTTTCGTACCCATATATTATCAGCAAGATTCAGTTGAGAATGATGAAGTTCAATGGACGCAATATGCGCAATCTGTTTGGGGAGTCCGAATTGTAGGGCTTTTGTGACAGAATTGAGGATTGATCGGCAAGATTCAGTTGAGAATGATGAAGTTCAATCGAGTATTCAACGGTCGTCTTCAACAGGTATAAGTTAAAGAATGATTATGTACATATGTTGTTGATTATGTACATATGTTGCTGCGAAAATATTACTGATTAACTATATATGTACCAAATATGTAGTTTGTGTACATTTGGATAGGGATTTGATGATACATAGACATATTTTGTGTGTACATATAACATGATGTCGATTAGAATATGTACTATTTTGTGTTTGCATGTACATATGTTTGTAGTCTCTGGTGATTATGTACATATTTTGCTGCAAAAATATTACTAACTAACTATATATGTACATATATTTGCATTCTTTGCGATTATGTACATATGTTGATGCGGAAATATTACCAAGATTGATTCACTATCGTCGCCATTGATGAACACAAGTTGGAAAGGACGAACATTCCGGAAAATATTTTGATTTCCTTAATAAATGGAGGTATTTTGATTCCCTTAATAGATGGAGAGAGAAATATATTAAATTTCCCATTTTCTAATAATTAGTTGCTTAATAAATGGAGAGAGAAAGATATTTTGATTTCCTTAATATCCTCCTTTTATTTTAATAAATCTTTTTTTATATAATTTGGAGGAGCCTATTTTGTACTCATTATTAACTTGGGGTCCTTTATATGCTCATGGTTACAAAACATACCTACTCCCCCATTTTACCCATCAATTTTTTGTATTTAAACTCAATATTCAATAACCTTTTTTCGTAATTTAACGAGGAGTTACGTCGTGCGACGGGTCACCGGGAGATTAGTGGAGGATATCTTTAGTCGTCTTGATATATTGTTGTCATCATGTTTTAGTCATTTTGATATATTGTTTTCGTCATGTAAGAACTACTTCATTTTGGTGGTACTTGATATTTTGATTTTGTTTACCTGGAGTACAATGAAATAATAATACAAACAAAAAATAAAAACTTAAATGGATAATTCATAAAATAAAAGAAAGTTAAGAATTCACAAAATAAAACTCAAGTTTGTTAAAAACAAAATAAAACATAAAAAACAACAAGCTACAACTACAAATGTCATGGGGCATGCTGTGAAGCCCAGACCTGAGATGAAGAATTTACAAAATAAAACTGAAGGGTTCGGGTTCGGGTTTTCGGGTATCGGGTTTTGGATTTCAGTTTCGATTTCGGTTTTATCAACTTCGGAGAAAAATGGATCGAAGAAGAGCTGCTCGGACAAGAAGAAAAGAAGGGGAAGAAGGCTCCGCTTGCGCGCGTTTGCCCTAAATAGGGTTGGCGCGCAGACGGAGTCCGCGTGCGTGTGGGATGGCGCGCAAGCCCATTGCGCTCGGTCCAAGCGCAGTCGGACTCCGCGTGCGCTGGGTCGAGCGCATCCGGACTCCGTCGTCGTCTTTGCGTTGGCGCTCAACCTGGGCGCCGACAAATGACGTTGATGCCCATTTTCTAATTTTTTTTAAAAAAATTATTAATTTTTTTTAATTTTTATTTGGGTGCCGGCGCACGGCGTTGGCGCTCAATACCCTATTTTTTCTATTTTAACCATTTTTAAATTTTATTAATTTTTACTTTGAGCGTCAATGTCATGCGCCGGCGCTCAAATCTCTCGTTTTTCCGATTTTTTGCCCACTTTTTTTTTTAAAAAAAAACTTGAGCTCCGGCGCATGGTCTTGGGCCGTCGGCGCCCAAAACCCTTATTTTTGGTTTCTGATTGAGCGCCATCGGAATGCGTTCGTTTTTTACGTTATAATATAAACTCTGTGTCTTTAGCTTTTTCGTATTTAAATTGTTAATTTAATATTTTTTTTTTGCAGACGATGTGTCTTGAGTTTCATAGTGAATGGGAAATGTATGGTGATTTTACGGATTTTTCTGAATTAGTATACATCCGTAATGAGGGATTAGGGGTGTCAATGAGTCGGATTTGGGGCGGGGAGTACCCTATTCATCCCCATCTCAGTTTAGTAAAATGCCCACCGTTCCCATACCCATACCCGTTCGGGTATTGAAAATTGTCTCCATCCCCGTCCTCGTCGGATATTTGCTCCCATCGGGGAATCCCCATCCCCGTTTATTTTTTCCCATTTTAATGTTTTATGACTTTTTTCTATAAAGTTTTATGTCTATGTCGGATATTCATTCCCATCGGGGAATTCCCCGTTCCCATATTTTTCACAACTCATGATTATCCTGTTACCATATTTTTCCCGCAAAGTACATTGTAAAATGGGTTAGATGTTTCATAATTAAGTTGATCAAATGTAATAAGCTGAACATATAAATTAAAATTTGCACCATGTGCAATCATCGTGTCAGCTACTTAGCAGCCTCAGCTGGCTCAAGTAACTTGCATCGCAAAATGTACATCGTAAAATGGGTTAGCTTTTTCATAATTTGATTATGAAAGATGGATATATTGTTAATCAACTTACGACGTACATCGCAAAATGTACATGGTAAATTGGTAGATTAACACGTCACCTTCTCCAATATGTCAAAGTATAAGTAAGTTTATTGTGCATATACATTAGGTTTTGTTTATTCGGATTGATTAACACATCACAAAATGTACACAATTTGTGAATTAAATTTCGTTTAAACTTTAAACTACAATGAAAGTCTAATATAAATACATTTTGTTTATTCGGGTTTCCCCATTGGGTTCCCCGTCAGATTCCCCATCGGAGTTCCCCGTCGAGTTCCCCGTTGGGTTCGGGTTCAAATCGGAGAGCAGGGCGAATACTCCTATCTTCATCCCGTCCCCATCCCAAGCAGGGAATCAAATTTTAACCAATCTCCGTCCCCGTTTAGGATCCCATCCCATTCCCGCGACGGATAATTACCTGCAAATTTTTGGAAATCTCCAACCCATTTACACCCCTACGAGCGATGATGGTTGTTCACAATACACACATTGTTGGAAAACTAAGTTAATTTTAGGTGCATTGTTTTTTTTTTTTTTTCCTTTAGTAACAATAATCATATTGTTATGAAAGGTGACATTTTTTGTTTTATAACAATATTTTCTTCTTAGAATATATTTATGTTTCTTAACTAGTATTAAAAGATTTATTTATTTATATTAAAAATATTCGTACATGACACGAGTCCTAAACTAGCTATTTAAAACAATACACAAGTGATTTTTAAAAAAATACACCGACAAATTCACCTAATTCATTTTGTAATTTTTCTAACATAAAAATAATATAAGTTTTATTTGGTTATTGCTATTCGTACAACAGTGAACATGCTATTCATACCGCTTGTACGACTACTCGTTGCGTAGCCATAGTTAGCATTTTTTTTTTCTTTCGTTTTTTATGAAATTTTTTTTAAACCTTATTTTTTTTCCATAAAAAAACACCGAAATTTTCACACTTTACATCGAAAAACACCGGAGTTTTAACCAGATTTACGATTTGAAGTGCGGGCCCCAGGAGCCGGCGCTCAAATAAATAATTTTTTTTTAAAAAAAAGCGCTTACGCCTACGCATGCTAGATGCATAGCTCAGATTGGTCTTAGCGCTACACGTACGCGATGCGTAGGCGTAAATGTGGTACGCATAACATGAAACGGATGGTACGAATAGCAATCTAGGTTTTATCTACCTACTATATTAAATCCAAAACATTTATTTTAATGTGGTTCTTCCTAAATCATAATATGTCACATGTCATTTTCTTATAATTATGATTTTTTTCTAAATTATATATATATAGTTGTCATATTTAAATATTAATTTCTAAATACTAATTAAATTAAAAAGTAATTTCTAAATTTTTTTATAAGATATTTTAAATTTTTAGATTTATTAAACAGTTATATTTTTTTTATCTAAAATTTTGACCAATTTATCATCAAAACCGATAATAATTACATATCAATTAATATACATATACTAATATGATAATAGGGTATCATTCAAGTAAGGCCCATTATTGCGGTACGGCCGTGCGGCCGTACCGCAGGGCGACACGTGTCCCGAAAAAAAAAAAAAAAAAAAAAAATTTTTTTTTTTTTTTTTTTTTTTTTTTT
>BSUD01000004.1:57981801-58185332 GCA_033239045.1 Fagopyrum esculentum
AAAAAAAAAAAAAAAAAAAAAAAAAAAAAAAAAAAATTTTTTTTTTTTTTTCGGGACACGTGTCGCCCTGCGGTACGGCCGTACGGCCGTACCGCAAAAAGAGGGCCGTACCTGAATGATTACCTATGATAATAAATATAACTTTAATATTCAAAACCCGCGGGGATTACACTAGTTTTAGATAATAATATCACTAAAAACTAGTTGTAAAATAAACCGGTCCGTCCCTATTTTCTCAAAATCCCGTCTTTTGGCCTGTTCCCTTCCAAGTTCTCAAATCATCTACACAGACCAAACGACCTGTGGAAAGAAATCGAAAGAGGGAATCAGAATGATAAGCGTCCTCACACAGGTAAAGATCTTGCAGATCCTCAATTTCTCGTTCTCATGCTATCACTGTTATCCGGACGTTATCTTTCTCACGATTCTTTGGTTTATTTTCCTTTTCTAATGTTGTGGACAGGAGCGGTTGCTAGGGTTTGCGCTCGGCAGCGCTTTCATGGCGGGCGTGATTTTTGAGAACCGGAAAAGTGTTCATAGATTGATCTCCGAGAGCGATTTGGCTTTTGGTGGACAGCCTCCGGTAAGCATTATTGGCTTTTTTCGTTGATAGTTTATTACATTTTTAAATTTTTCTTTCGTGCTTTATCGTTGCTGTTTTCCGAACTAATTTTAATCTTTCGTATCGACAATTGATTGTTCTTTGTGATTCCGTAGACAATTTTGGTAGCAATGTGTTTCAATTCCGCGAGTCTCTATTATGATTTCATCAATCTGTAGTATGTTGTATTTATAACTAGAAGTATGTATGAATAACTGAGTAAGATGTTTTGTTTTGCTCTTTTCCTTCAATTGTAAAAACATTGTACTAAAATTACATGAATATTTGGAACTCTAGTGCAGATCACCAGATCCAACTGGGCATATAATCTGTTGTTAATTTGTGTTCCACATCATATGAAAATGGAAATACTGTAAAAACAACTATGATTTATGCCATCTTGATCAGTATTTCGTGGGAGTATCATGCGCTATTCCTTATTGGAGGAGAGAGTGACATGAAATTCTTTTTAATAGAATTGGTTTCCTTGTGGAATTTACACTGAGTTTGATTCACCTCTCTTTTGACGATAAATGTGATCACTTGTTGAAGGCCTCACTTAACATTCCTGCCTTTTCCGGACCTTTGTGCAACATGGGGTTTGATTAGCAATAGGAAAACCAAATGTGCTTAGGGCCTGTGTGGTTTTAACTCCGGAAACGAAAACGGAATGAAAACGAATCTAGTCCACACGTATTTTCTTATTCATGAAATTTTTTGGAATCATTCCTTGTGGTTTGAAGAAATTGGAGTAGAGGTTGATTACTTTGGATACCCTATAGGGAAACAAAATGGGAAAACAAATGCATTTTGCATGAAACCACAAGGACTGATTCCAAACAAATTCATGAACAAGATATACATGGAGACTAGATTCATTTCCATTCCGTTTCCGTTTCTCGAGTTACAACCAAACGGGGGCTTAATGTGTTCAAAATATGAGACGGGTGTTTCCCGCAAGCTCAACCATAGTGTCCTGTTTTGAAGATTAAACAACTAAAATGAACCATGACTGCTTTTGTGGTTGTATTGAAGAAATTATTAGGGTGTTTCATAGATCTTGGTGGGAAAAGCCCCAAAGGCTACATTTTAAGATTGAAGACAAATGATTAAGCTGTTCGTGTGACAAGTAGAGATCGGAGATTAATTTCTTTATGCAGCCAATCATCAATCTAAAGCTGCTCCAACCTTGTGCTTAGTCTTGAGTACAATGGCCCATTTTAGTAGGAACTTCCTGCCTACCAGGATTCCAGGAGGCTTATGTGGAAACTTAATGCAACAAAAGGAGTTGGAAAGTGCTGACTGGAAGCAAAGATTGTAAAGTATAATAGTAAATGCTATGTGCAGCTAGGGGTGAACAAAATGAGACTGTACCCGAAGGCTGGAGCGGGCAGGTGGGTATTTCCTTCCTGTGTCTGCATCCCCTGTTTGCTAGTTTATGGAAGGGATGTAACTTGCTTGTCTTGGGATGAAGTAAAGCAGTAAAACACTATCTCATACTCCATTTTCCTCACCCAGCCACTTCTTCATACTTGCCTTGTCGGCTGCCATCCCGTTATGCTCTACTGCTGCAACCAGCTGCTGTGATTCCCCTTCTCACCTTTCTCTCAGCTTCTCTTGATTACATACGTCTTCATTATCTCCTTCAAGTTCATCTCTCTGGCTTTGAAATATGTTTGGTTTGGCTCATTCTCGCTCTATTAATTTTTCTCCCTTTGAGCATATCAACTGGGGGATAAATTTTTGTGGTTATCTGTGTCATGTTGAAGTTGGGGTTTGGATTCATCTGCCATCTACCGCAGAACGGTTTATTTGTCTGTCATAGTATATGATGTAAATATCAAGGGTTGAAATTCAGAGAGATTTTGAGGGTTGGTTCCCAGATTTTCACAAGTTTTTTTAAGTTCAAAAATCAGAAAAGAAAGCAACATGTGTTTAAGTGAGTTTCAGAAATTGGATCAATTGAAAGTAGGTAACGAATAAGTGAACAAGATGGATAAGTTATCAAAGGGACAAATTGGTGTTCGTACAGACCGAAATATTCAACCATTAAATGTTATCAGATTCTTAGATTGTAAATTTGATGATAAAAATTAAAAGGATGGTGATTTGTCGAGAAGGGTGAATTTGTCTAGGAGGTTCTCACTGACTCATTTTCCTAGTCATTGGGATTGAATCCGATCTATATGTAGAGCACTGTGATGTTGTTTAAATATCGAAAGGGAATATGAAGTTCAATGGAAGATGGACTTAACTTGAGAAGAGAGTTGTGATTTCGCATCTAATACCAAGTCAAGTTCATTCTTTTCCATGGCAAATCATGATTCCATGAAGATAATGTGCCCACTGTTGTCATTTAGAGCTGCTTAAGATCAAAATCTAGAAATCTAAAACATCTGATTCCACATAGCTCAAGTTTTCAGCTGCAACTATGTGACATATCCCATTCAATACAAGGCTCAATGAATAAATATTTCGTAAATCATTATTAAGAATAGTATACCAATCTAGATTCGAAATCTGGGGCTAAACCTTTATAACCTAGGATTCGTCATTCATTTACAGAACATCATCTAAAATTTAATCCATACAAAATATTCATCCAATCACAACCTAGGATTCGTCATTCATTTACAGAACATCATCTAAAATTTAATCCATACAAAATATTCATCCAATCACAACCTAGGATTCATCATCTATTAGCATCTAATTGGAATTTTCATCCATTCTCCAAGAACTTATAAACCTAGCTGCTCATAGAAAATAGAAAATAGCTAGAAATCTGAGATGAAGATACAAATGATTGATTCACCATATATCAAAGAAGAGGAATCACCAAACTGCTCTGGAAATTAACCAATCTTCTTACAAACAAACCAAAATACCATTTATTAGGGTTTTTGCTGGAAATAGAAATATGCAGAGGATGTAGAATATTTTATCAATTACAAAAGTGCATCTTTGTACTAAAATAAAAAATGATGTTGCACGGAATAGGTTTTTGGGGAATTGTGCATGGCAGCGCAAAATTGCGGACAACTCTGATTTTACGGGCACAACACAGGTCTGTATAATAGCAATGTTCAACGTGCTTCGTATCCTGTCTGTAACGAACAGTGGTTACGTCCGCAATCTTGTCTCTAATCTGTTTCCTTGATCTGTTATCTGACTTGTCTTCTTGGTTCTTGATATTTTTAGGTTTCAATCTTGTCCTTGCCCCATGTATTCTCCTTGACTCTCATTGCTTGGTCTCTTTTGACCTGATTTGCTCGGTTTTGGTCCATAATCTTCTCTAGAAATATAGAAGTAAAATCATTGTTGGATTTTCAAATCCCATCCAAAAATGAATTAATGATGCATAATCTAAAGTATAAATGCATGGAAACATCACATAAAAACATGCTATCTTGGTGATTAGCTGGTTATTGCTGGTTAAGGATCTGGCTTTCTTTCTGTATCTTGTTTGCTCCTTACCAAGTGTGCGATATTCATGGTTTCCATCCCTACTTTATTTTTGGTTTAGCTTCTGATCAAGGAAACATGTGATCAGGGTGCATGATTTGAGGTCACCCTTTTGTTCTGATTCTAGAGATATCTTTTTGCTGATGAAGGAAGATGAATAATGTTGCTGAATGTTTCTAAATTCAAGATTGTATGGGAAAATGATAGTAGTTCTTGAAATTTTGTTTTTACTGCATTTTGGTTTCTTTTGAGAAACCACTAGGAAGGAACTTGAGAACCCCTTCCGAAAGACCTTTTCTTCAGCCCTTAGGTCATGTTTATCAGAGCATCCCTATTTTAACATCTTGAACACTTTATATACATTCTCTCTGCCGTCTCATCTAAGCATCCTGTAGAATTTACCATTTTATGAGAGCATCTTTTCTAAAATCTTCACACACCCTATAAAATCAAGCACATTACATTTTTACATTACCCTTTTATCTTAACCCCAAGCATCTTCTTTTTGAGATGCTTGGGAAAATATCTTTAAATTAGGGTGCTTCATCTTTTTTAATTGTTTATTATTAATACTTTCTGCAAGATCTCTCCAAGATCCTCCCAAGCATCCTTGATAAACATGCCCTTGTGGAAGTCTATTTTTGTTTTTAGCATTATCATGTGGCCGAGGAAATTATTTCATTGATTGGATGGATGTGATTGATAGGGTCACTGTATAGATAGAAGTGAATCGAGCTTCTTATTTTGTAGGAAGTGATCAACATTTAGGCTCAGTGTATGATCTCAAAATTTGAAGTATACGTGCCCCAATATGTGAGAATGTTGCCAAAATCAGGCCCTTAGTGAAGCTATGTTATCTCGCAATTGCGATTTTCATTGTTCAATATTGTCCTCTCTTAGTTCTTGCCAAATTCAGCCATCTGTCAGAGAATTCATTTCAAGAAGTGGTAATGATCCATATTGCGGTCACCTTGTGGGGGTTTAATAACACATACATTAGTTTATTTCTTCTATGATGTATGACGACAGTTTCATTTCATCGGGCTTTACTGAAATATATGATTGAATGCCCTCTTAACCAAAATCATGAACCATGAATAGATGTGTACTTATCGGTTATTTGATTCATTGTCTGCGTGTATCTGATACAAGCGTTTTCAGTGATGTTTACTTGTTGAAGGTATATAATTTGTATATGGTTACCTTGTGCAGATGCAGGTGCCCATTGTTGAGAAGAAATCTAGTTTGGATGTTGGACACTACTGGAACAAAGCTGTGGAAGAAACGTTTCGGCCCATCATCAAATCTCTGAGTTCAAGTGGATGGTAAAAGTGGTTGAAGTTTATGTACTATTCTTTCAAGTGTATTATTGTTAACACAACACCCCTCAACTTGGTCTTTGTTATTTGAGGAGCACCATATACTAATTTTTGCACAACAAGGGAGGATATCGTCTCTTACTAATAAACGTTACTTACAGCAGGATCTCGTCTTTCGTCTCTACTTGATAGGGCTTAATAATACTTGATAGGGCTTCATAATAGTTTGCTTTGAAATAAAAAAAGAAGATATACAAAGAAACGGGGGAGGGGAGAGTTAGCATATCGTCCAAATTCAAACTTGCACAGGGAGCAAATCTATGGCGTAGATGTTTGCCAAATCACTGGTAGACTATCAACCTTGAAACACGAAATAATTATACAATTGAAATGTATCTTCAACCTCGAAACGCAGCTATTTTAAGCATCCACTTTCATGTGTGGCCATTGTGTGTATTAAGGATAATTTGTTGATAAATATTTCATCGGTGCGACTAATAAAACTTATTAAGTGAATTTAATTATTGATCAGAATATACCAATTAAATATATCGGTTCATTTGAATTGCAACCCTGGGCTGAGTATCTCTCGAACAGAGTAACAGACATCTCTACTGAAGTTGCCAAGATCTTTTCCATGGGGATAATACGTATACCTAGGACTGTTCATTTGTCCAGTTCGGTTCGGTATTTAGGTCGGACCGGACTGAAACCAACAGATCCGGTCTTTGGTCCAACCAATTCGGTCGGACCTATTTTAATAAAAAAAAACAAAGAAAAAAAAACCTATTACGTATGAGTATTGTTCCGGTCCGATCCAGGTCCGGACATATGATTTTGTAAATATCACTAGTTTTTCGGTCCATCCGGTCTTGGACCGGACCTGGATCGAATAATTCGGTCCATTTTCGGTCCGGTCCAGTCCATTTATGGTCCGGTCCAGGTCCGGACCTATGAACAGTCCTACGTATACGGTGGTAGAATTCACAAACGCACTGCACATTTAGAACCTGTAACCGTGACGGTACGGGTTATGAAACCGTGAAAAAAGGTGTTTTTTCCTGACATTTGACACGGACACGTAGGGGTGTAAATGAGATGGAGATTCCACGAAATTTGCGGGTTTAGCCGTCACGAGGATGGAGATGGGGTTTTTAAATGGAGATGGAGACGGGGAAAATTTTGATTCTCCGCTTGGGGATGAGACGGGGATGAAGATAAGGGTATTCGCTCTGCTCCCGAGAACCCGAACCCGAGAACCCAAACCGAACCAAAACCGGAAACCCAAACCCGAAAACCCGAAACTCGATTCGAACCCGAACACGCTGAGGAACCCCGATGGGGAATCCGATGAGGATCCCCAACGGGAAACCTGTTGGGGATACATAAATAAGACTTTCATTATAGTTCCGATTTTAATTCAAATGTTTTCGATGATTACTAAAATTTCAAATTGTATAGACTTTTGTACACTAAGGGGCCGTTTGTTTTAAAATCCGGAAACGGAAACGGAATGAAAATGAATATAGTCCATTTATGCACATTGTACATGATTTTTTTTATTTGGAATCATTCCTTGTGATCTCATATAAAATCCATTTGCTTCTCCTATTTTGTTTCCCTATAGGGTATCAAAAGTAATCAAATTATGCTCCAATTAGTTCAAACCACAAGGAATAATTCTAAAAAATTTCATGAACAAGGATATACGTATGGAAATCATGGACATCAACTACACAACTGTTTGTATGCGGAACTATTGCAAGACTATCATCTCTTGTGTCATCATCATGGAGAGTTTCAAGAACATTTGATGTAGACGTACCTATTTCAGGATGTGAGCTACCATTGACATCACAATCTGCATTATGTTCCAGTATATCAGTCAAATGAAGGGAAAATGTTTCGTTACCTTTGTCTACATTATGTTCATCCAATAAAACCCCTTTACCAGGTTGGTGTACGCCAACTTTCGTGACACATAACGGAACACTCCACATAAGTTGTTGCGTCCCATTTATATGAATAAATGTATGCAAATCATCCCTTGAGTTGACATCATATGGTTTCAGCGAAGGATTGAACGAATTCTTGTACGACAGTTTGATATTACATTCAGACACACAAAGTCCGAACTGAAATGCAACCTTATGTATTAGCTCGTCGAACGTGCAAGACTCGTCAACAACAAGTGGATTGCTTGACACGTCTCCATTACACTTCCAAACATCGTTTTCAACTTCCCATTTCCCTCTGTAATACACGGTGACGAATACAGATGACATTCCTGTCACATTAAAGTGTAGCATTGACATAAACAAGAATTTTATGTACATAACAATAGAAATTCGTGTACACACGTTCAAAACAAAAAAAATACACAATTAGTGATACAAGAAATAATATATTATGTACATAAATAATTACATTCATGTAGATATCATACACGGCTTACCAAACACATACATATAAACATAATATGTAACCAACCACAACACCAATGTGTACATTAAAGCCAAAAATTTATGTAGACAAATTTATTCATTCGTACATAATCTTGTCTCAAAAAATGGGAATTTGTGTATTGTTCATTAAATGGGTAGATTTTGAGATACAAGTACCAAAGAAGAAATTTACACATGTACATCGTTAGACTTGGTATAAACATCATTTATGTACACTAAAAAAACTACAACCACACACCATTAAGCAGTAAACTTCGAACACCATTGAAGCAGCACACAAATCTACGAAACACCAGAAAGTTCGAGTTCAGAAACAAAAATTACCGATTCTCTGCTAAATCAAGCGAGTAGAACACAATTATCGATTAATTCTCCTTGTCAGATTGCTGAATGAACGCAGGATAGCAGAAAAGTGTTATCTTCTATTCTCGTTAAAGATAGACGACGATATCTCTAAAATAATTGTGGAAGATCGTGGCTGGAACTGCTTCCTTAATGGTTATTATCATCAATTAGCCCATTTAATTTTGGAAATTAATAATTGTAAATAGGAGAGAGAATGATCATGAGATCTTAATTTGCTTTATTATTAAATCTTTTCTTTTCATAATTTAGGGGTTTAGTTTGCTAACTAAGTGCCTACTTTGTACACAATAATGCAAAAACTACCTACTTAACCATTTTACCCTAATTTCATCTACTTCAACCCCTAATTTTATTTTTTTATCTTCAACAATAAAACACACTGAAACACTTAATTTAAATTCCTTCGACCCCAATTTCATTTTTAATTTCTTCAACTAGGAGTACCAAATATGACCACTGTCCTCAAGTTTTTCATTAAATATTCTTATGTTATTATTGATGAGGGACCATTCTCAACACCAACTATACAAGGATCAATCACTATAGCTAGAGAAAAAAAAGCATTGAAGGGGAAGGAATCTCATCTTCAAGTCATGACATAGAAGAATCTATCACTAGATCAAGAACAAGATCCGTTAAAAGAAGAGGTTGATAGCTTATTGGCAATATGTACATCTAAAGAGACCTTACTTGTGCCTAAATCTTCTTTAGTGATATTGGTGTCTACTGTGGAAGGACCCTACAAGAGTGAAAATGATCAAGGAGCCAAGAAATGTGGATAAATTGAGATTTAAACAAGCCAATCAAAATGTCGACTCTGAGAACCAAATCTCGCCCAATATCCCAGTCGAGATTTTCTTCTATCGAGATCCACAAGATTCAATCGAGATCTTATTAGCTGTTAGATATTTTACTTTAATACCTTTAAAGCTCTAAGCATTCTAAAGGTATCTTTTGATTTTGATCTTATTTTTTTAGGATTTTCTTTATGTTATCTTTTAGAGTGATAACTCCACCTTTGATTATAAGTTGTCTATATTTATGATGGAAGACTTAAACATTTATTTAGTGGTTTTATAAACTAACAAATATCGATCATATTTCTAGATTGTTTGGTTTGCGTTAGTTAAATTTGTGCAGGCTTTGGAACGCATTTCAAGGGGCCGTGAAATGGGTTACAAGAGACAAGCAATTTTGAATCAGGTTTCAAGGGATGGAACTGAAGCCTTGGAATGGGTTTCAAGAGCTAGACGTTGAAGCTTTGAAAAGCGATACAAGGGAGATTTCGGTTGAAGATGTTTCAACGTACAAAGTCTTTTCAAACAATAAAGATTCAAATCTCAACAAACCAAATCAAGAATCTCTACCAAGGATAACAAGAAGATCTTTCATGATTCAACAAGAAGATCTCACAAGGTTTCTACAGAAGGATCTCGGCCAAACAAAGAATGGTTATCAACGATGCAATATCTTGGCCCAACAACGCCACTATCCACAAAGAAAAAAGAAGATCTCGGCCACAATGAAAAGATCTCAACTAATGACGCGAGAGGATATAAAGATCTTTCCAACAAACTTCAACAAGAAGATCTTCAAACGGCACATTCAAAAGAGAGAATCTAGAACTTCAACAAGAAGATCTTCAACGGCATATCCTAAGGAGAAGATCTAGGATATCAAAAAACAAGATCTTCAACAAACAAGATCTGTAACAAACAAGATCCTCAACAACAAGATCTCCTAAAGATCTTAACAACCGAAGTAACTAGGCTCCATTGGTACATCAAAAGAGTGTTATACTCGAGTGTGTGTTACTCTGCGAAGTAACTAGGCTATTATAGCTAGGTTAAGAGTTGGAGCTAGATCGTAGCATTGGCTACAGTGAGACAAGAAGCGGATTTCTTCTAGGTTGTATCTAGGACTCTTTGAAGCTGATAATAGATACTTAAATCCTATGGGTAAACCTTAGGACGGAGAGTAGGCTGTTAGAGCCGAACTTCGTAAACATATCACCGTGTTGATCTTTTTAATTCCGTACCATATCCTGCTTTATTGTGACTAACTTTGATTTGGAGGTTTACAAAGTCAAGGCCCTTGAAATCACTTTCAAAGCCCTTGAAATCCAGTTGTGTCACAAAGAGCTTAGATCGACATCAAGGCCTTTCAAATCAGTTTTAAAGCCTTGAGATAGGTTTTTGCGAAAAGTTCTCATACTCTATTCAACCCCCCTTCTAGAGTATTTATATCCTTTATATTCACCTTACGGTCCTTCATTTGGTATCAGAACTAGACACACGTACATTGATTTAACGATCAGTGAGACTAATCATAAACTGTGTAGGTGATGGAGGATTTGCTCAAGGAAGATCCTCATCTCGACCACCACTCTTCTGTGGCAACAACTTTGCCCATTGGAGAGCACTAATGCGAATGTTCATTATTGATCAGAACATGAGGCTATGGAGCATTATTCAAAATGGCCCTAAAATCCCAACCACCAAAATTGAGGGAGTCCAACTCGCAAAGAAGGAAGCTAACTTCACACAAGCCGACTTGGATAGTGTTTCAAAGAACTATAAGGCCATGAATTTGCTCTACTATGGATTGGACGCAAATGAATTCAACCGTATCTCATCATGCAAGAGTACTAAAGAAATATGGGATAAACTTGTTGTCACATATGAAGGAACAAGTCAAGTCAAGGAAGCAAAGATAAGCATTTTCCTCAGACAATATGAGCTATTCAAGATGACCCCAAATGAATCAGTCAAAGAAATGTTCACAAGATTTACTGAGATTGTGAACAACCTGGACTCACTTGGAAAAGTCTTCAGAAACGAAGAGAAAGTAAGGAAGGTTCTCAGGAGCTTATCTAAAGCTAAGTGGGGACAAAAAATGACTACAATAGAGGAAGCTCAAGATCTCACAACTCTTCCTCTTGACGAACTTCTTGGAAAACTCATCACACACGAGATGGTTCTTGGTGAAGAATATTGAGAACTCCCATCCAACACAAAGAACTTGACACTAAGATCTAAGAAGGATGAGATACCATCAGAGGAGGAAGAGAGTGATGATGAAGATGAGGAAGATCCATTTGTCTTGATCTCTAGGGATCTCGCGAAGATTCTTCAAATGAAGAAATAGTTTGCAAACAATAAAGAATATCCGCGGACATCAAGACATTGAGGTAATTTTTTTAACTCCTACAAGAAAACTAAAGTTCTAACTTATTTTGAATGTGGTGAAACAGATTATCTCGTAAAGGATTCTCCACAAAAGAAGAGGAACAACTTTAGGAAGAATCATCGAAAGAAGAAAGCTATGGTAGTTTCATGGAGTGATTCAGATTCCACAACCTTAGGAAGAATCATCGCATTTGTGTACCTGCTGATGCAGAGCTGAGACATTGGATTTTACAGGAGGCTCACTGTACACCTTACTCAGTACACCCAGGTTTGAGTAAGATGTACCATGATGTGAGACGCTCATATTGGTGGGGAGGGATGAAGCCCGACATAGCCAGATATTTGGCTCAGTGTGCGACCTGTTAGCAGGTCAAGATAGAGCATTTTAGGCCTAGAGGTGAGCTCCATCCACTACCAATGCGGCAGTGGAAGTGGGAGGACGTCTCCATGGATTTTGTGACCAGGTTGAGGGCCAGTAGGAGCTTTGATGCCATCTGGTGATCGTTGACATATTGATGAAGACGACACGTTTCATTCCCATTAGAGAGACGTGGCCAGTGAGCAAATTAGCTGAGGAGTACACTAGACAAATAGTGAGACTCCATGAGGTACCAAGGACGATCATCTCTTATCATGATGGACGATTTACATCGAGATTCTGGCAGCAGATTCAGACTGCTTTGGGGACGATTCTACATTTCACGACTGCGTTTCACCCCTAGATAGATGGTTAGTCAGAGAGGACCATTCGGACCTTAGAGGATTGCAGCCAGCCTACGTGTTGGTTTGGGGACAAGGATGGTTTGATAACCTCCCACTCGTTGAGTTCTCATACAACAATAGCTGTCATGCATCTATAAGGATGGCTCCCTATGAGGCACTGTATGGACGTAGGTGCCGTACACCTTTATGCTGGGATGAGCCTAGCAGTATCAGTGGGATAGTGCCAGAGCAGATTCAAGATGATATGGCTTGAGTAGTGCTGATAAGAGAGAGGATGCTGACTGCATAGAGTTACCAGAAGTCGTATGCATTTAGGAGGCGTCGACCTCTAGAGTTCAAGGTAGGAGCTCATGTCTGGTTGAGAGTATCTCTGACGTGAGGCGTTAGATGTTTTGGCATAAAGGGGAAGTTGAATCCCTGATATGTCGGTCCTTTTGAGATACTGGATATAGTTTGGAGAGCAGCCTACATATTTGCATTGCCTCCGAGGTTAGAGGGTGTTCATCCTGTGTTTCATGTGTCTCAGGTCAGGGAGTACATACCAGATCCGAGGCACATCGTGAGTTATGATGATCTTGTGGTTGAGCCAGACCACACGTTTGCAGAGCACCCTATTGTAGTCCTAGAGCGATGTGTGAGACGCCTGCGTTCGAAGGACATTCCTATGATGAGGATACAATGGTCTAGACGAGGACCTGATGAGGCTACCTAGGAGACAGAGGATAGTATCTAGAGGAACTATCTAGAGTTCTACGTTGAGATAGATGCACCAGTAGGATCCACGAGTAGATCTTAGTACCTACTTGGTGAGTGCATGTTATGCTATGTGCTTATTGTTACGCTAGAATTGTGTAGCAAAAAAGTCTTAAATTTATAACTCGATATATTTTCCTAACTCCTAGCGAACCCACAATGTATGGGTTGTTTTGTAGCAAGGATAATATTCCGAGGTCGAACACAAAGACTAAGGTGAAATTGAATCAAATAAGTGATTATGGATAGTGCAAATCTAGTTTGAGAAAATAAACAAGGAATAAAGAAATGAAAATCATAATGTTTTTGGGTTGGTTTGATGGTGATCAAATAAGATCACAAATGATGCAAGATTGTAAAACAAACTAACAAATCTAGATAGCAACACAGACAAGCAACACAAACACGAGATATGTGATCAAAGAGAGAAAAGCGGATTCTAGGGGTTAGGAATTCCGGTTATGGCATTGGACTCAAGCTTCTAATCAACCTTGGACTAGCTATGGTATGTTGGTAAGGAATGTTTCTCAAATGGGATCAATCACCGGGTAGGTCTCATGATCCACTAATCCCGCAACTGAGGTCCTATCACCGGGTAAGTCTCTAGGAGCCCAAGGTTGGGAAATCTACACAAACCGGATCAAGAATCACCGGGTAGGCCTAAACATCAATCCTAGCAGATTTAGTCCAATAGCGGCTTGTGAGGATCACCACGACCTATAGTTTATCATCTTTGGTACCTAAGATCAAGAATCACCGGGTATGTCTCTCCTCTTACTTTGTTTGCTAGCGTTAGGTCACCCTAGGCTAGATTAAGCTTAACAAATACTAGGATTTCAACAATCTAACATCCTAACATTCAGATTTATCAATACAAGCACAATAGAGAAAATTACGGGTTGATAATCCAAACCCACGGCCGTGGTTAGGCAAGAACAGGTTGTGATTCTCAACAGTGGTTAGGTTCGAGCAAGCAATTCATCCAAAGATACATTTAAGTCTATTCTATCATAGTCCAAGCCATAACCATCATTCCATTACCCTAGAATCACAACTATTTAGCCAACAACAAGCATTTTAACATTCAAACTCAACAAGCAAACATTCATGGCTTCCATAGCAATAAAATGAAATGAAAGAGAAAAGAAACAAGTAAACCAAGCTGAATATATGTTTAAGAAAGACTTACAACCCTTCAAAAGAAGGTCCATATCGTTCCTTACAAATCCTTGCAAATGTCTTCAACAAGCTCACTCAAAAACCACTCAAAAGCTATGAAAACTCTAAAACTAGTGTTGTTCTTCTTCTTCTTCTCCAAATGAGAGTGTTTTCTTCCTCTCCAAGAGTAGCTTCCAATGGAATGATGTGTGGTGAGAGAGTGTGGGAGAGAATCCCCCAGCAACAGCCTGCAGGACCACTTATATCCTCCATCAAGGGCAAGAGTCGGTTATGGAGATCGTGGGACAGCTGTCACAGTTGTCCAGAGAGAACCATGGCCAAAACCACGGGCGTGGAAATGGCCTTTGGGCCATGGTTTTGGTGGTTCAACTTCCTTTGGATCGTTAACCCACGAGTTGGTGTAAGGCATGCACCAACAAGGTCCTATGTGTTCTCCTTAGCTCCTAGCTTGCTTCTTAATGAGTCCGGAAGTGTGTCATCACGAGGAATGGTCCTTGAATGTATCGATTAAGCTCCAAAAGTTCCCCAAAATACCTACAAAACCGACAATAGTTCGTGTAGACGTCTATCTCGACAATATGCATGAATTAAACTTAAACGTCATGAACTAATGCCAAACCATTCATGAATAACGGGAAAAACTATCTAAATGAACGCCTAAACTAACGTCATAAATCGTGTTATCAAAATACCCCATGCTTAAGACTTGCTCATCCCCGAGCAAGATCTAACTATAGGCTAAGAGATGACATGATTTATGAATGCAGAAAAAACATAAAATCTTTTTGGAATTGTGCTTCATAAGATGGATCACCTTCATAGTCATGTTTCATGGCAATGGATAAGCAATCATGCATAAAATGAATGAAGGCATGAAAAGACAATTATACTTAACTCGAAAGCATGCATGAAAGGTGAAAATGAAGAAGTCAAGATGATAAAGAGCATATCCAGTCTAGATCACTAAGTCTTACACACATGCAAATAGGTCACAAGGGCTTAGGAAAGAAGAGGCCAATAAACGTTGTGATAAGGTGGGAATTTTTTTAGGCCATGTGATGCTAATCCGGGAAAGGAACTAACTCCACAATTTCGTTTATGATCAACTTCCCACAAGTGTATATTTTTCTCCATCTTTTCTTTCTTTTCTTTTCTTTTTCATTTTTTTTCTTTCACTTGTTTTTGAGACAATGACATTGGTGTACAAAAGCCAAAACCTTGGTGATTAGCGGACCTCGGAAATTTTTCGAGGTGCCTCACACCGGGCACACATACCAAGGCTCGTTAGGACATTCGGTTTATCCGACTTTGGCAAGGCACAAACACTCGATTATGTGAATGGTTCCGAGTTACTCGTCATCAAAACCAAAGTCCCCAAACCTATATTTTTTTCTACACTTTTCACAACAAATTCAGCACTTCATTCACAACATTCATTTATCAACAACTTCACCCCACACTTCCTTTTCACACACTCAACACACTAGACTACTCCTATTCCCGGATGGATCAAAAGAGGTCAAATTTTTATATCAATTGAGGTGCTCAAACAACATGATCAAGATGAGAAGTAGAGAAAGATGATTTGCCTTAGTCATTCCTAGATGATGTGCAAGAACTAGCATGTAATTTCGACCATTAATCCTTAATCCAATCAAGACAAACATCATAATCACAATTCATACATGGGATTCAAGATAAGTATTTCAAGGCCACATATGCATACATCCATTCAACACACAAGGCCATCCATAGCCAATTCACAAGACAATCTCATCATAACGGTCATACCCAAACTTAGAAGCACTAATTTTTTTTTTATCTTTTGATTTTTTTGGAATTTTCGAAATATATATGTACAATGCAAAAGCTAATGAAAGATATGACAATATGAAACTATCCTAGATACAATCATTCAAATGATTATGAAAACCCCACCCCATACTTAGAAACACATTATCCCCAATGTGCAAATTAAATAAAGAAGTGAAAGAGGGTCCTCACAATGTAAAATGGTGTTGCTTTGGTATTTTGGTTCACTCTTGTGGAGTGATAGTGGATGATAAATCAAAGGTGGTTGAGAGCTCTTGATGTTCATTATGGCGTCGGGACCCACACTAAGCACCGCTAGCCGTCCAAGTCCCACGTCCGCTCCACCCACATTTGATGCGGGATCATCATCATCATCATGCCTTGCAAGGCTTCCATGCTACCTAGACTCTAGCACACAAACACAAAGCACACACAAACACACCAAAGCAAAGACAAAAGAAAAAAGGCAAAAACGAAAACAAAAACCGAAAAGGGAAAGATATGTACCAATGGGTTGCCTCCCATTAAGCGCTTGTTTAAGGTCATTAGCTTGACCAAATTCGGGAGCGTCTCACTCAAGGTGAAGTGGGGCAATCATGTCCACCGGAGCTTCCGGGATATACTTCTTCAAACGTTGCCCATTCACCTTAAAATTTCCACAATGCTCACCACCTATCTCAACCGCTCCACGGGGAAAGACTTTCCTCACCACATAAGGACCCGTCCATCTTGACTTGAGCTTTCCGGGGAAGAGCCGCAGCCTTAAGTTGAAGAGAAGGACTAAGTCACCTTCACTCAACTCCTTCGGGATGAGACGTTTGTCATGCCAACGCTTGGTCCTTTCCTTGTAAATCCGGGCGTTTTCATAGGCATCCAACCGGATCTCCTCAAGAGCATTAATGTCTAGCAACCTCTTCTCACCGGCTTCCTTGAGGTCAAAATTCAGCCACCTTATGGCCCAATACGCCCTATGCTCCATCTCCACCGGAAGGTGGCAAGACTTGCCATAGACTAGCTTGTAGGGAGTGGTGCCAATCGGTGTCTTGAAGGCGGTTCTATAAGCCCACAAAGCATCATCAAGCTTTATAGCTCAATCTTTTCTTGTCCTAGAAACCGTCTTCTCAAGTATCCCTTTGATCTCCCAGTTGGAGATTTCCACTTGGCCACTAGTTTGGGGATGGTAAGGTGTTACCACCTTATGAGTCACCCCATACTTAGCCAAAAGTGTCCCAAAGTTCCTATTGGTGAAATGCTTCCCTCCATCACTTATGATCACTCTTGGTGTTCCAAACCTAGGGAAAATGACTCGGTTGAAGAACCGCACCACAACTTTGGCATCATTGGTGGGAAAGGCGATTGCCTCTATCCATCTCGACACATAGTCCACCACCAAGAGAATGTATAGGTTGCCACATGAAGAGGGGAATGGTCCCATGAAGTCCACACCCCAAACATCAAATATCTCAACCTCTTGTATGTTGTTCAAGGGCATCTCATTCCTCCTTGAGATGTTGCCCGTCCTTTCGCAAGCATCACATGCCACTATAAAATTCTGCACTTCCCTAAACAAGTTAGGCCAATAAAAACCGGATTGTAATACCTTTGGACACGTCTTGTGTGAGCTAGCATGACCTCCACATGGTAAGGAGTGACAATGGCGGATCACACTCTCCACCTCATCCTCCGGGATGCACCTCCTAAAGACTCCATCCGGTCCTCTCTTGAACAATAGGGGCTCGCTCCAATAGTAATGCCTCACATCCTTGAAGAACTTTTTTCTTTGGGCATATGACAAAGCGGGTGGTACCTCCTCACACACAAGGTAGTTCACTATATCCGCATACCATGGCTCACTCCCTCTAGACACTTGAAGTAAGCACTCCTCCATCATTTGCAATTGCTCATCCCGGAATGAGTCATCAATCGGGATGTCATCTCTCTCAATCTCCAATGGTGGTAGCCTACTAAGATGGTCCACCACTGAATTTTCGGAACCCTTCTTGTCCCGAATTTCCAAGTCAAACTCTTGGAGGAGAAGGATCCACCGAATGAGGCGAGGCTTGACATCCTTCTTTGTGAGGAGATAACGGATCGCAACATGATCCGTGTACACAATGACCTTGGCTCCAACAAGATATGACCAGAACTTCTCAAAGGCATACACCACCGCTAGCAACTCCTTCTCGGTTGTGGCATAGTTGAGTTGGGCGTCATCTAGCGTCTTGCTAGCATAAAAGATGGCATGCGTAAGACCATCTCTCCTTTGTCCCAAAACAGACCCAACGGCCACATCACTCGCATCACACATTATTCCAATCGGAAGGCTCCAATCCGGAAGTTGCATGATAGGGGCGGAGATCAAGGCATCCTTCAACCTACAAAATGCTTCAAGACAATCTTTGGAGAAAACAAACTCAACATCTTTCATTAGTAGGTTAGTGAGAGGCTTAGAAATTTTAGAGAAATCTTTTATAAATCTCCGGTAAAAAGCGGCATGCCCTAAGAAATTCCTTACCCCTTTCACCGAGGTAGGTGGTGGCAACTTCTCTATTGTCTCTATCTTTGCTCTATCAACCTCAATGCCCCGTTGGGAAACCAAATGTCCCAATACTATGCCTTCACTCACCATGAAGTGGCATTTCTCCCAATTCAAAACAAGGTTAGTTTCCTCACATCTCTTCAACACCAAAGACAAGTTAGCTAAGCAATCATCAAATGAAGATCCATAAACCGAGAAATCATCCATAAACACTTCCATGATGTTTTCAATATATTTAGAAAAAATAGCCATCATACACCTTTGAAAGGTGGTGAGTGCTTTACACAACCCAAATGGCATTCTCCTATATGCAAATGTTCCCCAAGGACATGTAAATGTTGTTTTCTCTTGGTCATCCGGGTGAATAGGGATTTGGAAAAACCCACTATAGCCATCTAAGTACAAAAATGTGAATGTTGAGCTAACCTTTCTAGCATTTGGTCAATAAAGAGAAGAGGGAAGTGATCTTTCCTAGAGGCAACATTAAGCTTCCTATAGTCAATACACATTCTCCACCCCGTAACCGTCCTAGTTGGGATTAGTTCATTGTTCTCATTAGTTACTACGGTCATACCACCTTTCTTAGGAACAACATGTACGGGACTAACCCATTTACTATCCGAAATTGGGAAAATGATTCCCGTATCTAGCAACTTAAGGATCTCTTTCTTAACTACCTCTGTCATAATAGGGTTCAATCTTCTTTGAGGTTCAATTGAAGGTTTATGGTTGTCTTCCATTAATATTTAATGCATGCACAAGGAAGGTTTAATGCTAACTAAATCATCAATGGTGTATCCAATAGCTCTCCTATGCAATTTCAATTCATTCAACAATCTATCAAGCTTTTCATCAATCAAAGATGCATTCACAATCACGGGATAAGTAGAATTCGAACCAAGGAAATCATACTTTAAATGAGAAGGGAGAGGCTAAAGATCAAGTTTAGGAGGACCTTATCGGTTGGATGTGATCCATATAGCTCCATATTAGACAAATCCAAAGCCATTGAAGACTCTCCAAGACTCCTTGAAGTTTGATCAATAACTAAGGGACTTTTTGGAGAAACCACGGGACAAACCACGACCTCTGGCAAAACCACGGGCGTGGAATCTGAGAAACTGGCACTTCTAGACATTACAGAAAGTTCCACGAAATTACGGCCATGGTTTCTGGTGCCAGGCCGTGATTCCTACAGTGTTTCAGCACACCTTCGTGCACTTCAAATTCAGCACTTGTCTCCTTTTCTAATGCATCTAAAGCCTTGATTTCTTCATTGCAATCATCCTCAACTCCTTCCTCCATCAAACTCAAGCTAAGAACCTTCTCCAAGGGATCCTTGATCAAGATCGAGCTCACAACTTCTCTAGACTCCTCTTGCTAAACAATGTTGAAAACATCTTCACCAAGGGCTGACCCCTTCATCATTGTAGATAGCTTGAACTTAATATTCTCTTCTCCTATGTTGAAGGAGAGGATTCCTTTTTTGCAATCCACTAAACATCCGGATGTGGCTAAGAATGGCCTTCCAAAATGATAGGAACCGGGTAGTCCGCTGGGATGTCCAAAACAACAAAATCGATTGGCACATAGAACTTCCCAAGCTGAACTGGTATGTCCTCTAAAATCCCTACGGGGTGAGTGATTGAATGGTCCGCCATGTAGAGGGTCATCTTGACCGGCTTTGGCTCTCCTAGCCCAACCTTGTTGCAAAGTGCAAGCGGGATAATGCTTACACTTGCTCCAAGATCACATAGGGCTTCATATTGCACTTCTCCAACCCCAATTGGCACACAAAAAGATCCTGGATCTCTTAGTTTAGGAGGCATCTCCTCCCTCATAGTTTGAATCAACTTGGAAGATCTCTTTGTCATTCTCACTTCTCCATACTCCTCCAACTTCCTCTTGTTGGAGAGTATCTCCTTCAAAAACTTTCCATAGGCCGGCATACCTAGAATAACATCCATGAACAGAATGTTAATATGCAATTTAGACACGAGTTCAAGGAATTTACCGAAGTGTTTGTCCAAATGAGCTCTTGCTCGTGATTATGGGAATGGTAGTGGTGGCTTGTATAGAGGTGGTGCCACATATGTTGGCTCATCATCCTTGCTCTTTCCTCCTTCTTCTTGCAATGATTCTTCCTCCACTACTACTTGCTTTCCCTTGCCATTCCCCTTAGGTAAGGGATCTTTCATCCTCAGCCCACTCCTTGTGGTAATGGCCAACACTTGGTCTCTTGGGTTGTCCGCGGTCCTTCCGGGAAGCTTTCCCGGATCCCTTTGTGCTTCACCCACCTTTTGGAACACTTGTGCTTCTAGCACCTTATGAGCTTTAGAAATGGAAGTCACCGTGCTCTCAAGTCCACTCAACCTACCAAGCAATTGTTCGAACATCATCTCGGTTCTATCCTTTGGAGGTTGAACAAAACCGGGTGGTGGTTCTTGTGAAGCCTTAGGTGGTGGTGCTGCGCTTGTGGAAGCAGGAGGGTTCAAGGCACCATCCGGACTAGAATAGGAGAACCCGGGATTGTTGTGATTAGGTCAGTAATTGTTGTATTGCCGGGTGTTGTTCTTGAAGTGCCTAGGGCCTTGATAATTTTTGAAGTTACCCCTTCCCATGTAGTTAACATCCTCCTCTTTGGAAGCCAAATTGGCTTGCACTTGCACTTGAGGACTTGTTTGATTCTTCAAGGTTGTGGCACACAACTCCCTCAAAGACTTAAGCTCATTGTTGATTGCATCGAGTTTGTAGTTGCTCATGGTGACTTCACTCACTTCATATACCCCCGGTTTCCTCCCATTACTCTTCCTATGGGAGTACTTCTCTATCACCAAGGCTTGCTTCTCTACAAACTCCCAAGCCTCATCCACATTCTTCTCCATGAATGTTCCTCTGGAAAACGACTGGAGCTTGAATTGACTATCCTCATCAAGCCCATTGAAATAAATCTCCAATAGCTCTATCTTCGGTATTCCATGGTGTGGACAATCTAGGAGGAGGTCCTTGAACCTCTCCCAAGATTTGAATAGGCTCTCTCTATCCTTCATCACGAAGGCATTGATCTTCCCTCTTAGCTCGGTTGTCTTGGAAGGTGGGAAGAACTTTGTCAAGAACTCGGTTGTCATCTCCTCCCAAGTACTCACTCGCCCTAGTGGAATGGATTGGTACCAAGCCAAGGCTTTATCCTTAAGTGAGAAGAAAAAAGCTCTAAGCTTATGGTTGTTGTTCTCCAATCTAGGTGGCCTTAGAGTCTCCATCAAGATCTCATAATTCCTCAAGTGTTGATGAGGAGACTCTCCTTCCATCCCTCCCAATTGATTGTGCCGGATCATTGTAGCACTTGAGGGCAGGGCTCATAGTCATGGGCTACGGGATCTCCTAAGTTTATACCCGGACGGTGCACTCTTTGGGCTGGATCCATACGTTGCCCTAACGTTTGTGGCTCCTCAATCATGATCGGCTCGAACCGAACATTAACCGCCGGCTGTGGTGGTGGTGGTGGTTGAGGTTGTTGACGATTAAGCTCCCTTTGCACAAGAGCTTGTCTATCTCTTCAATTTCCCTCCTAGTTTCTTCTTGCCTCTCATTGGCAAGTCTCCTCTCATTTCCAAGAGTTCATCCCTTATCCTAATTTGCTCTAAGGCATCATCCAACTCAGCTTGAAGATCTCTTGCGGCCATCTCCTTCTTCTTCTTGATGCTCTTGGATCTAGTCTTAAGGGTTTTCTCCGGTTCGGGATCGAATGAAGCTAAATCCTTGCCACGAGATCTTCGCATGCACCTAAAGAGTAAGAGATGTCCTGAAAATTCAAAGACACAAACCAAACAAGATCAAAAGCACCAAGAAAGACCTACACTATAAAAAATCACAAACAATGATTCAATCTAGACCTAGTCCCCGGAAACGGCGCCAAAAACTTGTTACGCTAGAATTGTGTAGCACACAAGTCTTAATTTTATAACTCGATATATTTTCCTAACTCCTAGCGAACCCTAGGTGTATGGGTCTTTTTGTAGCAAGGATAGTATTCCGAGGTCGAACACAAAGACTAAGGTGAAATTGAATCAAATAAGTGATTATGGATAGTGCAAATCTAGTTTGAGAAAAGAGAAAGGAATAAAGAAATGAAAACCATAATGTTTTTGGGTTGGTTTTGTAGGGATCAAACAAGATCACAAATGATGCAAGATTGTAAAACAAACTAACAAATCTAGCTAACAACACAGACAAGCAACACAAACACGAGATATGTGATCAAAGAGAGAAAAACGGATTCTAGGGGTTAGGAAATCCGGTTATGGCATTGGACTCAAGCTTCTAATCAACCTTGGACTAGCTATGGTATGTTGGGAAGTAATGTTTCTCAAATGGGATCAATCACCGGGTAGGTCTCATGATCCACTAATCCCGCAACTAAGGTCCAATCACCGGGTAAGTCTCTAGGAGCCTAAGGTTGGGAAATCTACACAAACCGGATCAAGAATCACCGGGTAGGTCTAAACATCAATCCTAGCAGATTTAGTCCAATAGCGGCTTGTGAGGATCACCACTACTTATAGTTCATCATCTTTGGTACCTAAGATCAAGAATCACCGGGTAGGTCTCTCCTCTCACTTTGTTTGCTAGCGTTAGGTCACCCTAGGCTAGATTAAGCTTAACAAACACTAGGATTTCAACAATCTAACATTCTAACATTCAGATTTATCAATACAAGCACAATAGAGAAAATTACGGGCTGATAATCCAAAACCACGGCCGTGGTTAGGCAAGAACAGGCCGTGATTCTCAATAGTGGTTAGGTTCGAGCAAGCAATTCATCCAAAGATACATTTAAGTCTATTCTATCATAGTCCAAGCCATAAACATCATTTCATTACCCTAGAATCACCACTATTTAGCCAACAACAAGACTTTTAACATTCAAACTCAACAAGCAAACATTCATGGCTTCCATAGCAATAAAATGAAATGAAAGAGAAAAGAAACAAGTAAACCAAGCTGAATATATGTTTAAGAAAGACTTACAACCCTCAAAAGAAGGTCCAAATCGTTCCTTACAAATCCTTGTAAATGTCTTTAACAAGCTCACTCAAAAACCACTCAAAAGCTATGAAAACTCTAAAACTAGTGTTGTTCTTCTTCTTCTTCTTCTCCAAATGAGAGTGTTTTCTTCCTCTCCAAGAGTAGCTTCCAATGAAATGATGTGTTGTGAGAGAGTGTGGGAGAGAATCCCCCAGCAACAACCTGCAGGACCACTTATATCCTCCATCAAGGGCAAGAGTCGGTTATGGAGATTGTGGGACAGCTGTCCAGAGAGAACCACGGCCAAAACCGAGGGCGTGGAAATGGCCTCTGGGCCGTGGTTTTGGTGGTTCAGCTTTCTTTGGATCGTTGAGCCACGAGTTGGTGCAAGACATGCACCAACAAGGTCCTATGTGTTCTCCTTAGCTCCTAGCTTGCTTCTTAATGAGTCCGGAAGTGTGTCATCACGAGGAATGATCATCGAATGTATCGATTAAGCTCCAAAAGTTCCCCCAAATACCTACAAAACCGACAATAGTTCGTGCAGACGTCTATCTCGATAATATGCATGAATTAAACGTAAACATCATGAACTAATGTGAAACCATGCATGAATAACGGGAAAAACTATCTAAATGAATGCCTAAACTAACGTCATAAATCGTGTTATCACTTATATGATGTATTGTTTTTTCGTGCTAGCTGTGATATGTGCTTATGATCTGTTAGATCTTGTTTGCTAGTACGAGATAGGTATAGCTGGAGATGGATCTTTCCTCCATGCTATGGTGTGTGTGTTAGGACTAGCTGGAGACGGTTATTTTCTCCATGCTACCTCTGATGGACATAGTGTGAGTGGAGATGGTTTTCCTCCACATAGTGGTGTTATGTGTACGTATTTGGTTGGAGAAGGCTTTCCTCCATGCTAGTGTGATGTGATTAGTGTTGGCTAGAGATGATCTTCCTCTAGGCCTTGTAGAGATTTGATGATAGTGTTTAGAGTTATACCTCCGCTTATGGGTCCGAGAGGTTTTGGGATTTTGCAAGTTTCGGGACGAAACTTGTTTTTAGGGGAGTGTGATGTAAGAGCCTTAGTCTTTGGAGCCTAGGAGTCCTTGTTGAGCCTTAGATTGATCGTGGAAGCCGCACCTGCGCACCACATGGGCCGCCCCCGCGGCTAGGCGACCTTGCGCCATGGGTGAGCCGCCCCTGCGGCTTTATGTTGGTGCAACCGCTTTTGTTGACCTTTTGACTCGTGCTTTGCGGCTGGCTTCCTTTATAAGTCTCCCTTATCTACTCAAAGAGGGTTTCTTCATCCTCTTCAACCCCATTTCCATCCTTACGTTCTTCTTCGACTTCATCTTCTCTTCTTGATCTTCCTTTGAGTTTGTGAGAAGGTTTTGAGTGTTTATTGAGGTTTTGAGGCTTAGATGATCAAGAGCTTATGGCTGAGAGTTGTTGCTATTGTGTTAGAGTGGTGAGGTGTGTGGAGGCTCCTGGTTGTAGCTTAGGGTTTGCTGTGGTAAGCTCTTCTCCTCCATCTTCCTTCTTTCTTCTTCTTTGCTTCTTTCTTCTTCTTCTAGCTTAGGATCACAAGTTAGACTTGTGTTGGATCCTTTCTTGGATGGTTTGATGATCATATATGTGTATATATGTTTATGTGTTGTTGTGGTGTGTTGAAGAAGTGAAGAGCAACAAGAAAGGGATCGAAGAGAAGTCGGGACCAACTCTCTGCACAGTTGGCCGCCCCTGCACCTGAACCAAGCCGCCCCTGCGCCTGCTGTGGACCGCCCGTGCATCTAGTTTGAGCCGCCCGTGCACTTTCCTGGGTCAGCTTGGAGTTCCTTGCTTCTGTTAGTGCATACCTTGTTGGTATGTCTTCCTTCCTTCCTTTCCTTTGGCTTGGGCTTAGATGTTGGCTAGGCTAGCTTGGTTAGGATGAGTTGTATGTTAAGATGTGCCTTAGGCACTTGTGTTGATGTTGAGGTTATGCTGTAGGCATCTGTGAGCTTGTTATGATCTTGAGGGTTAGATTGAGGTTGTAGGTTGGTTTTGGTTATGGATACGAGTCTCCTAACCCTTTGCAGTGTATGATGTTGTGTGCCTTGCTATTGCAGGCATTGGTTTCTTCCCCAAGGGGAAGCTGTGACGTGGTATTGGATACGAGTATGTGAGGTAAGTCCATAGGACTTACTTAGCGTTCAGTTATGAGTTTGTGTGATTGCGATGGTTGTGTGTGTTCATATGATTGTGCATTTATTACCTGAACTGGACTAAGATGACCATTTATTACTTTAAATGGCCCAAGTGTATTGACCGAAGGTATTTCTATGGTCGTCTATACCCAATCCAAAGTAAATCCCGACTTAGCACTAAGAACAAGTATAGTGGATAAGTAAGGGTCAAACCCAAGAGAGTTAAGGTGTTTTAGATGCAATTATCGATTATAGTAACAAGTAACAAGGGGGGGGGGGGGTGGTTGAATTGATGCACACAAAAACTTAAAAAAACGATTAACGCGACAAGTAAGACAATGATGGGTGAATCTACACTAGGTTGATTCTAAGCATATTTCTACTTTGGTGTGTTCGCTTTTACAAGTTTTTAAGTAATCTCCCGTCTCGATCGTATATATGTGTTGAGCCAACCGGCATCAACACAACTTAACAGGTTAGTGTTCTGTAAACCTACAAGAACAAATAACAAGTTAGCTTTCAAACAAAGACTAAGGGATATAAAGAGAAGATTAAAACCGTTAAACTTATCTTTATATTTGTGTTCCTTTTCTTTAAGTAATTACAACCCGTTATTACTTAAAGTGACTACTATATTAAAGACCCGAACCCGGAACCTATTAATCCTAGTTGTTTGCATGCACTTTAGAACCTAAGGTGATCAATCTCAAGCAATAGTAAACATGCAATTAGACAATGGAGATCAAGGAAACACAAAGCATTACTTAGTAAAAACTTATATTAAAAAGAACTTACAACCAAAGTAACAATGCAGCTTCAAACCAACCCAATGTAGCAAGGGAGTTAACAACTCATTACAATGCAAAACTCAATTCTAAAATGGATTTTTGTGTAGGAAAAGATAGATAAGCTTAGATGATTCTAGCAATCAACCAAGGACTATTTATACTACAAAAGACACTAAATAGGAGTAAATGGCCGGCCCTAAACAACCACCTTTAATGTCATAAAGGTGGTGTAAACAGCCGGAGTAAAGCTTCTGGCGTTAAACCGCAGGGGCGGCCTTCAGGAACCGCAGGGGCGGTTTAGGCAGAATCAGTTGATCTTCTTCAAAGCCGCTGGGGCGGCTAAGTAATTCCGCTGGGACGGATCTTTAATGCTCTTCAACGTCTGACCCTTCGTCTTCCTGGCGATTCTGATGCCAAGCCGCCGGGGTGTCCCTATGTCAACGCAGGGGCGGTGACACTGCCTCTTCGTCTTCCAGCTCCCATGTTGAGGCGCAGGCAGGGGCGCAGTGGGAGGCGTAGGGGAGCTGGTCTTTGTCTCTTCAAGGCAGGTCACCGCAGGGGCACCAAGGAGTGGCGCAGGGGCGGTGACACACTTTCTGGCCGGCGCTGGTGAAGGCGTAGGGAGCGCTCCGGTGTAAGGTGTCACCCGCAGGGGCGGTGGCAAGGCTCCGCTGGGGCGGTGAGGCGACAAAAGCTTTGCTTCGTGATCGATCTTCATTCCTAAGTGCTTATAAGTCCTTCCTTAACTTCTTTTAGTCTTCTTCTTCTAGACCAAGGAGTTAGTAGCATAACTGACTCAAATACAATAAAAAGACTCTAAAAACTATCCTAAATGATAGTGATTCCATCACCTATCATGTATTATAACAGATCGTCACCACTTGCCTCCGCTTGCGGGTAGGAGGAGGTGCCCTGAAGATGATCTTACAGGAGGGGACGAGTGATGATCACCCCCATGTAAAACTCCTGTGTTACGTTGGATGGGACGGGGTTCTTGAGGCTCTTCGTGTTACAAAAGAAGTTGAATTAGTAATGGAATAACGTAATCAAAGATAATAAATGAATGTGTGTGGCATTACATGTATGAGATGTTGATGTGTGTTTGTGCTATTACTTCCATACTTATTCATTGTTGTAGCTAACGGTGTATACCGTGTTGTAGATGATCTGCAGGTTAGGAAGACTGCAGAGTGAGCCAAATGGTGTGACCAGCCGAGGACTTCTGTACATTAGGATGCGTGGGATATGGGATCTTTTGTATCAGATGTTTATGTTTGATGTTTTGTACTCAGCTTTGTGTTTGTAAACACTTTTGATGTATCATACATCTTTATGTATTTGGTTTTTCATCTACGTGTGCCTTGTTGTAAGATCCAGTGAACCTGTTGTCAGGCTAGGGTCAGTATCCATTGTGAGATCCTAGCCCAATGTAGCACTCCAAGTCCCGTGGAGTTGGGGTGTTACATAGTTGGTATCAGAGCCTTAGGTTGACAACAATGACACTTGCTATCTACAATAAAGGTAGAGTGAATAAATAAACAAAACCCACATAGGGTATGACTTTTCAAAAGATTTTGGTTTTAAAGCGAGTACAGATGTTTTGGGATAGTATGTACAGAAGCTGCCACCCATCTGAGGATCTCGACAGTATATATATATATATATATATCTTATGTGCTGATGTGTATACATGTACTATTAAGTATTATATATATATATCTATACATATGGCCTATATAGAGGCTTATACATTAGGTGTGCATACCCCGCAGATGGCTCAGACTAGAGCTATTGCTACAAGCCGAGGTAAAGGCAGACCACCTCTTCCTCCAAGAGGGATAGGACAGGGACCAGCTCCTACTGCAGATCCACCAATGGTGGAGGAGGCTTTTGAGGAGGTTGCTGAGAGTGTAGTTCCAGCTACCAGGAGTGGTGGGTCTCGGAGACATCAAGCCCATCCAGGCTAGTCTGATGGCTCAGATCGTGTCTCCATGGGTGGACCTGAGTTCAGAGAGTACCTCAGGCATTTTGAGGAGGCCATTAGAGTAGGCAGACGAGCCTTAGATCTTCCAGGGCATGAGGAATCATCTGAGAGATCCCATGGAGCTACTCAGGTGCTAGCTATGCCGGCACGTGTTGCTGAGGTTGCTCGAGCTGTTGAGGAGACCAGAGGGCCTCGACCAGATACCTGGTTGAAGGCATTTCATCAGCAGGGAGTTCCACACTTTTTCAGGAGATATCGGCTTATAGACTAAGGTGTGGATTGGGCATGTAGACTCAGCTTTAGAGTATATTCGATGCCTTGAGGACATACAGGTAGAGCTAGTACAGTCTCTATTCCGTGATCTGGCACACCAGCGGTGGACGACAATTAGAGCACGAGTTACGAGCAAATGAGGACTATGCTGAGGGAGCAGTTCTGCCCTGCCTCACTGAGGAGGGAGAAGCTGTAGGACTTCGTGGAGGCGGGTTTTGAGGACGTACGTATTATAGACGCTATTCGCCGCTTCCAGACTAAGTTAGCATTGCTGGGTCCAGCTGCACCATCTAAGGACCAACATGTGTACCTTTTTGCCCGTCGTTTGAGGGAGAGCACACGCTCATACATGGCAGGATTTCACTGTGACTCATTGACAAACTACCAAGATCGGGCCTCTACCTATGAGAGAGAGCTAGCCAGAGGAGGACTTCTCAAACAGGACGGTCTGAGAAGAGACATCGCACATTACCGACTGGTGCATGAGCATCTGGATACGGGCGAGGTCAGACTCAGGGCCGCTCGAATGTTCAAGTGTCTTCACAGACTACTGATAGAGGCCAGCAATGTTACAACTGCGGGGCCTATGGGCATATGAGGGTTGATTTCCCGAGGGCACCACTGACTTTCTTCTCATGCGGAAAGCCAGGACATAGAACTACGTTTTGCCATCAGGGCAAGGCGTCATCACAACAGTGTTCTTCCCCTGCAGGTGCAGTAGGAGGTGGGCAGAGACCACCTCAACATCTGGCACAAGGACAACAGAGAGTCCCAGACACACCTGCTACTTAGGGGTCAGCCCCAAGACTGAGTAGAGGTAGAGGTAGAGAGGTTGGTACTAGTGATACCCGAGGAGCTTGAGGCAGAGTTTTTGAGCCGAGGAGTGCTGAGGAGCCGCCAGCACCAACTGCTACAGGTACCATTATGTTACATGGTTTACCTGTTAGAGTTTTGTTTGATACGGGTGCTACGCATTCATTTATTTTTGTTGCTTGTGATGAGCGTTTGAGTTTGTCTACCATAGAGGGAATCCCTTTTACTATAGGGTTACCTGATGGTAGTAGGGTCAGAGGTACCCAGGAGATACGTAGTTGTCCCCTACGCTTAGGTACTCGTGTGTTACTTGTTGACTTCTTAGTCATGCCTCTGATGCATGAAGAAGTCATATTAGGTATGGATTGGATGCGTAGACACCGTGCGGTGTTAGATGTGTGTAAGAGAACTATTACAGTCTCTACCGACATAGGTCCGATAGAGGTCTTTCGGGGTTGGGACCTTGGGAATACATGATCAGTGCAGTACGAGCAGCTAGACTGATTGCACAGAGATATGATGCCTTCTGGTGCTATGCCATGAAGGATGGAGAGAGTCCTGCTTTGGAGGACATACCGGTGGTCTGTGAGTTTACAGACGTATTTGCAGAGCCATCTAGCTTGCCACCTCAAATGAGTGTAGATTTTGGCATTGACTTAGAGCATGGTACGAGACCCATCTCGAAGGCCCCATACCGTACGACACCTGTCGAGATGTTGGAGCTGAAGAAGCAACTCGAGGAGTTGGTTGAGAAGGGCTTCATATGCCCTAGCGTTTCACCATGGGGTGCACTTGTCCTCTTCGTGCGAAAGAAGGACGAATCGTTGAGATTGTGTATAGATTATAGAGAGGTGAACAAGGTGACCATCAAGAACAGGTATCCACTACCTCGTATTGATGATCTACTTGATCAGTTTCAGGGAGCGACAATCTTCTCCCTGATTAACTTACGTTCTGGATATTGATAGCATCTATTATAATTTATGTTTTGAGACCGGTTTAGACGTTTTATCATCATAAATCTGCATGTATGAGCATACTTTCTGTGATTATATTGCCATTTCATCTACCTTTACGGGAATCGAGGTCTACACCTAGTTTCGTTGTAATCGTAGGTAAAACGGCACGTTTGGACCATAATAGAGCTAAAGGAGCTAAGGAGTCATTGGAGCTACATTCTGGAGCTTAAGGAAGAACTCAGGAGACATGGAAATGGATTAAAGATTCACTTTGGACCAGATTTGAGAGATTTCACATTCAATTCAGAGTCACCTCAGTCAGCTACAGTACCACCTCGACCGAGGTGATTTCGAGGAGCGCCCCGACCGAGGTAGACACCCTGTCGCCGGCGAGGAGATATATTTTATGACTGAGATCTTTTAATTATGGAAATAAGATTTCATATTTTTGGGCTGGATTTCTGAAAGGAAGAAAAGATATTCAGCTGATTTATTTGGATATATTTTATAGGAATTTTTTTTTTAAAGATATTTTATCTTTGGAAGATAATTTTCCTATATAAAGGGTTGGATTTTCCACAAATTCAAGCCATGCTTAGACGTGCTAAGACAGCCGCTGCATCAAAGTCATGCGATTGCAGAAGATTTCCCTTCGGAGTTGAAGGAAGAAGGAAGATTTCCTTATTGAAGATAGCCTTTGAAGGAGTTTTGTGAGATTTCTCTAGGCTACTTTTGGTTACTTTTGGTTGGTTGTTCTTGTTAATTTGTGACTTGGAAACACTGATTTGTCACATATTTGATTCAGTTATTGAAGTTCTTTTATTAAAGTCTTCTTTTTGATGATTGATTCTTTCTTTATAAAGTTGATTATTGTTATCATGATGATTGTTGGCTAAATTTCTTTTGTGATTCTAGGGTGATTGACTGAAGGTTGTGGGAAAGACGATGATAGAATGATCTTAAACTCAGTCGGACCCTGAAAGCTCGAGTCTTTATCTTATCCGACGAACATCTCGCTCAGCCGATGAACACCTCGGCCGGGGTGGATTCTGTCTGACCGAGGTGAACGTTTTCTTGATCCTAATCCAAGTTAAGATCCAGTTTGCCAAACCCTATCCTTGTTACACCTTTCCTGGTTCAATGCAAGCCTAGGATGAGACTTATCCGGTGATTCCTTTGCTTGTTTACCTAAGATCATGAGCGATAGGTAATAAAGGTTTATGCTTTATTGGGGTTTGAGTGTGCTTCCATTTCAATCTTGAGAATTAGCCTGAGACTTACCGGGTAAAGGTTTATTCTATCCACTTGGTTGGTGTGTTAGTTTGAGGTTATAGTTCCTTACCTTAGTTCCTTGCGACTTACCCAGTAATAGGAATTGCGGTTTGGGATAGTGAGTAGTGAGACTTACCCGGTGATCTATTCCCATCTTAGAAACACCTTCCCTTGCAAAAATCTCAGCTTTGTCCGCTATATCCTTAGATCTTGAGTTTGAACCACAACTGGATGTCTTGATCTCTAGAATCCGCATTTCTCCTTATTTGACTTATATCATCTTTGATTGCTTTAATTGCTTTTGTTACTTGCATTACTTGACAACCGGTTCTGTGCTTGGTTTCGCCTAAGTCCTTGTGTTCGACCCCTGGAATTTCTTGCTTTTATTACAATTGACCCGTACACTGCGGGTTCGCATCCTTTTTTAAGCATATTTCCCCGATTATAAATTTAAAGCTTGCACACACCTTTTAGAGCGAACAAGCTTTTGGCGCCATTGCCGGGGACTTGGTTTAGATCAAGCCGGTTGCGGTTGTCTTTTAGGGAAATTGTCCTTGTTGCTACTAACCACTCTACTTAAGTGCTTTCGCAGGATCTTTTTCTTTGGTTTATGCGAAGAACCCGTGCTGGGAAGGAAATCGTTCCTTATGATCCCGAACCAGAAAATACATACAAACGACGTTTGAAAGAAGCAAAGATGGCCATCCAAGACGATCGCGATCTTGAGGCCGAATTGAAGGAGGCGCTGGAACAACTACGCCTCAGTAAGGAAGAACTGCGGCTAGAAAAGGAAGAAACTCGCACAAGAACGGAGGTGATCAAAGCAGATATGACAGATTTACGGGACCAATATCTACCTCGACTGAATCCAGATCCTCG
Source organism: Fagopyrum esculentum (assembly GCA_033239045.1). NCBI lineage: Eukaryota > Viridiplantae > Streptophyta > Magnoliopsida > Caryophyllales > Polygonaceae > Fagopyrum > Fagopyrum esculentum. Next base: position 58,014,400 of record BSUD01000004.1, read on the forward strand.
ACCGAGGCAAGACCCAGATCCAGATCCTCGACCGAGACAGGATCCAGTTTCAGACGCACCGGCCGAGGTACATCCACCTCGGATGCCCATCCGAGATATTCTTGTTGCTGGAATTCCACAAACCCTAGGACAAAATATGGACCCTAATCAGCAAGTGAGGCGTCCAGGAGTCAACATAGGTGATCTAGTTGAAAATAATTATGAACTTCGACCGTAAGTTCTTACCATGATCCGATAATGTCAATTTAGAGGTTCGGAGAGGGAGTCTCCGCACCAACATTTGCAAAATTATGAGATTCTGATGGAGACATTGAGGCCATCAAGGTATGATAACAATAACTACAAGCTACGTCCTTTCTATTTCTCTTTGAAGGACAAAGCGCTTGCATGGTATCACTCTCTTCCCGACGGAAAGATCAACACTTGGGAAGAGATGACGGCGGAGTTCCTAGCTAAATTCTTTCCCCCATCCAAAACCGCTGAGTTGAGGGGAAGAATTAATGCTTTTATTATGAAGAATAAGGAAAGTTTGTCCAAATAATGGGAGAGATTCAAGGATCTTTTGTTGGATTACCCACATCATGGGATTCCGAAGATCGAGTTGCTTGAGATCTACTTCAAGGGACTAAATGGAGATGCTCAATTCAATCTCCAGTTACTTTCCGCCGGCACATTAATGGATATGCCGATAGACGAAGCTTGGGAGTTCATTGAAAAACAAGCTTTGCACATGGAGAATTACTCCCACCAAAGGAACCGATAATGGAGCAAGGAGAGTCAGCTTCCAAGACACTTCATCAAATGGAGCTCAACTCACCTCGCTTAGCAACGAAGTCAAGCAATTAAAGGAGCTTTTAGTAGCTCAAACGAAGGAGCAAGATGGAGGGTACCAAGGAAGGAACAACTATCAAAGACCAAGGAACAACAACAACAATAGAAACTCCAACAATAGAAACAACAACAACAACAATAGAAGCAACAACAATTGGAGGTCTAATCAACAAGTTCCCGGTAACTCTCAATCTCATAACACTTATAACCCCTCCTCCTCTTCTTCCACTCCATTGAAATGCCAGGAGCCTGGACCAAGTTCGTCCTAGCCGGCGAAGAAAGATGCAGTACTGGATGAAATTTTGGTAAAGCTCAAAGCTATGGAGACGTCCATGAGTTCGTTTTCGAAGGCACAAAAAGCCTTAGAGCAACAATTTTACAACAAGGCGAATGAAGCGCCAAGAGATCCAGGGAAGCTCCCAGCAAGAACAGAGAGAAACCCTAAAGGACAAATCATGGCTATAACGACGAGAATTGGACTGAAGACTGTAGATCCAGCGCCTTGGTCAATGCCAGATCAGACGAAGAACACCTCGGTCTAGGTACCGTCGAAGAACACTTCGACCGAGGTACCAACCGAGGTGGAGCCTCAGAAAGCGGAGGGGAAATCTGAAGTTTATGTTCCATCTCCTACTTATAAACCACCACTTCCATTCCCCCAGTCAAGGGCCAAGCACATCTAGACAAGCATTTCAGTAAGTTCCTGGACTTAATGAATAAGCTTTACATTAACATCCCTTTCCTTGATGCTATTTTAGGGATGCCCGCCTATGGGAAGTTCTTGAAAGAGATTCTTTCAAAGAAGAGGAAACTAGAAGACTATAGAGAAGTAAGGATGACATCTAAATCCTCAGAGCTCATTCAAATCATGAAGGTGAAGATGACACCCAAACTTAGGGATTCCGGTTCATTTTGCATTCCCATCCAAGCCGGGGATGTAACTTATGAAGCCTTGTGTGATCTAGGAGCCAGCGTGAGCATTATCCCGCTGAGCTATGTTAGAAGATCGGTCTTGGAGAGCCCAAAGCGGTCAAGATAAGGTTGTACATGGCGTACCGCTGCATTACCCACCCCGTGGGCATTTTGGAAGATGTTCCGGTTAAGTTAGGTAACTTCTATTTACCTATAGACTTTGTTGTACTTGATATACCCACAGATTATCCCGTTCCTATCATTCTCGGGAGACCATTCCTAGCAACTTCGGGTTGCAATGTGGATTGCAAGAACGCCAAGTTGAAATTCAACATTGGTAAAGATCAAGTGGAGTTTGCATTGCTTGCTGCAATGAAAGGAGAGCCGCTGGAGGATGATATCTTCAACATCTATGATGAAGAAGAATCAAGGGAATTGGTGAGCTCTATCCTTATTAATGACCCTCTTGAAAAAGTTATTAGTTTTAGCTTAATGGAGGAAGGTATAGATACTTCTTGTGATGTAGATATATGGAGCTTAAAGGCACTAGAAGAAGATCCAGGAGCTAAGATTGAAAAATTAATCCAGGAGAAGAAAATCTTCAGTTTCGGTCCCAGTTGCAGTACCTCGACCGAGGCATTTTCTGGTCAAGCGAGGTGTTCTTATCTGAAGAACATCTCGGTCACCCACCTCGGGCACCGACCGAGACAGCAAGCGAGATGCCTTTAACTGAGAAAAACAAACTTCTTACTCCCTTTTCTGAAACTCATTCACAGTTGGTGGACCACTTTCTCCACCAAGCTTCTGATACTAAAGAACCTTGGTATGCTGATATTGTTAATTATCTTATTTGCCAGGAAATACCGCCCGGATTGACGTACACTCAAAGGAAGAAATTCTTTAAAGATGTATGCCACTACTACTGGGATGAACCTCTACTGTTTAAGAGAGGTCCGGATGGGATACTTCGAAGATGCATTCCGGAAGATAAAGTCACTAGTGTCATACGGCATTGCCACTCGCTTCCTTGTGGAGGACATGCCATTGCTCACAAAACATGCGCTAAGGTATTACGTTCCGGTTTCTTTTGGCCTAAATTATTGAAAGATGTGCAAACGTTTGTTGTTTCTTGTGATGCATGCCAAAGAACAAAGAGCTTATCTAGAAGGAACGAGATGCCGTTGAATAACATCCAGGAGGTTGAGATTTTTGATGTATGGGGGGTCAATTTCATGGGACCTTTCACATCATCCGGAGGAAACCACTACATTCTCTTAGCTGTTGACAACGTCTCTAGATGGGTGGAAGCCATTGCCTCCCCCACTAATGACGCCAAGGTGGTTGTGAAGTTCTTTAATCGGATTATCTTCCCACGTTTTGGGACACCACGTATCATCATCAGTGATGGAGGGACACATTTCATCAACCGGAAGTTTAAGGCACTTCTATCGAAGTATGGGTTCACCCACAAGAAGTTTAAGGCACTTCTATCGAAGTATGGGGTCACCCACAAGGTAGCAACCCCTTACCACCCTCAAACTAGTGGACAGGTCGAAATCTCGAATAGAGAAATCAAAGCAATCATAGAGAAGACCGTCTCTAGAACGAGGAAGGATTGGTTTATAAAGTTAGACGACGTTCTTTGGGCTTATAGGACCGCATTCAAGACCCCCATAGGTACCACCCCTTATAATTTGGTATATGGGAAGTCTTGTCATCTACCCGTTGAGTTAGAGCACAAGGCGTATTGGGCAATCAAGTGGCTGAATTTCGACATCAAAGAAGCCGGAAATAAGAGGATATTGGATATCAATGAGTTGAAAGAATTGCGCTTAAACACCTATGAGAATGCCAAGATCTACAAGGAAAGAACGAAGAGATGGCATGACAAGCGTATCCTTCCTAAGGAGTTCAAAGAAGGAGATCTAGTCCTACTCTTCAACTCCCGCCTCCGCCTCTTTCCAGGCAAGCTAAAATCTAGATGGACAGGACCTTACGTTGTTAAAACTGTTTTTCCCCATGGTGCAGTAGAAATTTGGGGCGAGATAAGAGGAAGCTTTAAGGTCAACGGCTATAGATTGAAGATTTACCGGCCGGAAGTTCCGGGGGAGGAGATTGCTACCTTACATCTTATTTAGGGATGATGTATGGTCCAGCTAGCGACCTTAAACCAAGCGCTTCTTGGAAGGCAACCCAAGGTATTGCTTTCTTTTCCCTTTGCTTTGTTTTGTTTTTGTTTTCTTCTAGAACAACAACCAGGTATTCCAAAAGGAAGGATCACAACTGAGGAGCTACACTGGAAGGATAGAAGTTCTAGAAATTGAGAAGATGAAGTTCGAAAAGGACACATCTCGGTTGCAGTCACAGCGCCTCGACCGAGATGTTCGTGAGGCGACCGAGGCGACTAGGGCTGACAACAATCCACCTCGGTCCAGACACCTCGGTCCAGTTGGGACCACCTCGACCGAGTTGACAGCAGAATCGGCGAGGGGTATAAAAGGGGGAACGGTTTCTCTCTCTTCCCTCCCAATCACCTTCTCGACCGCGGCGCCTCTCTGACCTTGTTTCTCCGATTTTTGACCGTTTTCTACGATTCTTGCTTCGATCTCGTGAGGAAAGGCTAGAGGATCAGTTTACAAGCAAGAAACTGCAACAAAAACGCCTCGAATTGACCGAATCTGGGGTAAAAATTCGAAAACCCTAACTTCTCTTCTTCTTACTGTTTTTGGACGTAATTGGCTTTGGTTGCCAATCGATTATGTTGGAAAAGGCTTAAGTACCCCTTAGGAACAACTGGTAGTGAAATTGGGGGAAAAGAACTGGAAATCAGAGAGGTGAAATCAAACAACGTTTTACCTCGGTCCAGTCGACCTGCGCCTCGGCCGAGGTGTTCTTGATAGTTGTCAGAGCAACAGAGGTGACCTGTCAGAGAGAGAAAAATGAGTTCCAGATCTGATCGCCAGATAGTTCTGAGGGATAGATCCTCACCTTCTTCTTCTTCCCGACCTTCTATCCCGGTGATTCACGAGCGTCACCAAGCCGACTTTGACCGTATAGACGCGCCCCCTGTCATTGCGCAGCCGTTTTTAGATATTTCTGCTTTTGACTGCCTCCATGTAGCTGATGATTTGAGGAGGATGGTTTCCACAATAGGACTGTAGCAGTTTATGGAGATCAGAGCTCCAACCTACCTCAACCCCACATTAGAGTTTGTGAGTTCTGTTACTCACCTACCGGATGAGAGAGCCATCAAGTACCGATTGCTGAACCGGAACTACCTATTCCCATGGACCAGTGGAGAGATATATTTGGCTTCCCGACCCCCCACAGTTTCCGACTTTCCTTCTCGATCCGTAGCTCGACAGTTTTGGGGACAAATTGCTCACGTGGTAGAGCATGCTGACTGGTGGAGACCTGGAGACTCTAGGGAGCGCATCATCTTCCACCTTGCTTTCCAACTATCTCACCGGATCTTCAGTGAGACCCTTCTAGCGCGTACTGAGACGCCCAAAAGATTAGAAAGGGGGAGCTTCTGAGTCTATTCTGTATGGTGACACGGGGAGTGGCTGGTTTTGGGGCGATGCTAGCTGAGGATCTGCACAGGATCAAGGCTAAGGGGAAGGGGGATATCTGCTATGGCGGCCTAGTGACTCATATAGTGACGGTCATGGATCTAGATCTGAGTGCATGTACATTGGTGGCGGCTGCCAAGCCGCTAGGATTGCAAGAGATGATCACGAGGGGGATTCTGGTTCCTCGTGGACTCACTACACCATATGTGGCGATGCCTTGCGAGCAGACTGCCCCTCAGGGTATCATGTGGTCGGCCCATATCTCGGTCTACGACTCTCAGTATTGGTCTACCGCATGGATACCTTACTTCGAAGATGCTAGAGACGCAGCAGCAACTCAGGTACAGGTTGAGGATGAGGATGATGATAGCGGTGCTGCCATGGAGACAGGGACAGATACAGCCGGGCCCAGTGTGCCAGTCGTCGATCTAGACGACGAGGAGACAGAGGAGGAGGCTGCCGCACCACCACTACCATCCTAGTGCAGATCCCACCGCCGCAGATTCATAGATCTAGTAGCGCATTAGAGGATTGATGACCTCACTGACCAGATGATCGACACCTACGCTGCCCTGACAGTTGATATCCGTGAGCGTTTTGATGACCAGCGCTGAGAGATCGAGGGTTGGACACATCAGATGCTAGAGAGCCAGCACTACCAGCGCCGGATGATGGAGATGCAGTTCCAACACACCATGGGTTATCCTTTTGATCCATCCCAGCATCCGTATGTGCCATATCCACCACCACCACCACCACCACCACCAGATCAGGACTAGAACTTGCAGGGATTTCTTGTCTTTATTTATTATGCAGCTCTACTTATGTCCAGTGAGTACTCCTATTTTTAGACTTATTTTGACCCATTGGGACAATGTGTCCCAAGTACGGGGTATTTATGTGATGCTTTATGTGCTACTATGGATTGTATGACGATTTGATGGATATTTATGATGATTTTTATGCTTTATGTGCTTATCTGTCATTTCATGCATACATACAGGTTTTTGTTCGAGAAAAACGTCAAAAACTGGTTTAAATAAATTTTTTTTGACCTCGACCGGGATGGTTCTGGCCAAACGAAGTTGACCACCTCGGTTGACTTAGAACAACTTGATAGCATGAATTATAGTCTATATTTTGGGGTTTGTTTGGACGTTTTATCTTTCATAATATGCATGTTTGTATGTGCATTATGTGATTTTACTACCATGTCATCTACCTTTGCGAGAATCGAGGTCTACACCTAGTTTTGTTGTAATTGCAGGTAATATGGTACGTTTTGCATCAAAAAGGAGCAAAAGGAGTCATGAGTCATTTGGAGCTACATCCAGGGAGCATAGCCATGGATTAAAGATTTACTTTGGAGCAGATTCAAGAGATTTCACATTCTGTTGTGACTCACCTCGGTTGACCAGAAATTCACCTCGACCGAGGCGATCCAGAGACGCCGACTCGACCGAGGCGAACACCTAGGACGCGGCGAGAATATTTTATTCTTGGATGAGATCTTTTAAATTTGGAAAGTGATCTTATATTTTTGGGCTTGGCTCCTGGAAGGAAGGAGATATGCAGAATCATATATTTTACCTATTTTTATGGGAAAATATCTTTCTAAGATTTATTATCTTTGGAGGGTTACTTTCCTATAAAAAGGGTTGGATTTCCACAATTCCGACATCACGCTATACCGTCGATCAGGGTTTATAGCACGCAGCAGCAGCAGCATACTCCAATTGGAGAGATTCGAAGAACCTTTTTGAAGGTTGAAGGAAGATTGAAGTCTATAGCTTTTATAGCTTTTTGGAGGGTTTTGTAAGATCATCTTTAATTCCCTCAATTGTTGTCTTGTCTTTTTGGGTTGTTATCCAAGGAACGCTTTTGTTGTGATATTTGATTCAGTTATTGAAGTCTTTTCATTAAATTCTTCTTTGTTCAAATATTCACCTTCTTCCCATATATTTAATACTTTCATTATGATGATGAGTGGCTAATTTCCTTGTGTGATTCTAGGGTGATTGGCTGAAGGTTGTGGGAAAAACAATGATAGAATAATCTTAGATTCCAGTAGGATCCTGAAAGTTCGAGTCTTTAACCTTAACCCTAAGCATCTCGTTCAGTCGATGAACATCTCGGTCGGGGTGGAATTCTTCTGACCGAGGTGACTTATCCGATTCTAAACAAAAAGTTAAGTGTTAGAGTTTGCTAAATCCTATTCTTATTACATCTTTCCTGGTTCAATGCAAGCTTAGGATGAGACTTACCCGGTAATTCCTTAGTTTGTGTATTAACGATCATAAGTGTAGGTAATAAAGGTTTATCCTTTATTGGGGTTTGGGTGTGCTTCCATCCCATCTTTGTGAGTTAGCCTGAGACTTACCCGGTAAAGGTTGATTCTATTCCCTTAGATGGTATGTTAGTTTGAGGTCATAGTTCTTTATCTAAATTCCTTGAGACTTACCCGGTAATAGGAGTTACGGTTTAGGATTAGTGTGTAGTGAGACTTACCCGGTGATCTACTCCACTTTAGTAACACCTTCCCCACGCAAAAATCTCAGCTTTGTCCGCTTATCTTTAGATCTTGAGTTGGAACCACAACTAGATGCTTTAATCCCTAGAATTGCATGTTTGCTTTATTGACTTCTTATTCATCTTTGACTGTGTTAATTGCTCTTGTGGTTAGTATTGACATAAGCATACCGTTATTGACTTTGTTTCACCGAGTCCCTGTGATCGACCCCTGGAATTTTCTTGCTTTTACTACGATTGACCCGTACACTGCGGGTTCGCATCCTTGTTTTAAGCTTAAGTCTAGGGTTATAAATTTAAAGCTTGCACACACCGTTTGGAGCGAACAAGTTTTTGGCGCCGTTGCCGGGGACTTGGTCTAGACCGAGCCGGTACGGTTTGCTCTTGGGGCGCTTGCCCCGTGTCATCTAACCACTCTACTTGAGTGACTTTTACAGGTTCTTTCTTAGGTATATGCGAAGAACCCGCACTGGGAAGGAAATCGTTCCTTATGATCCCGAACCAGAAAAGACATACAAGCGACGCTTAAGAGAAGCGAAGATGGCCCAACAAGACGATCGCGATCTTGCGGCCGAATTAAAAGAGACGCTAGAGCTGCTACGTCTCAGCAAGGAAGAACTAAGGCAAGAGAAAGAAGAGAATCGCACCAAGACTGCAGCAATCGAAGCTGAGATAGCAGTCATACGAAACCAGATTCTACTTCGACCGAGGGAAGATCCCCCTGTTGATCCTCGACCGATGCAGGATCCAGTGGCTGATCTTCGACCGAGGCAGATTCCAGTACCTGACGCCCCGGCCGATGTACTTCCATCTCGGATGCCAGTCCGAGATGTTCTTCTTGCAGGAATCCCACAAACCCTAGGTCAAAGGATGGACCCTAATCAACAGCTGAGGCGTCCAGGGGTGAACCTAGGAGATCCAACGGATCATGACTACGAACTTCGACCGCAAGTTCTATCCATGATTCGCCAATGCCAATTCGGAGGGCTAGAGAAGGAGTCACCGCATCAACATCTTCAAAACTACGAGATCTTGATGGAAACCTTGCGACCTTCCAGAATTGAAAATAACAACTACAAGCTAAGACCTTTTTACTTTTCTTTAAAAGATAGAGCTCTTACTTGGTATCAATCTCTTCCTCCAGGAAAAATTAGCACATGGGAGGAGATGACTACGGAATTCTTGGCCAAATTCTTTCCCCCTTCAAAGACCGCTGAAATGAGAGGGAAGATCAATGCTTTCATTATGAAGGACAAGGAGAGCTTGTCCAAATCTTGGGAGCGGTTCAAGGATATCCTTTTGGATTGCCCACATCATGGGATTCCAAAGATCGAGTTGTTGGAGATCTACTTCAAAGGGCTGGACGGAAGCACCCAGTTCAATCTCCAACTACTCTCCGCCGGTACCTTCATGGACATGGCGATTGATGAGGCTTGGGACTTCATTGAGAAGCAAGCCTTGCACATGGAGAAATATACCCACCAAGGAGCTGAAGGTGGAGTTAAAAGAGTCAACTTTCAAGAGACTCAATCCAACAACAATCAACTCACGTCTTTGAAGAATGACGTGAAGCAATTGAAGGAACTCTTGATGGCTCAAACTAAGAAGGAAGAGCAAGGGCAAAGGAACAACAACAACAACGGGTACCGTAACAACAACAACGGTCCCCGAAACAACAACTACAACAACAACAATAGAGGATCCAATAGCAACAACTGGAGGGCAAACAACCAAAATCACGGTAACAATCATTCAAACTCCAACTCTAACGATTCCTCTAACCCTTTCCTCTCTTCCCCTTCTACTTCTTCTACTCCATTAAAGAGCCAAGGGAAAGGATCAAGTTCGTCTCAACCGGAAAAGAAAGACGCAGTTCTGGAGGCTATCTTGATCAAGCTTAGTGCTATGGAGAATTCTATGACTTCATTTTCGAGGGCCCAAAAGTCCTTCGAACAACAACTTGCTAGTAGGGCGAATGAAGCGCCAAGAGATCCAGGGAAGCTTCCAGCAAAGACGGAAAACAACCCTAAGGGCCATTGCATGGCCATAACGACGAGGAGTGGACTTAAAACTGCAGATCCAGTACCTCGTTCGACGCAGACCACCTCGGTCCAGATCCAGTCGAAGAACACCTCGACCGAGATGCCAACCGAGGTGGAGCAACAGAAAGCAGGAGGGACGACTGAAACTTATATTCCACCTCCTGCATACAAACCGCCACTTCCATTCCCTCAGTCCAGAGCCAGAGCACATCTAGACAAGCACTTTGGTATGCCCGCCTATGGGAAGTTCTTAAAAGAAATCTTATCAAGGAAGAGGAAGCTGGAGGATGTTGGTGAAGTTAGGATGACATCTAAATCTTCGGAGCTTATCAAGATCATGAAGGAAAAGATGCCACCTAAATTAAGAGATCCCGGCTCGTTTTGCATTCCCATTCAAGTTGGGGATGTCACTTGCGAAGCCCTTTGTGATCTGGGAGCCAGCGTGAGCATCATCCCGCTGGAGCTATGCACGAAGATCGGTCTTGGAGAGCCCAAGCCGGTCAAGATTCGACTTTATATGGCGGATCGCTCCATTACCCATCCCGTGGGCATCTTGGAGGACGTTCCGGTCAATTTAGGTAACTTCTATCTACCTATAGATTTTGTTGTACTTGACATTCCCGCAGATTATCCTGTTCCTATTATTCTCGGGAGGCCATTTCTAGCAACTTCGGGTTGCAACGTGGATTGCAAGAACGCCAAGTTGAAATTCAACGTAGGTGGCGATGAGGTGGAGTTCGCACTACTTGCAGCCATGAAAGGAGAACAACTAACTGATGATATCTTCAACATCTACGATGAAGAAGAATCAAGAGAATTGGTGAGCTCTATCCTTATTAACGATCCACTCAAAAGAGTTATTAGCTTCAGTTTAATGGAGGAAGGTATAGATGCTTCTTGTGATGTAGATATACGGAGCTTAATAGCACTGGAAGAGGATCCAGGAGCTACAACTGAGAAGCTAGTCCAGGAGACGAAAATCTCTAGTTTCGGATCCAGCAACAGTACCTCGACCGAGGCACTTTCTGGACTGAGCAAGGCGACCGAAGAACATCTCGGTCAACGCCTATGCGCCTCGACCGAGGTCGATGGCGAGATGATGTCAACTGAGATTGCTGAGAATAACAAATTTCTTACTCCCTTCTCTGACATTCAACCACTGTTGGCGGACCATTCCATCCACCAACTTTCTGATAATAAAGGTCCTTGGTATGCTGATATTGTGAATTATCTTGTTTGCCAGGAAACACCGCCCGGATTGACGTACTCTCAAAAGAAGAGATTCTTCAAGGAAGTACGACATTACTACTGGGATGAGCCGCTGCTATTCAAGCGCGGACCGGATGGGATGCTTCGAAGGTGCATTTCGGAAGATGAAGTTAATAGCGTCATAAGGCATTGTCATTCACTCCCTTGTGGGGGGCATGCTAGCACCGATAAAACATGCGCTAAGGTATAGCGTTCCGGTTTCTGTTGGCCTACATTATTTAAGGATGTGCAATCTTTCGTTGTCTCTTGTGATGCATGCCAAAGAACAGGAAATTTATCAAGGAGAAACGAGATGCCACTTAATAACATCCAAGAAGTGGAAATCTTTGATGTATGGGGGATTGACTTCATGGGACCTTTCCCATCCTCCGGAGGAAACCTCTACATTCTCCTTGCAGTTGATTACGTCTCTAGATGGGTTGAGGCCATTGCCTCTCCCACTAACGACGCCAAGGTGGTTGTGAAGTTCTTGAATAGAACTATCTTTCCACGATTTGGGTTTGGGGAAGTCAATCATGATGATGAGTAACTCGGCACCATTCACATAGCCGGGTGTTTGTGTCTTGTCAAAGTCAGATTGAGCGATATTCCTAACGGGTCATGGTATGTGCATCAAGGGTTTGATGCATCTCAAGAAATTGATGATTGCTAATCTCCCAAGCTTTGGTTATTTTGCACCTCTGTCCATGCATCCCAAAAATTAAAGTAAAAAAAGGAAAAAGTGTGAAATAAGCAAAGCTTATTGGTGGAGGGTGCTGAAAATCAAGTGAAAATGAAGTAAGATCCTTTTCCCTGATTCTAGCACCACATTCCTTATATACATCCTGACCCTACACATTTTTTGACCTTTCTCTTTGGAAAGACCTTGAGCCCTCGAGCTTGTTGATTAACTTAGTGGTTTAAACTGGATTATACATAATTGATTTCAATAAACATGAATTATTATGCATCCTATGATTTTATGCAAAGATGAACAACTTTCTTGCATTCATAAAATTTTTTACCATGTTTGATTTTATTTGTCATGAAGCATTCTCTTAGGGTGATCTAAGGGGGAAGCACACCATGAAAAGGTTTTTGAATGATTTTTCATTGATCTTTTTGACTTATAATCCATCCTATCCTCTATCTAATATTCGAAACTTGCTTGGGGACAATCAAGGGACAAGTATGGGGTATTTTGATAGCATGTATTATAATCTATGTTTTGAGACCGGTTTAGACGTTTTATCTTCATAAATCTGCATGTATGAGCATACTTTCTGTGATTATATTGCCATTTCATCTACCTTTGTGGGAATCGAGATCTACACCTAGTTTCGTTGTAATCGTAGGTTAAACGGCACGTTTGGACCAAAATAGAGCTAAAGGAGCTAAGGAGTCATTGGAGCTATATTCTGGAGCTTAAGGAAGAACTCAGGAGACATGGAAATGAATTAAAGATTCACTTTGGACCAGATTTGAGAGATTTCACATTTAGTTCAGAGTCACCTCGGTCAGCTACAGTACCACCTGGACCGAGGTGATTTTGAGGAGCGCCCCGACCGAGGTAGACACCCTGTCGCCGGCGAGGAGATATATTTTATGGCTGAGATCTTTTAATTATGGAAATAAGATTTCACATTTTTGGGCTGGATTTCTGGAAGGAAGAAAAGATATTCAACTAATTTATTTGGATATATTTTCTAGGAAAATATCTTTTAAAATATTTTATCTTTGGAAGATAATTTTCCTATATAAAGGGTTGAATTTTCCACGAATTCAAGCCATGCTTAGACGTGCTGAGACAGCCGCTGCATCAAAGTCCTGCGATTGCAGAAGATTTCCCTTCGGAGTTGAGGGAAGAAGGAAGATTTCCTTATTGAAGATAGCCTTTGAAGGAGTTTTGTGAGATTTCTCTAGGCTACTTTTGGTTACTTTTGGTTGGTTGTTCTTGTTGATTTGTGACTTGGAAACACTGATTTGTCACATATTTGATTCAGTTACTGAAGTTCTTTTATTAAAGTCTTCTTGTTTGATAATTGATTCTTTCTTTATAAAGTTGATTATTGTTATCATGATGATTATTGGCTAAGTCTCTTTTGCGATTCTAAGGTGATTGACTGAAGGTTGTGGGAAAGACGATGATAGAATGATCTTAATCCCAGTCGGACCCTGAAAGCTCGAGTCTTTATCTTAACCGACGAACATCTCGCTCAGCCGATGAACACCTCGGCCGGGGTGGATTCTGTCTGACCGAGGTGAACGTTTTCCTGATCCTAATCCAAGTTAAGATCCAGTTTGCCAAACCCTATCCTTGTTACACCTTTCCTGGTTCAATGCAAGCCTAGGATGAGACTTACCCGGTGATTCCGTTGCTTGTTTACCTAAGATCATGAGCGATAGGTAATAAAGGTTTATGAATTATTGGGGTTTGAGTGTGCTTCCATTCCAATCTTTAGAATTAGCCTGAGACTTACCGGGTAAAGGTTTATTCTATCCACTTGGTTGGTGTGTTAGTTTGAGGTTATAGTTCTTTACCTTAGTTCCTTGCGACTTACCCGGTAATAGGAATTGCGGTTTGGGATAGTGAGTAGTGAGACTTACCCGGTGATCTATTCCCATCTTTGAAACACCTTCCCTTGCAAAAATCTCAGCTTTGTCCGCTATATCCTTAGATCTCTAGTTTGAACCACAATTGGATGTCTTGATCTCTAGAATCTGTATTTCTCCTTATTTGTCTTATATCATCTTTGATTGCTTTAATTGCTTTTGTTACTTGCATTACTTGACAACCGGTTCTGTGCTTGGTTTCGCCTAAGTCCCTGTGTTCGACCCTTGGAATTTCTTGCTTTTATTACAACTGACCCGTACACTACGGGTTCGCATCCTTTTTAAGCATATTTCTCCGATTATAAATTTAAAGCTTGCACACACCTTTTGGAGCGAACAAATATTACCAGCTGAGGGTGAGAGAGCCGGATGTGCACAGGACGACATTTCGTACCCGTTATGGACACTACGAGTTTGTAGTGATGCCATTTGGGCTGACGAATGCCCCATCAGTTTTCATGGAGTTGATGAACAACATCTTCATCGACTTCTTGGATCAGTTTGTGGTGGTTGTTCGCCCCTAAACGTGCGTGCAAATAAGTTTTAATTATAAAACTAGAATAAAAGCAAGCGAACCCGCAGTGTACGGATCGGCGTAGATTAGCAAGTATTCCAGAGTATCGAACTCAGGGATTTGGGTGGGAACGAATTCAGTTGTAGATTGTCAAGCGAATTAATATGAGAGTTCTTGCAAATATTGGGAAAACAACAATCCTAAAGATCCAAGTATCCAGCTGTGGCAATCGATTCAAGATTTACTATTGATATAAAGACAGAGTTGAGATATGCAAAGGTATGCTAATGTAAGGTAATCGTACGGTGAAGTTCCAAAAACCTTATATGACTCACCTACAAGACACTCTCTATACAGGTTGTTGAGGCTTCAATATAGAAAGGTTCTAGAGATAAGAATTAATGTCAAATACCCAAACTTGTAATCCAAGGATCAAGACTAACTTAACCGATTAAGGTTGTGACACTCATAATCGAGGTAGAGGTTGTTGAGGCTTCACTACCACCTAGAAAAGACAAGTCTAAACTAAGTTAAAGCAAATCTTTAACTTTGGATTAAAGTAAAAGCAGGTTCGTAAACTTAAGGGAAATTACGGTTGGATCTTGAGATTCCACGGTCGTGGAACTCAAGAACAACCCGTAATTTAGGGTTCGTCGACGATTCTCTCAAACTCTCAGGGTCTAATCTATTTACGATCGATCTATCATCATCTAAGCCACAACTATCAACCCTTCACCTTAGAATTGTTAAGGGTTTTTAGCCAATAACAATCATGTTGATATCAATTCAAGAATTAAAAGATTGAAAGATGAAAACTTCCGAAAACTTTCAATAAACTCCAAATCAATCTCAAAGTCACAATCAAGAACGAATAACGTCACTAATTCCAGAATAGAACAAATAAACACAATCTTAGGTAAGAAGGAAGAACGGGATGTCAATCCGTCTTCTAAATCAAACCTAAACATGAAGAGAAGTCTTCTTGCAAGAAACCTCCGAATCTTCCTTCAATCCGGGAATTATGGAAATCCCAACGGCAATCTCCACCAAAGTGCGAGATTTTGGGAAAATCCAAGTGCGAACGTAGATCTCCAATGAGATCTCAACTGCGTCCCCCAGCGAGTAGCCGCGATCTAAACGGGGTGTAAATGCGTCTAAGCGTCGATGACGGAATCTCCCTTCGTCCGTCTTTTTATAGTGTAGGGCAAAATGTCGGCCCGACCCAAATCTTCAAAAGATCGTGGCTTCAAAGTGTGGCGAAAAAGATCGCCAAAATCACGGTCGTGGAAGATTCCACGACCGTAATTTAGAGCGTGGAAAGTGTCACGGTTTGAACCATGTATTCCACGACCGTAATAGTTACTGGAATGCATCACGCCTCTCTTTGCAAGGTTCCACGGCCGTGGAACTGAACGTGGTTTGTAATACGGCCGTATTTTAGAGCGTGGTTTAGGGTAAGAACGTGATTCTTCCCTAGCCTCGTGCATTCCTCAAGTTGAACTCCATTTTGCTCCTAAGAATGCCCTCAATCCATGGACATACTCAATCAACTCTTCTTTGCTCGATTTCGTTCAGAAATAGCTCTTAAGTATCTATAATCAACATAAAGCTTGTGTAGACATCCATATCGACAATATAGGCAAACTAGCTCACTTATGCAACAATGCTCAATCAATGACTATCAATATGAATCAAATACGTTTAGAAAACGTGCCTAAAATATCACAATATTTCATGCTAACAGTGGTCTTCATTGATGACATTTTGGTGTACTCTCGTATCAGAGAGGAGCATGTTGGGCACTTGAGGACATTTTTGCAGATTTTGAGGGATAGAGAGCTGTATGCAGAGCTCTCTAAGTGTGAGGTCTGGATGTTTGAGGTTGCTTTCCTTGGAAATATCGTCTCCGCTTACGGGATTATGGTAGATCCGGTGAAGATCGAGTCTGTTAATGCATGGACGACGCCGACGAACGTCAAGAAAGTGCGTAGATTTCTTGGCTTAGCCGGTTATTACAGACGCTTTGTGGAGGGATTTTCCGTGATTGCCCGTCCACTGACGAGTCTTCTGAGGAAGACTACCAGATTTGTATGGACTGACCAGTGCGCTCAGAGTTTTGAGGAGTTGAAGAGGCGTTTGACTTCTGCTTCTGTCTTGGCACAACTAGAGGCTTCTGATGACTTTGTGGTCTACATTGATGAATCCAAGCTGGGCTTGGGATGTGTACTAATACAGTGAGGTAGAGTGATTGCATATGCATCTCGACAGCTGAAGGCGTATTAGGAGAACTACCCGACTCATGATCTGGAGTTGGCAGCGGTAGTTTATGCTTTGAAGATCTTGAGACACTACCTGTATGGTTCTACATGTCATATCATCACACACCATAAGAGTCTGAAGTACATTTTCACGCAGCGGGAATTGAATAACCGCCAACGTCGGTTACTTAAGTTGATCAAGGAGTTTGACCTTGAGATTTTGTATCATCCTGGCAAGGCGAATGTGGTAGCTGACGCCTTGAGCAAGATTACGCCTCAAGAGAAGGCGATTGCCAGACTTACTGTACAGCCTCATCTTCCTAGAGATCTAGCTTGGCTAGAGATGGACATCAAGTTTCTTGATGAGGATGCCCAGTTGTTTGCTTTAGAGGTTCTACCTGGTCTATTGGATGAGATCCAACAGAAGCAGGGGACCTGCCCGACCTTGACGAGGATCAGGGAGAGGATGTTTCTTGGAGATGCACCACAGTTCTCTATTGGAGCAGATGGAGTTATGAGGTTCCATGATCGCATTTGTGTACCTGCAGATGCAGAGCTGAGACATCGGATTTTATAGGAGGCTCACTGTACACCTTACTCAGTACACCCAGACACGAGTAAGATGTATCATGATGTGAGACGCTCATATTGGTGGGGAGGGATAAAGCCCGACGTAGCCAGATATGTGGCTTAGTGTGTGACCTGTCAACAGGTCAAGATAGAGCGTTTTAGGTCTAGAGGTGAGCTTCATCCACTGCTAGTGCCGCAGTGGAAGTGGGAGGATGTCTCCATGGATTTTGTGAACGGGTTTAGGGCCATTAGGAGCTTTGATGCCATATGGGTGATCGTTGATAAATTGACAAAGACGGCACGTTTCATTCCCATCAGAGAGACGTGGCCAGTGAGCAGATTAGCTGAGGAGTACACTAGAGTACTAGACAGATATTGAGACTCTATGGGTACCGAGGACGATCGTCTCTGATCGTGATAGACGATTTACATCGAGATTCTGGCAGCAGATTCAAACTGCTTTGGGGACGAGTCTACACTTCACGACTGCATTTCACCCCCAGACAGATGGTCAGTTAGAGAGGACCATCCAAACCTTAGAGGATATGCTGCAATCTTGTGTGTTGGATTAGAGACAGGGATGTTCTGATTACCTCCCACTCGTTGAGTTATCATACAACAACAACTGTCATGCATCTATAGGGATGGCTCCCTATGAGGCACTGTATGGATGTAGGTGCCGTACACTTTTATGTTGGGATGAGCCTAGTAGTATCAGTGGGATAGCGCCAAATCATATTCGGGATGATATGACTCGAGTAGCGCTGATCAGAGAGAGGATGCTGGCTGCACAGAGTCGCCAGAAGTCATATGCAGATAGGAGGCGTCGACCTCTAGAGTTCAAGGTAGTAGCTCATGTCTGGTTGAGAGTATCTCCGACACGAGGCGTCAGACGTTTTGGCATAAAGGGGAAGCTGAGTCTCCGATATGTCGGTCCTTTCGAGATACTAGATAAAGTTGGGAGAGCAGCCTACAGATTAGCATTACCTCCGAGGTTAGAGGGTGTTCATCCTGTGTTTCATGTGTCTCCACTGAGGGAGTACATAATAGATCCGAGGTACATCGTGAGTTATGATGATCTGGTGGTTGATCCGGACCACACGTTTGCAAAGCACCCTATTGCAGTCCTAGAGCAAGGTGTGAGACGCTTGCGTTCGAAGGACATTCTTATGATGAGGATACAGTGGTCTAGATGAGGACTTGATGAGGCTTCCTGGGAGATAGAGGATAATATCCAGAGGAACTATCTAGAGTTCTATGTTGAGATAGATGCACCAGTAGGATCCATGAGTAGATCTTAGTACCTACTTGGTGAGTGCATGTTATGCTATGTGCTTATGTTATGTACTGTGCTTTCATCCTAGCTGTGATATGTGCTTATGATCTGTTAGATCTTGTTTGCTAGTACGAGATAGGTATAGCTGAAGATGGTTTTTTCCTCCATGCTATGGTGTGTGTGTTAGGATTAGTTGGAGACAGTTCTTTCCTCCATGCTACCTCTGATGGACATAGTGTAAATGGAGATGGTTTTCCTCCACATAGTGGTGTTATGTTTAGGTTTTTGGTTGGAGACGGCTTTCCTCTATGCCAGTGTGATGTGATTAGTGTTGGCTAGAGATGATCTTCCTCTAGGCCTTGTGGAGAGTTGATGATAGTGTTTAGAGTTATACCTCGGCTTATGGGTCCGAGAAGTTTTGGGATTTTGCAAGTTTCGGGACGAAAGTTGTTTTTAGGGGAGTGTGATGTAATAGCCTTAGTCTTTGGAGCCTAGGAGTCCTTGTTGAGCCTTAGACTGATCTTGGCAGCCGCACCTGCGCACCACATGGGCCGCCCCTGCGGCTAGGCGCCCCTACGCCTTGGGTGAGCCGCCCCTGCGGCTCTGTGTTGGTGTAACTACTTTTGTTGACCTTTTGACTCGTGCTTTGTGGATGGCTTCCTTTATAAGCCTCCCTTAGCTTCTCAGAGAGGGTTTCTTCATCCTCTTCATCCCCATTTCTATCCTTACTTTCTTCTTCTTCTTCGTCTTCTTCTTCTTCTTCTTCTTCATCTTCTCTTCTTGATCTTCCTTTGAGTTTGTGAGAAGGTTTTGAGTGTTGTTGAGGTTTTGAGGCTTAGATGATCAAGAGCTTCTAGCTTAGGATCACAAGTTAGACTTGTGTTGGATCCTTTCTTGGATTGTTTGATGATCATATATGTGTATATATGTTTATGTGTTGATGTGGTGTGTTGAAGAAGTGAAGAGCAACGAGAAAGGGATCGAAGAGAAGTCGGGACCAACTCTCTACACTGTTGGCCGCCCCTGCGCCTGTTGTGGACAACCCCTGCGCCTGGTGTGAGCCGCCCCTGCGCCTCCTTGGGTCAGCTTGGAGTTCCTTGCTTCTATTGGTGCATACCTTGTTGGTATGTCTTCTTTCCTTCCTTTGCTTTGGTCTGGGCTTAGATGTTGGCTAGGCTAGCTTGGTTAGGATGAGTTGTATGTTTGAGATGTGCCTTAGGCACTCGTGTTGATGTTGAGGTTATGATGTAGGCATCTCTGAGCTTGTTACAATCTTGAGGGTTAGATTGAGGTTATAGGTTGGTTTTGGTTATGGAGACGAGTCTCCTAACCCTTTGCAGTGTATGATGTTGTGTGCCTTGCTATTGCAGGCGTTGGTTTCTTCCCCAAGGGGAAGCTGTGATGGGGTATTGGATACGAGTATATAAGGTAAGTCCATAGGACTTACTTAGCGTTCGGTTATCGGTTTGTGTGATTGTGATGGTTTTGTATGTTCATATGATTGTGCATTTATAACCTAAACCGGACTAAGATGACCATTTATTACTTTAAATGGCCCAAGTGTATTATAACGGGTCATGACCACTTGCCTCCGCCTACATGTAGGAGGAGGTGCCCTGAAGATGATCTCACAGGAGGGGACGAGTGATGATCACCCCCATGCAAAAGTCCTGTGTTACGTTGGATGGGACAGGGTCCTTGAGGCTCCTCGTGTTACAAAAGAAGTTGAATTAGTAATGGAATAACGTAATGAAAGATAATAAATGAATGTGTGTGGCATTGCATGTATGAGATGTTGATGTGTGTTTGTGCTATTACTTCCATACTTATTCATTGCTGTAGCTAACGATGTATACCGTGTTGTAGATGATCTGCAGGTTAGGAAGAATGCAGAGTGAGCCAGATGGTGTGACCAGCCGAGGACTTCTGTACATTAGGATGCGTGGGATATAGGATCTTTTGTATCAGATGTTTATGTTTGATCTTTTGTACTCGACTTTATGTTTGTAAATACTTTTGATGTATCATACAACTTTTATGTATTTGGTTCTTCATCTACATGTGCCTTGTTGTAAGATCAAGTGAACTTTTTGTCAGGCTAGGATCAGGATCCATTGTGAGATCCTAGCCCAATTTAGCACTCCAAGTCCCGTGGATTTGGGGTGTTACAATCTAGATCACTACATTGGTAACGTGGTTAGTACCATTATGTCCCAACCTGAATCTGATATCACACAATTCCTTACATACATAATCATATGTGATAAAGAACATAGGGTTAGGATAAGTTCCTTAAGAGAAAAGCTTCTCAAACAAGAGAAAAGATTAAGTGATATGTCTTTGAAACTTGAAAATCTTAACACTGAAAAGTTAGACCTTGCTATCAACATCAAGGCCTTGGAATCAGAAAATGCGATTCGCAAGGGCAATTTCTCTTCTCTCCATCGAGAATATATCGATCTAGAGAAAGAAAAGGTTGATCTAACCGTGACGTGTCAAGGCCAAAAGGCTGCTCTTATTCAATTTACTCGTTCGAAAGCTAACCTCGAAAGGATGATGGGTGAGCAACAATCTTCCCTTAACAAAAATGGTATAGACTATCATGTCAGTTTTCCCCAAAAAACAACTACCACTTTTGTCAAGGCTAAATGAAGTATTCACATGCCCACATGGTTCTATTGTTGTAAAAAGGGTAATGTTAAATCAACATGTCCACATAGAAGAAATGATCCTTACATCATTAGAAACACTTATCCTCTATGTCTAAGGAAAAAGTTAAGCAAATTTGGGTTCCTAAAGGTACTAGACCACCTAACATGATTGAGCCTGAATATGGACCAAAATATGTCATTTGGTCGACCCGAAAAGGTTGATGCTTGTTGTTTTGCTAGACATCACCAAGGTAAAGGAGCATAAATGGATATTAGACAGTGGTTGGTCACGACATATGAGTGGAAAAAGCTCAATGTTCTCAGATCTAAAGAAGCAATCATCTGGAACCATTACGCTTGGTGATAAAGAAAAGTGTGACATTATTGACATTGGTAGAGTTTGTTATAATTCATCCAACTTCATTGATGATGCATATCTTGTTGACGGCTTGAAGTATAATGTGCTTAACATCTCTCAAATATGTGATAAAGGCAACAAGGTGATTTTTGATTCAGAAAAATATGAAGTTCGAGACAAGACATCGAGTGATATTGTGCTTACTACTACTAGATATTGGCATAGAAGACTTGGTGACGTAAGCATCACACAATGCAGAAACTACTTTCAAAATATTTGGTACGTGGCTTGCCAAACTTAAATTTCAAGGTATATGAACTATGTAAGGCTTGTACACCAGGTAAACAAACAAGAGGTTCATTCAAACCAAAGAAGGTTGTAAGTTCTTCGACCCATTGAACTTTTACATATGGATCTTTGTGGTCCTATGCGTGTCAAATCTCCCAAAGGTAAACTGTACATCCTTGTCATTGTGGATGATTTTTCTCGTTTTACATGGATATCATTATTACGGGAAAAATTTGAAGCCTTGTTTGAGTTTTCAAAATTTTGTAAGGAGTTGCAACCTTTGAAAAAAACTACCTATTGTTTCGATAAGAATTGATCATGGTAGAGAATTTGATAATCTAAAGTTTAATTTGTTTTGTGCAAAATATGATATTTCACACAACTTTTTAGCTTCTAGAACTCCTCAACAAAAAAAGGGTTATGGAACGTAAGAACCGCACCCTAGAGGATATGTCTAGGACCATGCTTTTAGAAAATAGTTTGCCAAAAAGGTTTTGGGCTGAAGCATTTAATACTTCTAACAACATCTTGAATAAATGTTTAATCCGCCCTATTTTGAAAAAGACTCCTTACAAACTCTTTAAGGGTAGAAAACCTAATATTTCCTATTTTAAACCCTTTGGATGTACATGCTTTGTCCATAATAATGGCAAAGACAACCTTGGTAAATTTGATGCACGTAGTGACGAAGCAATATTCATGGATATGCTTCAAATAGTAAAACTTATTGTGTTTATAATAAACGTACCAAAGTCATTGAGGAAAGTATTCATGTCATATTTGATGAAAGCAATGATGGTACTTTGAGTGAAAGTTTTGCACATCTTATTCTGAATCAACATGAAGATCACACTTCTAATGGAGAAGAAGATCCTAAAGCTCAAGAAAAGAATATGCAAGAAAAGATTCAAGATACCTAGAACAATCTTAAGACCTTGAGACATCTTCAAGACCTTGATGTCAAAACTCCGTTTCAAGGCCTTGATATAGGATCCAAGGGCAATCCTCCAGCGGTATCTGAATCAAGTCAAGTATATGAGCCTCAATTTTCAGGATCTGTTCCATCTTACAAACGAATAAAGTTTTAATATTCTTCATACCATCCACCAGAGAATGTGATCTTAGATCTATAACACAGGAGTTCAAACTCGATCCAAAGTTAACAAACTATGTGCATTCTCGGTGTCCGTGTCTCTTATTGAACCCAAAAATTATGTTCAAGCTCTTCAAGAACCCAACTGGATCATTGCCATGCAAAATGAACTAAATGAGTTTGAGAGAAACAAAGTTTGGACCCTCACGTCTAAACCAAAGTACCAATCTGTCATTGGCACAAAATGGGTTTTTCAAAACAAGTTGGATGAAAATGGAAAAGTCATTCGAAATAAAGAAAGACTTGTAGCTCAAGGCTATAACCAAGAATAATGTATTGATTATGAGGAAACTTTTGCTTCGGTTGCAAGGTTAGAAGTCATATGTATGCTACTTGCTTTTGCATCATTCATGAGCATAAAGTTATTTCAAATGGATATAATATGTGCTTTTCTAAACGGCTTCTTAGAAGAAGAAGTCTACGTTGCTCAACCACCTAGTTTTGAAAATGATGAATTTCCGGATCATGTTTTTAAGTTAAACAAAGCTCTTTATGGTCTTAAGCAAGCTCGAGTATTGTCCAAGTATCTCCTTGAAGACAATTTCAAAAGAGGTTTGATTGACAAAACTTTATTTATCAAAACCAGAGGCAACAATATATTAGTAGTACAAATCTATGTGGATGATATATTATTTGGTGCTACTAACGATCCTCTATTCAAGGAATTTTCAGATATTATGTGTAGGGAATTCGAAATAAGATTAATGGGAGAGTTAAATTTCTTTCTTGGTCTTGAAGTTACACAAGCAAAGAAATATTTTTCAATCAAAGCAAGTATATCAAGGACTTTCTTAAGAAGTATAAGATGGATCAATCCAAGGTCGCTAAAACTCCTATGAGTTCCACACTTTCACTTGACCATGACAAACACGGTAAAAGTGTTGTACAAAAGGAGTATCGAGGTATGATCGGTTCTTTGTTATATCTAATCGCCAGTCGACCTGAAAATATGTTTAGTGTATGCATGTGTGCAAGATTTCAAGCTGATCCTAAAGAGTCACACTTGATAAATGTGAAAAGAATATTTCGGTATCTAAATGGCACTAAGGATTTACGGTTGTGGTACCCATGTCAAAGCTCGTTTCACCTCGTTGTCTATTCAAATGCTGACTTTGCAGGCTATAAGGTTGATGGAAAGAGTACTTCTGGATGTTTCCAATTCATAGGGTCATCCCTAATCAGTTGACACTCAAAGAAGTAAAACTCTGTCGCCCTATCCACAGCTGAAGCAAAATACATAGCTGTGGGAACCTGTTGTGCACAAATTCTATGGATAGCTCAACAACTCCGTGATCTTGGATTTGATCTAAAAGGTATCCCGGTTAAAGGTGAGAATACTAAGCCTCTACATGCAGATCAATTCAATTTTATTAGATTAGAGCTTGATATATTGAACAAGGAAGCATCAACTTAGGGGGAGTAAATCGTTTTATTTTCTCCTTCGAATGCAGCCCATTCTTCAATTTCAAAGGCCTTGACATGAAATTCAAGGGCCTTGAAACGGATTTCAAGGGCTATATGGAAAATTAGATCAAAATTAATGTTAATTATCTTTTAGATAATTGATCATTAAATTTTTTTAAAGAAGGATTTTTAAAATGATTTCAAAAGAACTTGTTTTCAAATTCAAATCTTTTGGAAATATCCTCTCTTCTTTAAACTCCTTCCGTCTTCAATCATTTGCAGCACCCGTGCTTTAATTATTTTTCTCCCTTGTTGAAAGACAACGGGGAAAAAAATTCAAAATATGTGTGTTCGTCAATATTTCTGCATTTTGTATCCCCTTCCGAATTATCATATGTATATCGCTAACCCAAAATGCAGGTACGATAATTATCACATGTATATTGCTATCCCAAAATGTAGGTACGATATTTTTTTTGTCTTCCATCAAGGGGGACATTGATAACTCCACCTTTAATTATGAGTTGTCTATATTGATGATGGAAGACTTAAACATTTATTTAGCGGTTTTATAAACTAACAAATATCGATCATATTTCTAGATTGTTTGGTTTGCGTTTGTTAAATTTGTGCAGGCTTTGGAAAGCATTTCAAGGGACCTTGAAATGGATTATAAGAGACAAAGCGACAAGCTGTTTTGAATCAGGTTTTAAGGGACGGAACTGAAGCCTTGAAATGGGTTTCGAGGGCTGGACGTTGAATCTTTGAAAAGCGATACAGGGAGAATTCGGCTGAAGATGTTTCAACGTACTAAGGCTTTTCAAACAACAAAGATTCAAATCTCAACAAACCAAATCAAGAATCTCTACCAAGGATAACAAGAAGATATTTCAAGATCCAAGAAGAAGATCTCACAAGGTTTCTACAGAAGGATCTCGACCAAACAAAGAATGGTTATCAACGATGCAATATCTTGGCCCAACAACGCCACTATCCACGAAGAAAAAGCAGATCTCGGCCACAATGAAAAGATCTCAACTAATGACGCGAGAGGATATAAATATCTTTCCAACGAACTTCAACAAGAAGATCTTCAAACAACACATTCAAAAGAGAGAATCTAGAACTTCAACAAGAAGATCTTCAACGGCATATCCTAAGGAGAAGATCTAGGATCCAACAAACAAGATTTTCAACAAACAAGATCTTTAACAAACAAGATCCTCAACAACAAGATCTCATAAAGATCTTAACAACCGAAGATAGCAAGAAGATCTTAGCACAAAATCTCCAACAGATCTACAACAAGATCTCATAAAGATCTTAACAACCGAAGATAACAAGGTCGGAACAAGAACTCCAACGGATCTACAACAAGAAGATCTCTGATTTTAAGATTTAGAATCTTTAAACAAAGATCTTCAACGGTTCATATCCAAAGAGAAGATTACGGTGATGAAGATCTTAAACGAGCGTCAAAGAGAAGAAGAAGAAGAAGAGAGAGGATGGAAGATCTTACAAACGACTACTTCACCTCAACAAATGTTGTTTTCAATGGAGAAAATATGAACGTTACAATGGCTCTCTACAATGGCTACAAGTTTCTCCTAGAAGACTAAATGAAGATGAAGATTGAAGAAGAAGAACAACAAGCTTACACGGAAATATCTGAAGTCTTCAAGCGATCCAAAGCATCTTCATTCTATCCAAGAAGTTTTTATTTCTCTACAAAAGATCTATTCCTTAGAGAGAAAAACAAGAGAGCTCCATTGGTATTTCAAAAGAGTGTTATACTCGAGTGTGTGTTACTTTATGAAGTAACTAGGCTATTATAGCTAGGCTAAGAGTTGAAGCTAGATCGTACCCTTGGCTACAGTGAGAGAAGAAGGGGATTTCTTCTATGTTGTATCTAGGACTCTTTGAAGCTGATAATAGATAGTATGATTCTACGGGTAGACCCTAGGACGAAGAGTAGGCTGTTAGAGCCGAACTTCGTAAACATATCACCGTGTTGATGTTTTAAATTCCGCACCATATCCTGCTTTATTGTTGATGACACGATTTATGACGTTAATTTTGGCATTAATTTAGATAGTTTTTCCCGGTTATCATGCATGGTTTGGCATTAGTTCATGACGTTTGCGCTTAATTCATGCATATTGTCGAGATAGACGTCTACACGTACTTTTGTCGGTTTTGTAGGTATTTTGGGGAGCTTTTTTACTTAATCGACACATTCGAGGATCATTCCTCATGATGGCACACTTCCGGACTCGTTAAGGAGCAAGTTAGGAGCAAAGGAGAACACATAGGACCTAGTTGGTGCATGCCTTGCACCAAATCAAGGCTAAATGATCCAAGGAGAGTTTCTGGAGCAAAACCACGGCAAGAGACCAGAACCACGCCCGTGGAATCTACCCGTGGTTTCTGTTTGGACCACGTTGACACGTGTCCCACGATATCTTTGGATGACTCTTGCTCTTGGTGGGTATTTAAGTGATGTTGTAGGCTGTATTGAGGATCTTCTCTTCTTCCCTTTTTGACCTATCTTCTTCCCCAAAACACTTCTCCATTGTAGCCTCTCTTCCAAGCACCCATTGTGGGTGTTCTTGGAAGAGATTAGTGTAGATTTTAATTTTAAAGTGAGATTAGAGTGGTTTTGAGTGAGGTTTCCATTGTTGATAACTTGGAACAACTCTTGGAGCCCTTGTAAGATTTGGTAACTTCTATTCTCGCTTTAGTGTCTTTTCTTTGGGTTATTCTTCATTATCTAGCCATGACTTGCAAGCATACTCTATTTGTGAAGTTTGATCTTGAAATGTATGTTATTGGCTGAATAGTTGTGATTCTAGGGTGAAGGAATAATGTTTATGCTTTGGACTATGATTGTATGGACGTCCATGTTAGCTTAGGATCAATTTTTGTTCAAAACCCCAACTCAGTGTAGAATCACGGCATGTTCTTCATGATTCCACGGCCGTGTTGAAATCCTAGTGTTTGTTGAGCCTAATCTTGCTTAGGGTGACCTATTATTATCAACCTATTTGAGGAATGAGACCTACCCGGTAATTTCCCTTCTGAGATACCTAAGATGATGAACTCTAGGTAGTAGTGAGCCAAAAAAGCCGCTATTGGATTGAGTGTGCTAGGATCGTTGCCTAAGACTTACCTTTTCCGAGACTTACCCGGTAAGGAGGGGTTTGACCCTTAGGTAGTGGCCGGTTTGCATAAAATTCCCGTCCTTAGGTTCCTTGAGACTTACCCGGTAATAGGACCTTAGGTTCGAGACTAGTGGAGCATGATACCTACCCGGTAATTGCTCCCATTAGAGAAACACCCAATTCCGAACAACCACAACCTTCCTTTGATCTTTAGAAGCATGAGTCCATTGTCATAATCGGAATTCCGAATCTCTAGAATCCGTTTTCTTACCTCTTATCTCTTATCTTTGTGTTTGTGTGTTTGTTTGCTTATTTGTGTTGATATATTTGTGATCCTTGTTTGATCACCCAAAATCATCCAAAAATATTGTGTTTTGCACTTTCTTTATTCCTCATCTCATCTTAGTTTAGATTTACACTATCTTTGATCATTGAATGACTTGATTTCACCTCAGTCCTTGTGTTCGACCTCGGAATACACTCCTTCCTACATAACGATCCGTACACTGCGGGTTTCGCTAGGTAGTTTAGGATATTAGTTCGAGTTTATAAATGTAAAGCTTTTTGTGCTACCTTATTAGCGTGACAATTGTGACTTACTTTGATTTGCAGGTTTACGAAGTCAAGGCCCTTGAAATCTAGTTGTGTCACAAAGAGCTTAAATCGACATCAACCCCTTTGAAATCAGTTTCAAAGCCTTGAGATAGGTTTTTTCGAAAAGTTTCCATACTATATTCAACCCCCCTTTTAGAGTATTTCTATCCTTTATATTCACCTTACAGTTCTTCATAGAGGAATCTCGCCTACAAATAGCCTTAGAGGACAAGATTCATAGTTTAGTTCTTGATTTGATATTTTTCCACATACATTGCGAGATACTCGTTACTTTTTACGAAGTGTGCGTTTTATTCATTCCTATTTAATTAAAAAGAGTGCCTTTGATTGAACCGTTGTGAGTCCTTCCTAGGTTGTTCTTGTGTGTGTTAATCTTCTCAAAGATTGGTGCTACTAGTCAAATTAGTCCCTCCTTGTGCTTGTCTTAGTTACAAGGATTGTGTAAGGTAGAAGAAAGAAGGGTTTAACCAATTTTTTGGTAATAATTTTGATCCAATTGGTCAAGGTTCTTTGGAAGTCTAACATTAAGTCCTATCTTCCTATATTTTCCATTAATTTCAATCCATTTTTCATCTTCTTATCTTTCCATTATCATCCATATTATTCACGTTCTTATTCTTTGAGTTATCGTGAATCTCGGCCTTACCATACAAATCTCGCTTGATGTTTTCACCGAGATTTGCTTCCGTCATTGTTTTTGCGGACTTCAATCTAGATCGGGAAACTATGACATCAACCCCGCATCAACATGGTATCAGAACGATTTAAGTATTTTTATTTGAGTCTTCTTTGAGTCATATAAAAATCAAGCCTTTTCTTTGTTTCTATTCTTTGTGAGATTATTTGAGTTTAACATGCATTGTCTTGTGTCCATTTGATAAGAGAGAGATTCCATAACCTAAACATAGCCATCCAATCCTAACTGAAATCTCGCTTGAGCTCCAAGGAAACCTCACCCGAGATCAAGTGCATACATCCTAGATTTTTACGATTATTTGCGCAATAAGTCTCGTGATTTCTCCATATCCAACCACTATCCATATTAGATTTGAGTCAAATATAATAATATCCATCTTCTATATACAAGGAGGAAAGAGATTTACAAGTGATCTTATTGCTGAGATTTTATCTAGTAGGTGAGATCTTATCATATCTTTCAAATCCTAACCGAAGATTTATCCAAAAATCTTTTCCTATTTTCCTACAACAGCCGCCCATCCCTTTATACATATTGTTCCCATAAGCTCCACAAGAAACCCAATAATGAAAAGCTCCCTACCATATTTCCAACGTCGTTTCATATCATCAACTAAACCCTAAAGTTTGGGAAGAGCCTTTCGAGTACGAGTTGTTGCGATCAAACTGAGTAGGGATCATCAAGGCAACAAGGGAGGAGTATATTACAAGCATATTCAGTGTTTGTTGTCAAACAGTCGCTGATTCAACAATCTCGACCCCTATCCAGAATCTTGCATGCGATTTAGGTCGAGATTTGCTATTGTTGTGTATTTATCGAAAATTGTTTGAGGCAAAAGTTAAGAAATTTAAGTGTGACAAGTTCAAGAGGACATCTAGAGAAGAAGTTTCATACCACGCTTGATCCAGTTCATAGCCAAAACACCTTACTTTTGATCAACCTCGACCATGAGACAAAAATCTCGGCCGAGATTCAGACAAAAATGACCTTTTTGCCGAGACTAAACCTTCCCGGTTATCTCTCTCTCTCTCTCTCTCTCTCTCTCTCTCTCTCTCTCTCTAATTGTATAAGTTCAAGGTATGTAATACTCTCTTCTTAATATCTTGTGTACCTATTTTGTTCCTCGTTTTACTATAAACACATTGAGTCTATTTCTTTGGGTGTGTTAGTTAGTATTTACAGTTTCCATCATACGTTTTTTTTTCTACTTACACTATTCTTTCTACGTTTTGTCAACTGTGTGAAGAGAACTCCAACAGGATTAACTTGACTATCTTTCAACACAAGAACCTTCGTCCTACCCAAGTCAACTAATTGATTCACCCAAGGAGTTTCTAGTTGAAGCTAGTAGTCGATTAAAGAAGTATTAATCCATCCAAGCCAATTACATCAAATTAGCTTGCGATATCACAACAGAGTGTGAGTGCGAGAGAAAACAAGTAAGGAACCTTCGTTTTCACCAACTTCACAAGTTTATTGTTACTATGTGTGTTTGTGTAGATGGATAAATAGAACAACCCTCGAGGGTCAAAAAAGAGTGAATCCTCAGGTCTGGAAGCCATAGACATACTAAAACAACTCATGGCTACAATTTTCACATTGGTTGAATGGATGAAAAAGCTGGAATCTCGCCCTAGAGAGGAATCTCGACCCCAAAATCTCGTCCCTATTCAGCCGAGATCTGCATTTAGCATGGGCGAAAGCTCACTGATAGCATGAAATAAGACGTAGTTTAGATGTGTATATAGGTAGTTTTTCCCTTTCTTTTGAGTACATGGGCATACATTCATAGCATTTATTGAGCATATTCACCTATTATCTTGGAATAGAGATCTTCACAAACCTTGTTGTGATTTTAGGTGAATTGGCGTTGAATTGGGGAGGAAAGGGAGCATATACAAAGCATTGATCGATGTGGAGTTCATTAGGAAGCATTGGAGTATCATGGGAAGGAGTATGAAGTGAAGCAAAGGAGAAAAACATCGAAAAGGAGAAACCACAGCCAAGAAGGAACTTCCACGGCCGGGGTTTTGGTATTTTTTTGAATTTTACACGTGGAAAGGAAGGTCGAGAGTCATCACGGGACAAACCACGTCCGTGGTTTTGATGACGTCACCCGTGGTTTTCTTCGGAAAAGACCGTCCCGTTATTGCCACGTCAGCAAGAAAGAAGGTAGCAGTTTAGACCTAATTTATCTTATAAAAGGAGGTCGACGGCTGCATTTTGAGGACGCCGCTTTACACGCGGAAACAAACACGGCTCATACACCGCACATTTGGATTCACTTGGATTACTCCACGCTCGAGATTTGATTGCTTCACCATCAGAAGAGATTGAAGAGCTTTCTTTATCCCGACTTGGAGATTGGAGATTTTGTGAGATATTTCTTAGGTTTTTGATTATTTTCTTTGAGAACACATACTCTGGGATTATACGTTGCTTAATTAAGTTGTTGATATTTGAAGATTGATTGTTGTTCATCATTGTGCTCTTTCTTGATTGCATGCCATTGTTTATTCTCTTTCTTAATCTTGATTTGAATACGATGATGATTCTTGGCTAAACTCCCCCTGTGATTCTAGGTTGAAGGGTTGATGGTTGTGGTTTCCTAAGATCTGCCCATGGTTTCCTCTGTCTTCCACGTTTCGCTTTTGCCTTTATCCAAAGTTAAAGATTGCCTAAATCCTAACCTTTGTGAGCACTTTCTAACCCTTACCCTTGCTTGATTATGAGTGTTTACGAGTTTTAGGTAACAAAGGATTCAAAACCCTCTATTAAGGTGAGGAGTGCCAAAGCCTTTGCCTTTATTTTTCTTTTCCTTGGGATTTGGTTTGGTATTTAGAGTTGAATCCTATCCTTATGACCTCTTCTTGACGTGACTCAACATCCATTAAGTAGAATCCTTTGGGTGAGACAAAAGGGTGTTGGAACTTCGCCATACGATACCCTATCGAAGAATATACACCTTTGCTATCCAGCTCTGTCCGTACATATCCTTAGACATCTTGAATCGAACGCCACAAACAGATACTTGGATCTTTAGAAACCACATTCCCAATTATTCTTGCATCATATTCATAATAATGATCATTGTTTTGCTTTCATAATAATGATCATTGTTTTGCTTTCTCACCGATTCCCTGAGATTGACTCCGGAATATCAGCCCATACTACGATTGATCCGTACACTGGGGGTTCGCTATCGTTAGGCATTATTCCTGGATATAAATTTAAAGATTATTTGCGCACACACCTTTTGGGGCGAACAATTTTTTGGCACCGTTGCTGGGGAATTGGTCAAAACCAATCCAGTGCACGGTTGTCTAGCTTGGTAAGTTTCTTGCTTTGCTACTGGTTATTCTTGCTGAGTGTTCTTGTAGGATCTTTTCTAAGGTTTATGCGAAGTATACGAGCTAGTAAAGAAATCTTTCCTTATGATTCTGAACCGGAAAACACTTACAAGAAGAAGTTGAGAGAAGCAAAGTCAATGGTTGTTGTCAATAATCAAGAAGTAGAGGATCTTAGAGCCGAATTAGCTTCAACTAAAGATTAAATAAGGACTCAAGAAGAAGCTCTAAGGAAAGAAAGAGCTGATCAAGTTACTCTACAAGAACAACTTCGAGCCGAGATTGCCGAAATGAGAGCACATTTCCAACTAGCAAATCAGGAGAGAGACTTGGATGCTAGAGTTGTGATTAATCCACCTCCACCAACACCCGTCAACATACTACCAACACTAGTTTATGTGCCACCACCACCTCCACCAAGAGTGGAGCCAGCTGCTCCGTTTGTGGGTATTCCACAAACACTTGGGCAGCGGATGAATCCAGTTCAGCAAGCCCGCCGTCCGGGCGTGCACTTGGGAGATCCGGCTGACAGTGATCATGAGTTTAGACCTCAAGTGATTACTATGATTCAGCAGAATTGCTTTGGAGGATTGGAGAGAGAGTCACCACACCAACATCTTCAGAATTATGAGATATTGATGGAAACTTTGAGACCTTCTAGATGTGAGAATAACAATTACAAAGTGCGTGTTTTCTTTTTCTCTTTGATGGATAAAGCACTTGCATGGTACCTATCGCTTTCCACCGGAAGAGTGAACACATGGGAGGAGACGACTGCGGAGTTTCTCACCAAATTCTTTCCACCATCAAAGACGGCGGAATTTAGAGCAAAAATTAATGCATTTGTGATGAAGGAAGCTGAAAGCCTCTTCAAGTCATGGGAAAGGTTCAAAGACCTTTTGTTGGATTGCCCACATCATGGGATTCTGAAGATTGATCTACTAGTGGTCTACTTCAAGGGTTTGGATGTGAAAACGCAATTCAAGCTTCAATCACTATCAGCTGGAACGTTCATGGACAAACCGGTTGACGAAGCGTGGGATTTTGTTGAAAAACAAGCTCTCACCATTGATAAGTACTCTCATCGGAGTGCTGAAATGGGAAGTCAAAGCTCAAGAAGTCCGGTGTTGAATCTTACCACCTCTAGCGTCAAAGAGATGAACACTTTAAATAGCGAGATGAAGGCTTTGAAAGATGTTTTGACTTCACATATAAAACAACCCAAGGAGCAGGATGTGGGCTATCTAGGAAGGGGAAATCAACAAGGGAATAGGAACAACAACAACTACATTAGCTACAACAACAACCGGAACTATAACAATTGGAGATCCAATCAGCAAATTTCCAGTAATCCTTATTCTCATGCTGAAAATGCAGTAACCTCTCCTCCTCCTTCTTCTTCTTCTTCTTATTCTTCTTCTTCTTCTTCTTCTTCTTCTTCTTCTTCTTCTTCTTCTTCTTCTTCTTCTTCTTCTTCTTCTTCTTCTTTCTCTATTCCTTTTGAGAAGTCAGGGACAAGCTTCATAAAGTTCGAGCCAGCCAATGAGGGACAAGCTCGAAGCAATGATGGAAGCCATGATGGGGAAATGAATTGATTAGAGAGCTCCATTAATTTGATTTCTAAGGCACAAAAGCCTTTGAAAATCAAGTATTTAATAAAGCCGGATAAGTTCCAAGAGATCAAGGGAAGATTCCCGGAAAGACTGAAAATAATCCTAAGGGCCAAGTGATGGCAATCACCACAAGGAGTGGTCTGATCCCGTTCCAAGCACGGATGACAAGGGCAAGCAGCCCATGTAGACCGAGGTTCTAGATGAGAAGGAGAAGGAAAAAGCCGTTGTTTACGTACCTCCTCAAGCCTACAAACCTCCGCTACCGTTTCCTCAGTCTAGAGCGAGAGCACCTTTAGACAAGCATTTCGGTAAGTTTGTTGAACTTATGAGCAAACTAAATATTAACATACCTTTTATTGATGAAATTTTAGGTATGCCGGCTTACGGAAAGTTCTTTAAGGAAATCCTCTCTAACAAGAGAAAGCTAGAGGATTTCGGTGGTGAATATGACTTCCGAGTCATCGGAACTCATCAAAACCATGAGGGTAAAGATGCCACCCAAGCTGAGGGATCCAGGTTTGTTTTGCGTTCCTATAGGCATTGGAGAGGTCACATATGATGTTTTTTGTGATCTAGGAGAAAGTGTGAGCATTATCCCACTTGCATTGTGCGAGAAAGTTGATTTAGGGGAGCCTAAACCGGTGAAGATGACGTTATACATGGCGGGTCGATCTATCACTCGACCCGTTGGCATTCTTGAGGATATTACCGTAAAGCTTGGTAATTTTTACATTCCAATTTATTTTGTAGTTTTGGACATTCCTGTAGATGATCCAATCCCAATCATACTTGGGAGGTTGTTTCTAGCAACGTCCGGTTGCTTGGTTAAATGCAAGAATGCCAAGCTACAATTCAATGTTGGAGAGGAGAAAGCTGAGTTCATACTCTCAGCTTTGATCAAGGAGCTAACTCTAGGAGAAGAAGTCTTCAACATCTATGATGAAGAAGACTCGAGAGAGATGGTAAGTTCTTTTTCGCTTAATGATCTTTTGCAGAAAGTCATTATCATGAGCATAATGGAAGGAGGAACCGAAGATGGTGGCGACCCCGAGGTTAAGGCTTTGGAAGTGCTAGAAAAAGACCCAATTGAAGCATTTGAAGAATTGCATGTTGGCTCGCAAACTGGATGAAAGCACGGCTAAAATCAAGATTCCACGGGGGTGGAAATAATTAATTTAATTATTTCCCCGTGAAACCACAAGTTGAATCCCACCACGGGAGAAACCACGGCTTTGGAAGTAATAGCTGGCCTTGGAACCTGAAATTTCCTAAACTTCCTTCCCTCTTCTTGAAAACACTCTTGGACATTCTTTTACCTCTTCTACATCCTTGGGAACATCCAAGGACACTTTAGAAGGCGTCAACACACCAACAAAGGCACCGCCAACATTGGAGTTGAAGCCTCTTCCTACACACTTAAGGTACGCTTTTGTAGGGCCAAACTCCACATATCCGGTCATAGATAGTGTTGCCTTAACTGTAGATGAGCATGTTAGGCTTATGAATGTGTTGAAATTACATAAGAAAGTCATATGAGACACAACTGATGATCTAGTAGGTAACAAACCTTCTTTGTGCATGTATAAAATATTGATGGAGGATGACCACTGTAAGAGCCTTAGTCTTGGAGCCCTTGCTGACCTTTCCTGAGCTAGACAGCCGCCCCTGCAAATTTAGAGGGCCACACCAGCGGCTGGCCGCCCCTGCGCCTCACAGGGTCCACCCCTGCGGCTCTGTGCGCCTGCAGCCGTCTTCTTTAACCCTTGACTCATGCTTTGCGGTTGGCTTCCTTTATAAGCCTCCCATTGCTTCAGATGAAGGGTTTCTTCATCTCTCCAGCTCCTTTCTCCTCCTCACGTTCTTCTTCTCTCCTTTCTTATCCTTGGATCTTTTTCTTGATTTCTTAAGTTTGTGAGTGGAAAGTGAGTAGCTTTGATCTTAGATGATGATCAGCTTGATGCTGAGTGTGGTTGTTGATGTGTTGAGGTGTTGTAAGGTGGTGTTGGTGTTGTTCTTCCTTTCTGCTTAGGTTTCTAGTTGTGGTAAGCTAGCTCTCCTTCCTTTCTTTCCTTTTCTTTCTTCTTTGCTTCTTTCTTTCTTCTTTAGACTAAGAATCACAATCTAGGCTTGTGTTCGATCCTTTCCTGGATGTTTTGATGTTCATACTTGTTTGTATATATATGTGGTTTGTTGTTGTTTGGTGGAGAAGTGAAGAGAGCCGAGAGAAGGATCAAAGAGTAGTCGGGATCAGCTCACTACTGTTTAGCCGCCCCTACGCTTGAGCTAGGCCGCCCCTTCGCCTGAGCTATGCCGCCCATGCGCCTGTCTGTGAGCCGCCCTAGCGTCCAGAGTGAGCCAACCTTGCGCCTCACTGCTGCAGAGGTTTGCGCCTCTTGTTTCCGCTGGTGCGTCCAAGGCATACCTAGTTGGTATGATTCGTTCTTCCCTTTCCTTTGGCCTTGACTTTAGTTGATGGCTAGGCTAGTATGGTTAGGTTGAGCATGATGAATTGTATAATGGATATGTGCCTTAGGCACTTATGTTTATGTTGAGGTTATGCCTTAGGCATTTGTGAGTACGATGTGATCTCGAGGCTTAGATCCGAGTTATAGGTTGGTTGTGGTTAGTGAGACGAGTCTTCTAACCTTTGCAGTATGTGATGATATGTGTCTTGCTATTGCAGGAGTTGATTAATTCCCCAAGGGGAAGCTGTGACGTGGTACATGTTACGAGTATTACAGGTAAGTCCATATGACTTAGCGTTCAATTGTGGATTTGCGTGATTGTAATGGTTGTGTGTGTTCATATGGTTGTTGCATTATATCCTAAACCGGACTAGGATGACCATTTAAGGTTCTTTAGGCTCCTCATGTTACAAAAGAAGTTGAATTAGTAATGGAATAACCTAACTGAAGATGATAAATGAATGTGTGTGTGACATTGCATGTTGTGATGTCTTGGTGTGTGTATGTGCTATTACTTCATTCTTATTCATTGCTGTAGGAAACAGTGTATACCGTGTTGTAGATGATCAGCAAGTTAGGAAGACTGCAGAGTGAGCCACACAGGGTGACCAGCCGAGGACTTTTGTACATTAGGATGCTCGTGGGATATGGGATTTTGTATCTGGATGTTGTGAACATTGTTTTGTACATTAGGATGGCTTGATGTTGTAAAATCCTTTTGATGTATATTATACAGTTTTATGTATTTGGTTTTAATCTATCTCTGCCTTGTTGTAAGATCTAGTGGACTTGTTGTCAGGCTAGGGTCAGGATCCATTGTGAGATCCTAGCCCAATGTTGCATCCCGAGTCTCGTGGATTCGGGATGTTACAATGTTGGTATCAGAGCCCTAGGTTTACAACATTTAATGGCACTTGCTATCTGCAATAAAGGTGGAGTAGATAAATAAACAGAACCCGAAAGGGGCCTGATTTTTGAAAAGTTTTTGGTTTTTAAAGCGAGTATAGATGTTTTGAGATAGTATGTACAGAAGCCGTCACCCTTCTGAGGATCTCGACAGTATATATATATATATATATATATATATATATATATATATATATATATATATATATATATATATATATAAATACCTACTATGTGTTGATGTGTATGCATCTAATATTAAGTATTATATATATATATATATATATATATATATATATCTATATCTATACATATGGCCTGTATAGAGCCTTATAAGTTAGATGTGCATACCCCGCAGATGTCTCGGACAAGAGCAACTTCTGCCATGGGTCAAGGTAGGGGTAGACCACCGCTTCCTCCAAGTGTGATACGACAGGGACCAGCTCTCGCTGCTGATCCACCGGTGGTGGAGGAGGTTCATGAGGAGATTGTTGGGAGTGCCATCCCCGAGACGAGGAGTGGTTGATCCAGGAGACAACAGTCACACCGAGTCCAGTCAGATGACTCGGATCGTGTCTCCATGGGTGGAGCAGAGTTTCGTGACTATATCCGACGGGTAGAGGAGGCCGCCAGAGCAAGTAGACGGGCCCCAGATCTACTAGTGCATGAGGGGTCATCTGAGAGATCCCAGGGAGCAACTCAAGTGCCAGCTATGCCAGCACGTGTTGCTGAGACTATTAGAGCTCTAGAGGAGTACAGAGGGCCTCGACCGGATACTTAGTTGAAGGCGTTCCATCAACAAGGAGTACCACCCTTCTTTGGGAAGTTTGGTTTAGAGAC
This sequence comes from Fagopyrum esculentum, assembly GCA_033239045.1. Classification (NCBI taxonomy): domain Eukaryota; kingdom Viridiplantae; phylum Streptophyta; class Magnoliopsida; order Caryophyllales; family Polygonaceae; genus Fagopyrum; species Fagopyrum esculentum. The sequence goes on from BSUD01000004.1 coordinate 58,052,263, forward strand.
GGAGGTCTAGAAAGGACATGTTGAATCAGCTTTAGAGTCTATAGGATGTCTTGAGGATAGACGGATAGAGCTAGTTCAGTCTCTATTCCGTGACCTTGCTCACTAGTGGTGGAGGACAGTACGAGCCCGAGTTACTAGCTATGACCAGATGAGGACTTTGATTAGGGAGCAGTTTTGCCTTGCCTCAATGAGGAAGGAGAAACTGTAGAATTTCGTGGAGGCAGGCTTTGAGGATGTGCCGATTGTAGATGCCATTAGCCGCTTCCGAACTGAGTTAGCTTTGCTTGGTGTAGTTGCACCTTCTGAGGACCAGCATGTGTACTTGTTCTCCCGTCGACTAAGAGAGAGTACACGTTCATATATGGCGAGATTCTATTGTGAGTCCTTGACAGGCTACAAGGATCGGGCCTCTACTTATGAGCAAGAGAGAGCCAGTCAGAGGAGGACTTCTCAGACGGGACGGTCTAAGAAGAGACATCGTATAGGACAAACATGTGCAAGATCATCTGGATACGGGCGAGGTCAGTCTCAGGGCCGCTCGAGTGGTCTAGTGTCTGCAAAGAGGACTGAGAGAGGCCAATAGTGTTACAACTACGGGGCGTATGGACAATTGAGGACTGAGTGCCCGAGAGCACCATTGACTTGGTTCTCGTGCGGGAAGCCAAGGCATAGGGCTTCGTTTTGCCGTCAGGGTAAGGCGTCATCACAACAGGGTTCTTCCCCTGCAGGTGTAGTAGAAGGTGGGCAGAGACCGCCTCATCACCAAACACATGGACAGTAGAGAGTCCCAAACAAACCTACTACTTAGGGTTATGCTCTGGGACCGAGTAGAGGCAGAGGTAGAAATGCTAGTACCAGTGATACATGAGGAGCTCGAGGCTGAGTTTTTGAGTTGAGGAGTGTTGAGGAGCCGCCAGCACCAGCTGCTACAGGTACCATTATGCTTCATTGTTCACCTGTTAGAGTTTTATTTGATACGGGTGCTACATATTCCTTTATTTCGGATGTATGTGTTGAGCGTTTGAGTTTAGATACTATAGAGGGGACACCTTTTACTATAGGGTTACCCGATGGCAATAGGGTCAGAGGTACCCGTGAGATACATAGTTTTCCCCTTCGTTTAGGGACTCGTGTGTTGTTGGTGGACTTCTTGGTCATGCCATTGATGAATGAAGAGGTCATATTTGGTATGGATTGGATGCGTAGACACCGTGCGGTGTAAGATGTTGGTAAGAGAACTGTTACAGTTTCTACCAACATAGGTCCGATAGAGGTCTTCCGAGGTTGGGACCTTGGAAAGAGGGGTTCTATCATTAGTGTTATACGAGCAGTGAGGCTAATAGCACAGGGATGTGATGCGTTCTAGTGTTATGCCATGAAGGAGGGAGATAGTCCAACATTGGAAGAGCTTCTAATGGTCTGTGAGTTTACAAATATGTTTACTGAGTAGTCTAGTTTGCCGCCTCAGAGGAGTGTAGACTTTAGAATTGAGTTGGAGCCTGGTACGAGACCGATCTCGAAGGCCTTGTATCGTATGTCACCTGTTGAGATGTTGTATCTAAATAAGCAACTCGAGGAGTTGGTTGAGAAGGGCTTTATCCGCCCTAGCGTATTCCCGTGGGGGACACCTGTCCTCTTCGTGTGGAAGAAAGACGGATCGTTGAGGCTGTGCATTGATTACAAAGAGTTGAACAAGGTGACCATCAAGAACAAGTGTCCACTACCACGTATTGATGATCTGCTTGATCAGCTACATGGAGCGACAATGTTCTCCTGGATTGACTTACGTTCAAGATATCACCAGTTGAGGGTGAGGGAGCAGGATGTGCACATGATGGCATTTCGTACCCGTTATTTACACTACGAGTTTGTAGTGATGTCATTTGGGCTCACGAATGCCCCAATTGTCTTTATGGAGTTGATGAACAATATCTTCACCGACTTTCTGGATCAGTTTGTGGTGGTATTCATTGATGACATTTTGGTATACTCTTGTAGCAGAGAGGAGCATGCCAGTCATCTGAGGACGGTTTTGCAAATTTTGAAGGATAGAGAGCTGTATGCCAACCTCTTTAAGGAGCGAGTTCTGGATGTCATAGGTAGCCTTTTAGGCCATATTGTCTCCGCCAGTGGGATCATGGTTGATCCGGCGAAGATCGAGTTTGTTGCTGCATGGACGACACCGATGAACGTCAAGGAAATATGTAGCATTCTTCGCTTAAAGAGGCGTTTGACTTCTGCTCCTGTCTTAGCACAACCAGAGGGTTCTGAGGATTTCGTGGTTTACAGTGATGCATCTAAACTAGGCTTGGGATGCGTATTGATGCAGAGAGACAGAGTTATTGCATATGCATCTCGACAACTGAAGATGTTTAAGGAGAACTACCCGACTCATGATTTGGAGTTGGCAGTGGTAGTTCATGCTTTGAAGATCTGGAGACATTACTTCTATGGTGCCACATGTCATATCTTCACAGACCATAAGAGTCTGAAGTATATTTTCACACAGTGGGAATTGAATAAACGCCAGCGTCGATGGCTCTAGTTGATCAAGGACTTTGACCTTGAGATTCTGTATCATCCAGGGAAAACGAACGTTGTCACCGACGCCCTGAGTAGGAAGACGCCTCGAGAGAAGGTGATTGCGAGACTGACAATACAACCTCAACATCAGAGGGATCTAGCTTGGCTAGAGATGGACATCCAGTTTCCTGAGGAGGATGCCCAGTTGTTTGCTTTAGTGGTCCTACCTGGTCTGTTGGATGAGATCCAACAGAAGCAGGGGACCTGCCGACCTTGATGAAGATTAGAGAGAGGATGTCTCGTGGTGAGGCACCATAGTTCTCCAAGGGAGCAGATAGATTGATGAGACGCTATGATCGCGTCTGTGTACGTGCTGATGTAGAGCTGAGATAGAGGATATTACAGGAGGCTCACTGTACACCTTACTTGTTAGCATGAAATATTGTGATATTTTAGGCACGTTTTCTAAGTGTATTTGAGTCATATTGATAGTCATTGATTGAGCATTGATGCATATGTGAGCTAGTTTATCTATAATGTCGATATAGAGATCTACACAAGCTTTATGTTGATTATAGGTACTTAAGAGCTATTTCCGAACGGAATTGAGCAAAGATGAGTTGATTGAGTATGTCCATGGATTGAGGGCATTTCAAGGATCCAAGAGAATGCCAACTTGAGGAATGCACGAGGCTAGGGAAGAATCACGTTCTTGCCCTAAACCACACTCTAAAATACGGCCGTACTACTTTCCACGTTCAGTTCCACAGCCGTGGAATCATGCAGGAGAAGCGTGATTCATTCCAGTAACTTCTACGGTCGTGGAATCTTGTGTTCAAACCGTGTTGATTTCCACGCTCCTTACTCGCACACTGGGCCACAAATCTGGCTACATTGGTAGGGAGGGCTGAAGCCCGATGTAGCCAGATTTGTGGCCCAGTGTGCGACCTGTCAACAAGTCAAGATAGAGCACTTAAGACCTGGAGGTGAGCTCCATCCACTGCCAGTGCCGCAGTGGAAGTGAGAGGACGTCTATGGACTTTGTGACTAGATTGAGGTCTAACAAGAGCTTTGATGCTATCTAGGTAGTTGTGGATAAATTGATGAAGACGGCATGTTTCATTCCTATCAGAGAGACGTTACTAGTGAGCAGATTAGCTGAGGAGTACACTAGACATATAGTGAGACTCCATGGCGTACCGAGGACGATCGTCCTTGATCGAGATGGACGGTTTACCTCAAGGTTTTGGCAGCAGATTCAGACTGCTTTGGGGACGAGTCTACACTTCACAACTGCGTTTCACCCCAGACAGATGGTCAGTCAGATAGGACCATCCAAACCCTTGAGGATATGCTGCGAGCTTGTGTGTTAGATTGGGAACAAGGATGGTCAAATTACTTCTCACTAGTTGAGTTCTCATACAACATGAGTTGGCATGCATCGATTGGGATGACCCCATATGAGGCATTGTATGGACGTAGGTGTCGTACACATTTATGCTGGGATGAGCCCAACAGTATCAGTGGTATAGCGCCAGAGCAGATTTAGGATGATGTGGCTCGAGTAGCGCTGATTAGAGAGAGGATGTTGGCTGCACAGAGTCGCCACAAGTCATATGCGGACAAGAGGTGTCGACCTTATGAGTTCAGAGTGGGAGCTCATGTTTGGCTGAGGGTATCACCGATGCGAGACGTCGACGTTTTTGCATAAAGGGGAAGCTGAGTCCCCGATATGTCGGTCCTTTTGAAAAATTGGATAGAGTCGGGAGGGAAGCATATAGATTAGCTTTGCCTCCGAGGTTAGAGGGTGTTCACCTTGTGTTTCACGTGTCTCAACTGAGGGAATACATACTAGATATGAGACACATTGTGAGTTATGATGATTTGGTGGTTGAGCCGGACCACACTTTTGCAGAGCACCCTATTGCAGTCTTTGAATGAGGTGTGAGACGACTGCGTTCGAAGGACATTCTTATGTTGAGGATATAATGGTCTAGACGAGGATCTGATGAGGCTACATGGGAGACTGAGGATAGTATCCAGAGGAACTATCCATAGTTTTATGCCGAGATAGATGCCCCTATAGGATCCACGAGTAGATCTTAGTGCCATCTTGGTGAGTATATGATGTGTTAAGTGTTTATGTGATGTGATGTGCTTTTCGTGATAGTTGTGATATGTGCATATGATCTTTTAGTTCTTGTTTGCTAGCGCCAGATAGGTGTAGTTGGAGATGGTTCTTTCCTCCATGCTATTATGCGTGTGTTTAGGATTAGCTGGAGATGGTTCTTTGCTCCATGCTATCATTGATGGACATAGTGTGAGTGGAGACGGTTTTCCTCCATGCCAGTACGATGTGGTTAGTGTTAGCTAGAGATGATTTTCCTGTAGGCCATGTTTAGAGTTTATAATTGTGTTGCTGGAGTGATGATTCCTCCATGCTGTGTTTTGAGGATATAGAATATTATAGGTTGTTATTTTCGAGCGGAGATGTGATGCCTCCGAGAGAGAGAGAGAGTTATACCTTGGCACATGGGTCCGAGAGGATTTGGGATCATACAAGTTTCGGGACGAAACTTGTTTTTAGGGGAGTGTGATATAAGAGCCTTAGTCTTGGAGCCCTTGCTGACCTTTGCCAAGCCAGGCAGCCGGCCTTGCGGATCTAGAGGGCCACACCAGCGGCTGGCCGCCCCTACGCCTCACAGGGTCCGCCCTTGCGGCTCTGTGCGCCTGCATCCGTCTTCGTTGGCCCTTGACTCATGCTTTGCGGCTGGCTTCCTTTATATGTCTCCCATTGCTTTAGATGAAGGGTTTCTTCATCTCTCCAGCTCCTTTCTTCCTCCTCACGATCTTCTTCTCTCCTTTCTCTTCCTTGGATCTTCTTCTTGATTTCTTGAGTTCGTGAGTGGAAAGTAAGTAGCTTTGTGTTCGCCTCAAAGTGTTCGTGCAAATAAGTTTTAAATTTATAAAACTGATATCAAAGCAAGCGAACCCGCAGTGTACGGATCGGCGTAGCAAAACAAGAATTCCAGAGTATAGAACTTAGGGATTTGGGGGATCAAATTCGGTTCACAAGTTATCGAGCAAGTAAAGTATAGAAGGTTTGCAAATATTGGGAAAACAAAAAATTCTAAAGATCCAAGTATCCAATTGTGGCAATCGATTCAAGATATTCTATAGATGTAAGGACAGAGTCGGGATTGAAAAGGTATATCTAATGTAAGGTTATGTACGGTGAAGTTCCGAAACCCTATATATCTCACCAAAGGACACTCTCTATAAAGGTTGTTGAGGATGTAGTATAGAAAGGATCAAAGGACAAGAATTACTCTCAAATACCCATGCCCAAATACAAGGAATTAAAGATAAGCCAAAACGGTTAAGGTTGTGACACTCGAAACCGAAATAGAGGATGTTGAGACTCGCTACTACCTAGGAAAGGCAAGCCAATGATAGGTTAAAGAAAATCTTTAACTTTGGATTAAAGAAAAAGCAAAAGTCGTAAAATAGAGGAAATCACGGCTACATCTTGAATAACCACAGCCGTGGTTTTCAAGAACAGACCGTGGAAAAGGTTGTCGATGAAGTTTCTCGCACTCTCAGGGTCCAATCAGTTTACTATCGATCTATCATTATCTAAGCAAAAAATATCAACCCTTCACCTTAGAATTGCTAAAAGGTTTTAGCCAATAACCATCATCATTGAATCAAATATCAAATAGAAAAGAGAAAAAGGTAATGCCCTGGAAAACTCAATAACAATCGAAATCAATCTCAAATCCGAACAACAAAGTATGTGTTTATTGAATGCGGAATAGGGAATAGAAATCCTCACAACAATCCTAAGAAACAATGAAGAACGGGATGTCAATCCGTCTCCAAATGCAAACCCTAAGATAATCTCGAAGTACACAATCTTCAAATCGCGTCCTTCTCGGGATCTTCCCAAGCAACGATCCTAAATCTCTCTCTTTGGGTATTAACATCCGTAAATGAAAGCGTATGCGAGGTCTAAGTGAAGCCCTAAGCGAACGTCCCCCTTTTCTCCCTTATTCAGCCTTCTTATAGGGACAATTAGGGTTACGAGAAAGCCCAATAACCGTCGCTGACGTGGCAAATATGACACGTCACATCGTCATGGAAATCACGGTCATGTGCAATAAACCATGGTCGTGGTTTAGAGCGTGAAACTCTTTGATGTTCTCCAAAATCACTTTCTACAAACTCAATGCATAACCACGGTCGTTGTTTAGGTCGTGGAACTCAAAAGCCTTTGTGAAAGGCTTTGTTTCATAATGTTCTTCAATCATGCTCCTTCCTTAGCTTCTCCAAAGCATCTCCTTGACATCTAGCATGGTCTAATACTCCATTGCCTTCATATATGCTCCAATTCAAAATACCCCATACTTGTCGCTTGCTTGTCCCCAAGCAAGGTTTTCAAAAGCTTAGAACATAAGGTAGAATGAAATATGAATGCAAAATAAAACAAAAACAATCTTTTTGGTAATGTGCTTCTAATCAATAGATCATCCTCAAATCTTGCTTCATGCCTCCTTGAAAACGTTCATATACATAAATCAAAATATGTAAAGCAAAGGAAACATCATAAATTGCATAAAATTCAAGACAAACATCATAAACTTCAAGCAACGTCAAAATCAAACATGTGAAACTTCAATTTAGATCACCAAGTCAAACATCATTCTCATGATCTCAAGGACTTTCAAGTAAGGTCAAGAATATGAATAGGTGGGAAAACATATAAGGGAATGTGGTGTATAAATCCGGGAAGAAGGAACAACACAAACTTTTTCCACAATTTGAACCAACCACCAATCAAAGCTTTGCTCTTTATTTTAGCACAACATTTTTCGACTTTAGTTTTTAGAAATATGGACGGCAGTGCACAAAAACCGAAGCCTAGGAGATTGGCGTTTCTCAATTTTGGAGATGCCTCAAACCCTTGATGCACATACCATAATCCGCTAAGAATATTGCTCAATCCGACTTTGGCAAGACACAAACACCCGGCTATGTGAATGGTGCCGAGTGACTCATCATCATGATTGACTTCCCCAAACCTATTTTTTTCTATACTTTGAATTCAAACAATTTCTTTCATGGCCCTTCCACATCAAATATGCCAAAATCAACTCTTCCTGAATCCCGGATAGGTAAAGGAGGAAAATATTTTCATTGAGGGGCTAAATGATCAAAGAAAGAAGCAAGAAAATCGAGGTGCCTTAATCATCTCATAAAGAAGTATAAGAACTTATATTGTGATTTCAACCTTCATTTCTCAATATGATTTAGATAAAACTTTCACATTATGAAACTTGCAAGAAAGGTTAAACAACATACTAAATTTCTTCACAATTCATAATTCAATTCAAGCATACAAATGTCATCCAACACTCATTCCACAAGTAGATTCATAATAGAAATCATCTCTAATCTTATAAGAACAATAACTTTCAAAATTTTTATGGGTTTTTCAAAGATTTTCAATGCAATGCAATAATGAAACGTGTGACAAATAAATGAAAGATGCAAGTGTTCATGGAATTAAAAGCAAGCAAGTGTATCGAGTTATTACAAACGAGAGTCACACCCCACCCCATACTTGACATACACATTGTCCTCAATGTTCAAGAAAAATAAAGAAAAGAAAAGAAACAAAGAAAACTCACTAATGGTGGTAGAGTGGCTCAAAGCATCCATCAACGATCACTATGAAGGAGGTGGCAGATATGGGAAGAAGTCGGAGCTGAAGGGACGCCCAAACTGATAGTGGTATACGTCACGTAAGATCTTGGCGTTCTCCTGTCACTCCACATCATGCGCCTGCTGGTGAATCTCCAAGTCTCCCACCCTCCTGGAAAGGTCACTCGCCCATGCCGGCTGTTGTCCATACCATGCGGGAGGCTGTTGTAACCACTCCGACTGCTGTTGTTGAATAGGCATCGATGCAACTGGTGGCTGATCATACCAAGGAGGTGGAGCTCCCATCCAAGATGGCTGCTATCCATACCAAGCGGGAGGAGCATCCATCCATGTTGGGCGCTCGCTAACACTAGCTCGGCATGAGGAAGAAGAACCGAAAGGTCTCGGCTGATGGGGGGGATCTCCTAGGTGGCTCCGGGAAGTCAGCTGGCTGCTTTGGGAATAATCCAAAGTCATGCTCATCCCCACCTGCATACGGATGGTCTCCTCCTCCCATCTCCTCATCATCCTCATCTGCAGCCTCAACTGGAACCTCATCAGGCACATATGGAGGAGCTACTAATCAATGGGCATGCATCGGGACAAAGGTCTCTTTCCAGTTATGGCAGCCAAGCATGAGGGAGTACTCCAGAAGCCATGGAATGCCTCTACCACCTCTTTCCTCCCAAGACATGGCTACGGTGGGTGCACCACGGTGGCAAGGAAAGATAAGACCTCTATTTATGAGCCCATTGAGACCCAAAGGTTTCGCAGCTATCTTAGTGCAAGCGGAGTAATCAATGCCGAGCTGGTTGGCAATGTGAGTCACCATACCTCCATATCCTATATTCCCGGCTGATTTGTTCTTCACCTTACAAAGTGTAGAGGCAAGCAAAGTGGCACAATCTGCGGGATAACCGGTAAGCATGCTATAGAGAATGAAGAGCTCGTCGGCTTTGATCTTTTGGGGTGTTTCGGTCCTAGGGAAAAGGCATTCCGATAGGATCCTTTGATCTATCTTTATGGCTAAGTGGTAGATGAGTTTGGCGTTAGAATCGGCCGGTTGCCAACGGTCCTCGGAAGCATAAATCATGGCTATCTCTCTCCAGAAGTCTTTAGCATTAACTCCCCTAGGAAACCTTCCATTGAAGCTCTCTTGAAATCCAAAGAAGGTTCCAAACTACAAGATGGAGAACTCGTAGTTATGCTCCATCAACCTAAATGACACCGTTCGGCTAACGGCACTATGCTCAAAGGAAGTTATGAACTCCCTTGTGATCTCTTCATAAGCATCCTCCCTAATGGCGGAGAATCTGATCAATCTGGCTCTATCTAATAGCCAAGTCAAATCATTCACAACATTCATCTCTTCAAGTTCCTCTAAAACAATGTACCTAGGTCCTATCACAACTCTCTCAGAAATTTTAGCCATGGCCCTTTTATAATCCTCATGGATTGTAGGGATTCTAGGGGATGGTGGTGATGGTGGTTCACTAGGAGGGGGTTGGGAAGAAGAGGAACTATCACCCTTTTGCTTCTTATTTCTTCTAGATTTCCTCCTAAACATTTTCACTTCAATAGAAAAAACCACGGTCTGTACTTGGCAAAACCACGGCCGTGGAACCGTACGGACCCGTGAAATTCTCTGAATTTCCTCAAAAACTCAGCAAATTCACAGCAAACTCAGCAATCACAGTCCTAAACTACTTCTAATTCCAATTTCGTCCAGTTCTCCTAGAAATTTGCAAGAAAAATAAACCAAATTGACCAAGAAGAGAAAGAGAGAAAACCTAGGGTTTGGATTTGAAAAAATCCAAAAAAATCCTTCCCAATTGTTGATTGTTTGCTCAGTTTGTTGAATGGATCTTGTAGGGGATTCAATTTGCTCCACTTTTGGTTGAAGAATCATTCGAACGGTCTCCGGATGATGAATCATGAGATGAGGCAATTTCCGGCGATTTGGGGCGTGGTTTTGGGGAAGAAGAATGTGTTTTTGTGAAGGAGAGGGAAATATATAGTGGCCGTAAAATTTTGGAAAACCACGTCCAGTCGGGGTGTTCCACGGCCGTGGTTTTGTACGGACACCCGTGGAACTCCTTGATTTGTGTCAAAAACTAGGAAAATCACGGCCAGTCGGGGTGTTCCACGGCCGTGGTTTCTTACGGACAACCGTGGAACTCTCTGATTTGTGCCAAAAATCCAAGTTTTGTCATTCTTTCCGACTTTTCCTTCCTTTGCTCACTCCTTATTCCTGACATCCAAAAACACAACATACCGGAAGGTATCGAGAGGAAAACAAATAAAAAAATGACATCTAACCTAAACTAACCTAAGAAAGAAAGAAAGAAAACAAAAACGATAATGCAATACCTTGGGTTGCCTCCCAAGAAGTGCTTTGTTTTGGGTCCATAGCTAGACCGTTCCTATGTTCAAATGAGGACAATCGGAGCGATTTCCTCAGCTTGGAACTCCGGTGAGTACTTCTAAAGTCGTTGACCATTCACCTTCAAACTTCCGCACTTCTCACCCCATACTTCAACTGCGCCATGGGGAAAAACACGTTTAATCACATAAGGTCCAGTCCAACGAGATTTAAGCTTACTTGGAAAGAGTCTAAGTCGAGAATTGAAGAGGAGAACTTGATCTCCTTCTTGAGGTCTTTTGGAATGATATGCTTATCATGTCAACGCTTTGCCCTTTCCTTGTAAACCTTGGCGTTCTAATAGGCTTTCAAGCGGAGTTCTTCTAACTCGTTAAGGTCTAAGAGGCGCTTCTGTTAGCATGAAATATTGCGATATTCTAGGAAATTATTTTAGTCGCTTTTCTCTTATTATTGTGTACATGGATGAAGTTTAGAAGCAATTGTTAGCTTGTTAGTCTATTTTGTCGATATGGATGTCTACACTAGCTTTGTGTTGATTTTAGGTGAAAAGGAGCAAAATAAGAGCAATTGAGAGGGAAAAGGGAGTAATCGGTCATATTCAAGGATTAGGAACACATCAAGGAAGCTAAGGAAGGAGCTAGGATGAAGAATGTCACGACACAAAAGAAACCACAAGTGTTTTACACTTCCATGCCATGAATTACAGCCATGGAAGAGTCCACGCTCTAAACTACGGCCGTAGAACTTGGAATCATGAACGTGGAGCACTCCATTAAGTTACACGGCCTAAAGTACGGTCGTGGAAATCACAAGAGACGGTAACCCCTTTCCACGCTCTAAACCACGGTCGTGGAAACCCCTGAGACCGTGATTTAGGCGATCTTTTGACGTGTCTTTACTGGCCACCTGATTTACGTAATGGGCTTGGACGATATTCTTCCCGGGACATATTAAAAGGCCAGAGAAGAGAGTTTGAGGGCATCTTGCAATACTCGCGTTGGATCCCGTTTTGACGCCAACGGACGTGAACAGCCGCTTACCTTGCTTGGAGCATTTTCGCCTAGGGTTGATTGAAGATCGCCGAAGGTTTAGCCTCCTTCTTAGGTTTTGATATTGAAGACGGATTGACAACCTGTTTTTCATACTTGCCTTAGATCATTGTGAGGTTTTGTGTTATACATTCTAAATCCATTAAACATTGATTCTTGTGTTACGGATTCGAGAATTGGTTTTGAAGTTTTATTGAGTATTCGAGGGTTTTCATCTTTTATTCTTCTTAATTTGAATATTGATATCATGACAATGATTGTTGGCTAAAACCCTTTAGCAATTCTAAGGTGAAGGGTTGATAGTTGTGGCTTAGATGATGATAGATCGAGCGTAAATCGATTGGACCCTGATAGTTAGAGAGATCTCGTCGACGAACCTAAATCACGGCTTGTTCTTGGATGTCCACGGTCGTGGTTCTCAAGATCTGACTGTGATTCACCCTAGTTTACGAACTTTGCTTTTACTTTGATCCAAGGTTTAAGATTAGCTTTAATCTAGTCTTGGCTTGCCCTTTCCTAGGTAGTAGTGAGACTCAACATCCTCTATTTCGGCTTCGAGTGTCACAACCTTAGCCGTTTGAGTTTATCTTGATCCTTGGGTTACAAGTTTGGGTATTTGATTTCAATTCTAGTCCTTAGATCCTTTCTATACTGAAGCCTCAATAACCTTTATAGAGAGTTCTTTGGGTTAGACATATAAGGTTTTGGAACTTCACCGTACATTACCTTACCTTAGCATACCTTTGCAATTCTCAACTCCATCCTTATATCTATAGTATATCTTGAATCGATTGCTACAATTTGATACCTAGATCTTTAGGGTTGCTGTTTTCCCAATATTTGCAAAGCTTTACATCTTATTTGCTAGATAATCTGGAATTGGATTTAGTTTCACCAAATCCATGTGATCGATACTCTGGAATACTTGCTAATCTACGCCGATCCGTACACTGCGGGTTCGCTTGATTTTATTCTAGTTTTATAAATTTAAGACTTGATTTCACGCACGTTTAGAGGCAAACAAGTTTTTGGCGCTGTTGTCGGGGATTTGGTCTAAACCGAACTTCGGTTTTCGGTTGTCGAGCTTGGGAGCTTTGCTCTTGTTATTTGATATCTCTTCTGGGTGTTATTTGCAGGTTCTTTTAGGTATATGCGCAGGTCTAGATCCAACAAAGACCTTGTACCTTTTGATCCAGAACTTGAGAAAACTCTTAGGAAGAAAGCCAAGGAAAGAAATATGGCTGAAAACAAAGAGAAGGATTTACAAGCGGAGTTGGATGAATCTCAACGTCAACTTAAGTTAAGTGAAAAAGCTCGTAGAGATGCAGAATCTAGTGATCAATTCCAAATTGATGAACTCGGGGCTATGATGTTGGACATGAAGTTGGAGATGAATGATTCTAAGAAGAAGAAAAGGGTCAAGAAACCAACTAAGTCCATTAGAGTGGAATCATCCGACGATGAGGAATTCGATCCAGATATTCCAGCACTAGAGGAGATTGATCCAACAATTAATCCAATCCGGATTAATCCAATACTAGCCGCCATTCCTCATGTCCTAGCTGGGGGTGCGAGAGCCGCTCGTGTAGAAGAAGAGCCAAGAACTCTTGGCCAAAGGATGGATCCGATTCAGCAACCACGCCGTCTAGGTGTGAACTTTGATGCTGACGATATTCACGGGTTTAGCTTCAATTAACAAGTTATTACCATCGTTCCCCAAAGCCAGTTTGGAGGAACGAGTGTTGAATCTCCACATCAATATTTACGGAATTTTGAGATTTTGATGGAGACAATGAAGCCAAAGAATGCAACCACCAACAATTACAAGATCAAGCCCTTCTTCTTCTCCTTGAAAGGGAAGGTTTTATCTTGGTACCAAGCTCTTCCAAATGGAAGACTCAATACATGGGAGGATCTATCTTCGGAGTTCCTAACCAAGTTCTTCCCGCCATCCAAGACAGTGGAGTTGAGAGGTAAAATTAATGCCTTTTCTATGAGATCTAATGAAAGTTTGTTTCAGTCTTGGGAAAGATTTCAGGATTTATTATTGGATTGCCCATACCATGGCATTTCCAAATTGGAGTTGTTGGAGATATACTATAAGGGGCTGGATGTGGAAACACAATTCAAGCTCCAATCCCTTTCATGTGGCTCATTCATGGACATGAGGGAAGATGATGCTTGGGACTTCGTTGAGAAGCAAGCCCGAGTCATTGAGAAGTACTCTCACCGGAAGACGAAAGCTAACCGAGTAGAGCAAGGAGCGAAGTTAACACAAGCTGCTCAAACTCAAATTTTTTCCCTAAACACCGAAATTAAGGAGTTGAAGGAAGTCATTAGAGCTGGCCTTCAAAAGCCTAAGGAGCAAGATGTTGGTTATTTAGGAAACAACAATAACCATAGAGGGAATGAGAACACCAATCGCAACATCCGGAACAACAACCGGAACAATTGGAACAACAACAACTGGAACAATTGGAACAACAATTGGAATTCAAACAACAACAATTGGCGTGCCAACCAACAACAAAATTCCGGTAATTCTTATCCCAATTCAGGAAATTCACTAACTCCACCATCTTCTTCTTCCATTCCTTTGAAAAGCCAGGGGCAAATATCTAATAGTGGAAGTACTTCGGGGAAAGAGAAGCCCGATCCCATGTTGGAAATGATCTTGGGAAAGCTTCAAGGGCTGGAGAATCACATCACTAAGGTTGATAAAGCTCAAAAGGTTTTAGAAAACCAAATGTTTAGCAATGCTGAGGAAGTTCCTTGAAATCAAGGAAAACTTCCAGGAAAGACGGAGGATAACCCGAAAGGAAGGGTGATGGCTATCACAACTAGGAGCGGAGCAACAACCACCGACCCGCAGCCTAAGTTTGTTGAAGTTCCCGTCGACACGGAGAAGGAAAAGGAGAAGGAGAAGGAGAACATCAACATTCCTCCTCCAGCTTACAAACTGCCCCTACCATTTCCAGAATCTTGAGCAAGAGCGCGTCTAGACAAGCAATTCGGTAAGTTCATTGAACTCGTGAGCAAACTGCACATTAATATACCTTTCATTGATGCAATTGTAGGTATGCCTGCTTATGGGAAGTTCTTAAAGGAGATCATCTCTAATAAGAGGAAACTGGAAGACTTTGGAGAAGTCAAGATGAGTTCGGAATCGTCGGATCTCGTCAAAACGATGAAGGAAAAGATGCCCACAAAGCTGAATGATCCGGGGTCGTTTTGTGTCCCAATTAGAGTGGGAGAAGCCATATATGATGCATTATGTGACTTAGTAGCAAGCGTTAGCATCATACCGCTTGCCTTATGCAGGAAAATCGGTTTAGGTGAACCTAAACCGGTGAAGATGACGCTATACATGGGGGATCGATCCATAACTCGTCCCGTCGGTATCATTGAGGACGTCCCGGTCAAATTTGGTAAGTTCTACGTTCCAATAGATTTTGTTGTGCTTCACATTCCTGTAGATAGTCCGGTCCCGATCATACTCGGAAGACCGTTTCTTGCAACTTCCGGTTGTATGGTAGATTGCAGGAATGCTAGACTTGCCTTCGACATAGGAGAGGAGAAAGTAAAGTTTATTCTTTCTACTTTGGTGAAAGAGCCAGCTCTTGAAGAAGATATGTTTGACATCCATGACGAAGAGGCATCTACAGAGAAAGTAAGCTCAATTCTATTCAAGGATCCTTTGCGAAAGGTGATCACTATGAGCATTATGGAGAAAGGAGAGGAAGAGGAATGTAATGAGGAAATTTACGCTTTGGAGGAACTAAAGGAAGTGCATGAAGAAGATTTTGAAAAGCTCTACGATGGGTCGGAGGATGTGAAAAATTACGGTCAGTTGTGCTATTCCACGGCCGTGGTTTCCACCAACATGACCGTAATCACCTATTCAGAGGACTCCAGTAAGTTACACGGCCAAAACCACGGCCGTGAAACTATCAGAGGTGCCGTAATTGACTTCCACGCCCAAAATCACGGCCGTGGAAGTAACAGTGGTGCCGTAATTTTGGGAAATTCCGAGAAAAATTACGTCCTCTCCACCAATTCTCTTGAGCCTTCTTCAACAACTTCTATACCCTTGGAGATTTCTAATGAAGCATTGGGGACTCCAATAGTGATGGAATTGAAGCCACTTCCCACGCATCTAAGGTACGCATTTCTAGGAAATAATTCTACTTTTCCGGTAATTGTTAGTTCCGATCTAAGTGAAGATGAACATAGTAAGCTTATGGTAGTTCTAAGGAAACATAGGAAAGCCTTAGGTTACACTATAGAGGATCTAGTGGGAATGAAGCCTTCATTATGCATGCATAAGATCCTAATGGAAGAAGACTTTAGACCTTCGCGACAACCTCAAAGGCGGTTAAATCCGACCATGAAGGAGGTTGTCAAGAAAGAAATTATTAAACTACTTGATGCAGGTATCATCTACCCTATCTCCGATAGCAAGTGGGTGAGTCCCGTACAGGTTGTTCCGAAGAAGGGAGGAATGACTGTTATCACCAATAAGAACAATGAGCTTATTCCTACAAGGACCATGACTGGATGGAGGATGTGCATTGATTACCGGAAGCTAAACAATGCAACTAGAAAGGATCACTTCCCATTACCCTTCATCGATCAAATGCTTGAAAGGTTAGCACAACACTCTCATTTTTGCTATCTTGACAGCTATAGTGGCTTCTTTCAGATTCCGATTCATCCGGAAGATCAAGAGAAGACCACGTTCACGTGCCCTTGGGGTACGTTCGCTTATAGAAGAATGCCATTCGGACTTTGCAACGCCCCAGCCACCTTCCAAAGGTGCATGATGGCTATCTTCTCGGAGTACATAGAGGAGATCATGGAGGTTTTCATCGATGAGTTTTCTTTTTATGGCTCCTCTTTCGATAATTGTCTCTCTAACCTTTCTCTTGTGCTACAAAGGTGTGAAGACACTAACCTAGTTCTTAATTGGGAGAAGTGTCAATATATGGTGAATGAAGGCATTGTACTCGGACACTTGATCTCTAGTAGAGGGATTGAGGTAGATAAAGCTAAGATAGAGACCATAGAAAAGCTCCCTCCTCCATCTTTGGTGAAGGGGATAAGAAGCTTTCTAGGACATGCTGGATTTTATAGACGTTTTATAAAGGATTTCTCTAAGATATCAAAACCGATTACTAATCTATTGATGAAGGATGCAGTTTTTGATTTCTCACAGGATTGTTTAGATGCGTTTCATAAGATTCGGGAAGCTCTAATCTCAGCCCCGATCATCCAACCTCCGGACTAGAATCTTCCATTCGAGGTTATGTGTGATGAAAGTGACGTAGCTATAGGAGTTGTGCTTGGGCAGAAGAAGGAAGGCCGAACCCATGCAATCAATTATGCTAGCAAGACGTTAGATGAAGCGCAGCTTAACTACGCCACTACTGAAAAGGAATTTTTAGCTATTGTTTATGCCTTTGAAAATTTTCCTTCTTATCTTGTAGGTGCAAAGGTGATTGTATACACGGATCATGCTGCGATCCGGTATCTACTTGCAAAGAAGGATGCAAAACCAAGGTTGATTAGATGGATTCTTCTTCTACAAGAGTTCGATCTAGAGATATGTGACAAGAAGGGTTTGGAAAATTCTGGCGGATCATTTGAGTTGTCTACCACATCTAGAGGACGACAATCTACCTATAGATGACTCCTTCCCGGACGAGCATTTACACATCATAGAGGAGTGCATCGACAAGATAAAAAAAGGTAACGAACCATGGTTTGCTTATTTTGTTAACTATTTGGTTTGTTAGGAAATACCACCCGGACTATCCTATGCACAAAGGAAGAAGTTCTTTAAGGATGTCCGGGAATACTTTTGGAATGAACCTCTACTCTTCAAGAGAGGTCTTGACGGCATCATTCGAAGATGTGTGCCGGAAGACGAGATGCAAAGCGTCATCCGTCATTGTCATTCACTACCTTATGGAGGACACGCTAGCTCGAACAAGACTAGCGCTAAGGTATTGCAATCTGGATTTTTTTTTGCCTACTTTATTTAAAGATGTGCAAACCTTTGTTTCCTGCTGCGATGCTTGTCAAAGAACAGGGAACATATCCAGGAGGAACGAAATGCCTCTTAACAACATTCAGGAGGTAGAGATCTTTGATGTTTGGGGAGTAGACTTCATGGGACCCTTCCCATCATCTTGTGGAAATCAATACATACTTCTAGCTGTGGATTATGTTTCGAGATGGGTTGAAGCAATTGCCTCTCCAACTAATGATGCCATGGTTTTGGTTAAGTTCTTTAACAAGACTATATTCCCAAGGTTTGGGACACCACGGACTATCATTAGTGATGGAGGCTCTCACTTCATTGCCTGACGATTCGAAGCACTACTAGCTAATATGGGGTGACTCACAAGATCGCCACCCCTTATCATCCACAAACGAGTGGACAAGTGGAGATTTCGAATTGGGAGATTAAAGGAATCCTAGAGAAAACAGTTTCGAAGACAAGGAAAGATTGGTCTTTGAAGCTAAATGATGCATTGTGGGCATACCGGACTGCATACAAGACTCCCATAGGAATGACACCATACAACCTCGTGTATGGGAAGTCTTGTCACTTACCGGTAGAGATGGAACATAAGGCGTATTGGGCGGTAAAGTGGTTGAACTTCGACATGAAGGAAGCGGGCGAAAAGCGCCTCTTGGACCTTAACGAGCTTGAAGAACTTCGCTTAAACGCTTACGAGAACGCCAAGATCTATAAGGAGAGAGCGAAGCGTTGGCATGATAAGCATATCATTCCAAAGGACCTCAAGGAAGGAGATCAAGTTCTCCTCTTCAATTCGAGACTTCGGCTTTTTCCACGTAAGCTTAAATCTCGTTGGACCGGACCTTATCTAATCAAATGTATTTTTCCCCATGGCGCAGTTGAAGTATGGGGTGAAAAGGGCGGAAGTTTTAAGGTGAACGGTCAACGACTCAAGAAGTACTCACCGAAGCTCCAAGCCAAGGAGTTCGCGCCTACCGCAATCGAATAGACGCATGTACGGTCTAGCTACGGACCTTAAACAAGCGCTACTTGGGAGGCAACCCAAGCTATTGCACTTTCCTTTTTCATTCTTAGATTAGACTAGTTTAGACATTTTTGTTTTGTTTTGCCCTCGATACCTTCCGGTATGTTGTTTTTTTGGATGTAGGAACAATGGAATAGGCAATGGACGGAGGAAAAGCTAGACGGAATTGACAAAACTTGGGTTTTGACACAATAGAGAGAGTTTCACGCTCTAAACCACGGTCGTGGAAGCTACAGTGACCGTAAATCTTCACAATCTGAGAATAATCACCAAAAACCACGGGTCCGTACCATTCCACGGCCGTGGAACACCCTGAGTGACCGTGATTTGCAAAGATTTCTTCGGCCACTATATAAACCACCTTCCTTCACAAAAACACCCCATTCCCCAATTCCACGCCCCTCTTCCACGACCAAAAGGCCGAAAATCCTCCCCATCCCGCAATGCTTCGTTCGGAAACCGTTTTGAACGATTCTTGGTGCTAAAGTGAAGCATTTCCAATCGTCTACAAGACCAAATCAACAAATCAAGTGGACAATCCTTGTAGAAGGCAGAAATTGAATTCAAAGATCCAAAAACCTAGGTTTCTCTTCTATTTCTCTACTTTGTCAATTCGGGTCTATTTCTCACAAGAACTTAGAGGAATTGCATAGGTTTGAGATAGAAATTAGTCAAGGATAGGTTTTGCTGAGTTTGGTGATTGATTTGTTGAGATTTGAGGAAAACAAAGCCGAACCACGGTCCCTGTAGGTTCCACGGCCGTGGTTTCTGTAGAACAGGCCGTGATTTCCCCTCTGAAATGGATTTTGTAAGGAGAATGTCGACTAGAAGCAAGAAGAGGAAAGGTTACACTTCCTCCTCCTCCCAAAAACCTCCTAATAAGCCACCATCACCCCTACCTCCTAGAAGTCCTACCATCCATGAGGATTACCTCGATGCCTTGGAAAGGATCGAGAAGAGGACGGTCATAGGACCGCGCTACTTAGCGCTTAAGGAGCTAGAGCCGCTGAATGTAGTGACTGACTTGACGTGGCTTCTAGATAGAGCAGGTTTGATCATCTTCTCCGCTATTAGGGAAGATGCATATGAGGAGATTACTAGGGAATTTGTGATTTCCTTTGAGCACAGTGCCATGGATAGGACAGTTTACTTTAGGTTGATGGAGGAGAACTACGAGTTCTCAATCTTGAATTTGGAGCCTTCTTTGGGTTCCACGAGACCTTCAATGGTCGTTTTCCTAGCGGTGTATACGCTAAGGATTTCTGGGAGGACATAGCCATGATCTATGCCAGCGAGGACCGTTGGCAACCAGCTGACACCAAGGCTAAGCTCATCTACCACTTAGCCTTGAAGATAGCCCATAGAGTCCTTTTTGAGTGCCTTTTCCCTAGGACTGAGACCCCTCAGAAGATTAAGACTGATGAGTTGTTTCTTCTTTACTCTATACTTCACAGTAGACCTGCTGACTATGCTACCCTCTTAGCCTCCACCATGAGCAAGCTCAAGAATAAGAGAGCCGGCAACATTGGATATGGTGGTATAGTTACCCACATTGCTAGGCAGCTAGGGATTGACTTTTCTGCATGTACTAGGATTGCAGCGAGACCTTTGGGTCTCAATAGCTTGATGACGAGGGGTATCATCTTCCCTAGGCATCGCGGTCCACCTACCGCCGGCATGCCTTGGGAGGAGAGAGGAGGTAGAGGCATTCCGTGGCTCCCTGAGTATTTAATTATGGCTGGACACCATAATTGGAAGAAGACATTCGCTGCTATGCATGCAAATAGGCTAGTGGCACCTCCCTATGTCCCCGATGAGGTTCCGGCAACAGATGTTGACGAGGAGGTAGGAGGAGGTGATAGTTTTGAGGGAGGAGGTGATGAGAAGGAATTTGGTACTTTCCTGGATCAGCCGACACACTTCCCTGACCCTCCTAGGCGTTCACCACGACCCGCTAGACCTTCAGGAGCCTCTTCCTCTCGCCGTGCTAGCGTGAGTGAGAGGCCGACATGGATGGATGCTCCTCCCGCTTGGTACGGAGCACAACCGGAGTGGATGGGAGCTCCACCACCTTGGTATAGCCAGGCTCCAGCAGCACCGACTCCACAGGACGCACCGGCATGGTACGGCCAGCCACCGGCTTGGTATGAGCAGCTACCGGAGTGGGCTACCGACCTTTCTAGGCGAGTTGGTGACTTGGAGATCCATAGAGAGACGCAGGAGACCAGGAGCCGGGAGCATGATGAGATGATGAGTCATATTTACCGCCAGTAGTTTGGGCGGTACTACAGCCCTGACTTCTGCCCATTTCCACCACCGCCACCTCCACAGTGATGAGCCATGAGGATTGACACTTTCAGCCGCCCCACCACCGTTCTAGTGAGTTCATTTTTCTTTTCTTCTTTTCTTTATTTCTTTTTTCGAACATTGAGGACAATGTATGTTCTAAGTATGGGGTGGGGTGTGACTATATGTTGTAATAACTCTACTACATTTGCTTGCTTCTATACATAACACTTTGCATGTTTCATTTTCATAGTCACACGTTTCATTATTGCATTGCATGAAAAAGTTTGAAAACCCCATAAAAATTTGAAAATTTTGGAAAATTTTGAAAGAGTTCTTGTGTTTCTAAGATTAGAGATGACTTCTATGATAGCTCTTACTTGTGGAATGAGTTTTTTATGACAATTATATGCTTAAAAGAAATAATGAATTGAAAAGGAATTGAATGTGTCGATTATCCTTTCTTGCAAGTTTCATAATGTGAAAGTTCTATCTAAATCATATTGAGAAATTGAAGTTGAAATCACAAGGCGAGTTCTTATACTTCTTTATGAAATGATTAAGGCAATTCGATTTTCTTTCTTTTTTCTTTGATCACTTAGCCCCACAATAAAAGTAATTGCCTCCCTTACCTATCCGGGAATTTGGAGGAGATGATAATTGGCATTTTTGATATGGGAGGGCCATGAAAGCAAAATTTTGCATTCAAAGAATAGGAAAAAAATAGGTTTGGGGAAGTCAATCATAATGATGAGTAACTCGGCACCATTTACATAGCCGGGTGTTTGTGTCTTGCCAAAGTCGGATTGAGCGATATTCCTAACGGATTATGGTATGTGCATCAAGGGTTTGAGGCATCTCGAAATTGAGAAACACCAATCTCCTAGGCTTCGGTTTTTGTGCACCTCTGTCCATCTTTCAAAAAGTAAAGTCGAAAAATAATGTGAAAAAGAAGAGAGCAAAGCTCAAAGTTGATGGTGTTTCAATTCAAAATAAAAAGAAAAAGAGTTGGGTTATCTATTTTCCCGGATTCATGCACCACATCCCTTATAAGTTTCCCTCCCTTCCGCATTCTAAACCTTACTTGAAAGTCCTTAAGATCAAAAGAATATTATTTGACTTGGTGATCTAAATTGAAGTTTCTTATGCTTGATTTTGAAAATACTTGAAGGTTATGATGTTTGTCCTAAAGTTTAAGAAATTCATGATATTTCTTTGCTTTACATTCTTTGGTTTATGTATATAAGCGTTTCAAGGATGAATGTAGCAAGGTTTGAGAATGATCTATTGACTAGAAACACATTTACCTAAAGGATGTTTTTGTTTTGAGATTGCATGCATATTTCATTCTAACTCGTATTCTAAGCTTTTAAAAGACCTTTGCTTGGGGACAAGCAAGTGACAAGTATGGGGTATTTTGTTAGCATGAAATATTACGATATTCTATGCACTTATTTTAGTCCCTTTTCCCTTATTATTGTGTACATGGATGAAGCTTAGAAGCAATTATTAGCTTGTTAGTCTATTTTGTCGATATGGATGTCTACACTAGCTTTGTGTTGATTTTAGGTGAAAAGGAGCTAAATAAGAGCAATTGAGAGGGAAAAGGGAGTAATCGGTCATATTCAAGGATTAGGAACACATAAAGGAAGTTAAGGAAGGATCTAGGATGAAGAATGTCACGACACAAAGGAAACCACAAGTGTTTTACACTTCCACGCCCTGAGTTACGGCCGTAGAAGAGTCCACGCTCTAAACCACGGCCGTGGAACTTGGCATCATGAACGTGGAGCACTCTAGTAAGTTACACGGCCTAAAGTACGGTCGTAGAAATCACAAGAGACCGTAACCCCTTTCCACGCTCTAAACCACGGTCGTGGAAACCCTTGAGACCGTGATTTAGGCGATCTTTTGACGTGTCTTTACTGGCCATATGATTTACGTAATGGGCATGGACGATATTCTTTCCGGGACATATAAAAAGGCCAGAGAAGAGAGTTTGAGGGCATCTCGCAATACTCGTGTTGGATCCCGTTTAAACGCCAACGGACGTGAACGGACGCTTACCTTGCTTGGAGCATTTTCGCCTAGGGTTGATTGAAGATCGCCGAAGGTTTAGCCTCCTTCTTAGGTTTTAATATTGAAGACGGATTGACAACCTGTTCTTCATACTTGCCTTAGATCATTGTGAGGTTTTGTGTTATACATTCTGAATCCATTAATCATTGATTCTTGTGTTACGGATTCGAGAATTTATTTTGAAGTTTTATTGAGTATTCGAGGGTTTTCATCTTTTATTCTTCTTAAGTTGAATATTGATATGATGACAATGATTGTTGGCTAAAACCCTTTAGCAATTCTAAGGTGAAGGGTTGATAGTTGTGTCTTAGATGATGATAGATCGAGCGTAAATCGATTGGATCCTGAGAGTTAGAGAGATCTCGTCGACGAACCTAAATCACGGCCTGCTCTTGGATGTCCACGGTCGTGGTTCTCAAGATCTGACCGTGATTCACCTTAGTTTACGAACTTTGCTTTTACTTCGATCCAAGGTTAAAGATTAGCTTTAATCTAGTCTTGGCTTGCCCTTTCCTAGGTAGTAGTGAGACTCAACATCCTCTATTTCGGCTTCGAGTGTCACAACCTCAGCCGTTTGAGTTTATCTTGATCCTTGGGTTACAAGTTTGGGTATTTGAGATCAATTCTAGTCCTTAGATCCTTTCTATATTGAAGCCTCAACAACCTTTATAGAGAGTCCTTTGGGTTAGACATATAAGGTTTTGGAACTTCACCGTACATTACCTTACCTTAGTATACCTTTGTAATTCTCAACTATGTCCTTATATCTATAGTATATCTTGGATCGATTGCTACCTGGATCTTTAGGGTTGTTGTTTTCCCAATATTTGCAAAGCTTTACATCTTATTTGCCCGATAATCTAGAATTGGATTTAGTTTCACCAAATCTTTGTGATCGATACTCTAGAATACTTGCTAATCTACGCCGATCCGTAAACTGCAGGTTCGCTTGTTTTTATTCTAGTTTTATAAATTTAAGACTTGATTGCACGCACGCTTAGAGGCGAACAGCTTCTCTCCTATTTCTTTCATGCTGAAGTTCAACCACTTCACAACCCAATATGCCTTGTGTTCCAGCTCTACCAGGAGATGACAAGACTCTCCATACACAAGGTTGTATGGTGTTGTGTTGATGGGAGTCTTGTATGCTGTCCTATATGCCAATAATGCGTCATCTAGCTTCAAAGACCAATCCTTCCTTTTCTTTGACACCGTCTTCTAAAGGATGCCCTTGATCTCTCTATTTGAAATCTCCACTTGTCCGCTTGTTTGCAGATGGTAGGGAGTGGCGATCTTGTGAGTCACCCCATACTTAGATAGTAGAGCTTTGAATCGTCGGGCTATGAAGTGTGAACCTCCATCACTAATGATGGTTCGTGGTGTCCCAAACCTTGGGAAAATAGTTCTATTAAAGAACTTGACAACCACCATAGCATTGTTTGTTGGAGAGGCAATAGCTTCAACCCATCTCGAAACATAATCTACAGCGAGAAGTACGTATTAGTTTCCGCAAGATGATGGGAATTGTCCCATGAAATCAACTCCCCAAAGGTCAAAGATTTCCACCTCTTGAATGTTGTTGAGAGGCATCTCGTTTCTCCTAGAGATATTTCCTGTTCTTTCACAAGCATCGCAACAAGAAACAGAGGTTTGCACATCCTTAAATAAAGTAGGCCAAAGGAATCCGGATTGCAATACCTTAGCGCTAGTTTTATGGGAACTAGCGTGTCCTCCACAAGGAAGTGAATGACAATGACGAATGACACTTTGCATTTCGTCTTCCGGCACACATCTCCTAATGATGCCGTCGGGACCTCTCTTGAAGAGTAAAGGTTCATTCCAATGGTATTAGCACACATCCCTAAAGAACTTCTTTCTTTGTGCATAGGATAGTCCGGGAGGTATTTCCTTGCAAACCAAGTAATTTACAAAATCAACAAACCAAGGTTCGTTACCTCTAGAAATCTTGTCGATACACTCTTCCATGATGTGTAAGTGCTCATCCGGGAAGGAGTCATCAATGGGTAGGTCATCGCCGTCGGTGTGTGGTAGACGACTTAGATGATCCGCAACAGAATTTTCGGAACCTTTCTTGTCCCGAATCTCTAGATCGAATTCATGAAGAAGAAGAATCCATCTAATCAGCCTTGGCTTTGCATCCTTCTTGGTGAGCAAATACCGTATTGCTGAATGGTCCGTGTATACAATCACCTTCGCTCCTAGAAGATAAGAACGAAAAATTTCAAAAGCATATACAACGGCTAAAAATTCTTTTTCAGTCGTGGCGTAGTTGAGGTGCGCTTCGTCTAGTATCTTGCTAGCATAGTAGATGGCATGAGTGCGGCCTTCCTTCTTTTGTCCAAGCACTGCTCCAACAACTACGTCACTTGCATCACACATAACCTCGAATGGAAGGTTCCAATCCGGAGGTTGGATTATCGGGGCTGAGATGAGAGCTTCTCTAATCTTATAGAAAACATCTAAACATTCCTACGAAAAATTAAAAACAGCATCCTTCATTAATAGATTAGTTAGCGGTTCAAAATTTTCGAAAAGTCTTTGATGAATCTCCTATAGAATCGTGCATGTCCTAGGAAACTTTTTATCCCCTTCACCGAAGATGGAGGAGGAAGCTTCTCTATTGTCTCTATCTTAGCCTTGTCAACTTCGATCCCACTATTACAGATTAAATGTCCTAACACAATGCCTTCATTAACCATGAATTGACACTTCTCCTAATTTAGAACAAGGTTAGTGTCTTTACATCTTTGCAAAACAAGAGAAAGCTTAGCAAGACAATTGTCAAATGAGGAACCATAAACTAAAAAATCATCCATAAAAACCTCCATGATTTCCTCAATATACTACGAGAAGATGGCCATCATACACCTTTGAAAGGTGGATGGAGCGTTGCAAAGTCCGAATGGCATCCTCCTATAAGCGAACGTACCCCATGGGTACGTGAATGTGGTCTTCTCTTGATCGTCCGGGTGAATCGGAATCTGAAAAAAACCACTATAACCGTCAAGGTAACAAAAGTACGAGTATTGTGCTAACCTTTCAAGCATTTGATCTATGAATGGTAGTGGGAAGTGATCATTCATAGTTGCATTGTTCAGCTTGTGGTAGTCAATGCGCATCCTCCAACCCGTCACGGTTCTCAATGGAATGAGCTCGTTGTTCTGGTTGGTCACAACGGTCATTCCTCCCTTCTTTGGGACGACTTGAACGGGGATCACCCACTTGCTATCGGAGATAGGATAGATGATACCTGCGTCAAGTAATTTAAGGATTTCCTTCTTCACGACCTCTTTCATGACCGGGTTTAACCGTCTTTGAGGTTGTCGTGAAAGCTTGTAATCCTCTTCCATTAGAAACTTGTGCTTACATAAAGATGGTTTAATTCCTACAAGATCCTCTATGGTATAGCCTAAAGCTTTCCTATGTTTCCTCAATACATCCATAAGTTTCCCATGTTCATCTTCCTTTAAATCGGAACTAACAATAACGGGAAAGGTAGAATTAGTTCCAAGAAAAGCATACCGAAGATGTGTAGGAAGTGGCTTCATTTCCAAAGCTATTGATGCCTTTGATGTGTCTTGAGGTGTGCTCGATGCTTTCTTAGAAGTCTCTAAGGATGTGGGAGTAGTGGAAGAAGACTCAAGAGTGGTTGTACTAAAGACGGAATTGTTCTCAGAATTTCCCAAAATCACGGCACACATGTTACTTCCACAGCCGTTTTTTAGGGCGTGGGAGTCTCTGATATTCTTGAAATAACACTCTACGGGTTGAATTTGAGGAACCACGGCCGTGGAATAGAACGACTGGCCGTGGTTTCTTCTGTTTTCCGAGCAATCATAGAATTTTTCGAACTCTTCATTATGTACCTCTTTTAGCTCCTCCAAAGCTTCAACCTCAGTATTGCAATCCTCTTCTTCTCCCTTTTCCATGATGCTCATGGTTAATACCTTTTTCAATGGATCTTTAAACAAGATCGAACTTACTTCTTCTCTAGACGGCTCTTCGTCATAGATGTTGAACATATCCTCTTCAAGTGCAGGCTTTTTCACAAAGGTTGAGAGAAAAAATTTAACTTTCTCTTCTCCTATATCCAAGGCTAGTCTAGCATTCTTACAATCCACCATACAACCGGAGGTTGTAAGAAATGGTCTCCCGAGTATGATCGTGACCGGACAATCTGCAGGAATGTCAAGCACAACAAAATTTATAGGAATATAGAACTTACCGAGCTTGACTGGGACGTCTTCAATGATGCCTACGGGTCGAGTTATGAATCGATCCGCCATGTACAACGTCATCTTCACTGGTTTAGGTTCACCTAAACCGACCTTCCTACACAAAGCAAGCGGGATGATACTTACGCTTGCTCCTAAGTCACAAAGAGCATCATATATGACTTATCCAACTCTTATTGGAATACAAAATGACCCCGGATCTCTCAGCTTTTGAGGCATATTCTCCTTCATTGTTTTGATAAGCTCCGAAGATGCTGAACTCATCTTGACTTCTCCAAAGTCTTCCAACTTGCTCTTGTTAGAGAGGTTCTCTTTTAAGAATTTCCCGTAAGCAGGCATACCTGCAGTTGCATCAATAAAAGGTATGTTAATATGCAGTTTTCTCATTTGATCAATGAACTTACCGAATTGCTTGTCTAGACGCGCTGTTGCTCTAGATTGTGGGAATGGTAGAGGAGGTTTGTAAGCTGGAGAAGGAACATAGACATCTTTTCCTTCTCCTTCTCCTTATCTTTTCCTTTCTCAATGGGGACTTCTACAAACTTGGTCTGCGGATCGGTGGTTGTTACACCACTCCTAGTAGTAATCGTCATCACCCTTCCTTTCAGGTTGTCCTCCGTCTTTCCGGGAAGCTTCCCTTAGTCCCTAGAAACTTCTCCAGCCTTGCTGAACACTTGATTTTCTAAGGCTTTTTGTGCCTTATCAACCGAAGTGATGGGATTCTCTAATCCTTGGAGCTTTCCTAAGATTGTCTCCATGATGGCATCATGCTTATCCCTCTCCGGCTTGCCCGAGACATATGATCTTTGACCCTTGCTTTTCAAAGGAGTAGAAGAAGAAGATGGAGGTGTTAGTGAATTGTTATTTTGTGAATAGGGATTACCGGAGTTTTGTTGGTTGGATCTCCAATTGTTGATGTTTGAGTTCCTATTGTTGTTGTTCCAGTTGTTGTTCCGGTTATTGTTCTGGTAGTCGTTCCTATTTCCTTGGTTGTTGTCCCTTCCTAAGTAACCAACATCTGGCTCCTTTGTCTTTTGAAGGCCAACTCTTATGATTTCCTTCAACTCCTTGATCTCGGTGTTGAGGGAGAATATTTGAGTTTGTGCACCTTGAGTCAACTTAGCTCCCGCATCTCCTTGATTCCGATTGCAAGGTTCAACCTTTCGATGGGAATACTTCTCAATCACTTGGGCTTGCTTCTCAATGAAGTCTCAAGTGTCATCTTCTCTCATGTCCATAAATGTACCACAAGAAAGAGATGGGAGCTTGAATTGTGTTTCCACGTCTAGCCCCTTGTAGTAGATCTCCAATAATTTCATCTTTGAAATGTCATGGTATGGGCAATCCAATAGAAGATCCTGAAACCATTCCCAAGATTGAAACAAACTTTCGTTACGTTTCATAGAAAAAGCATTAATCTTACCTCTCAACTCCGTCGCCTTGGATGGCTGAAAGTACTTGGTGAGGAACTCCGAAGATAAATCCTCCCATGTGTTAAGTCTTCCAGCTAGAAGAGCTTGATACCAAGAAAAAGCCTTGTCCTTCAAAGAGAAGAAGAACGGTTTTATCTTGTAGTTGTTGTTGACAACCCTCTTCGGCTTCAATGTCTCCATAAGAATCTCGAAATTCTATAAGTGTTGGTGTGGAGATTCAAAACTCGTTTCACCAAACTGACTTTGGCGAACCATGGTAATAACTTGCGGGCTAAACCCGAAATCCTGGACGCGTTCACCTCTGAAATTCACACCTAAACGGCTTGGTTGCTGAATTGGATCCATCCTTTGTCCAAGGGTTCGTGGTTCATCCCCTACATCAGCGACTCTCACATCTCCAGCAGGAACGCGAGGATCAACTTGTGGTCTAGGATTGTCACGAACTAGATGGATTATTGGCGCAATATCCTTTAGTTCCGGCATGTAATCATCATCGGATGATTCAGCAATGGATTCCTTAGCTTTCTTCTTCTTTTTCTTCACATCATTCCTCTCTAGTTTCATGTCTAGAATCATTGCTCGAAGCTCATCTATTTGAAATTGATTTCGTTCCTTCTCTTCCAAGCGAGCCTTCTCACTCAAAAGAAGTTGAGTTCGAGCTTCATCCAACTCCTCTTGGATGTTCCTCTCATTATTTTCAGCCATCTATTTCTCTTTCAACTTTCTTCTCAAGGTTTTCTCAAGTTCGGGATCAAAATGAACTAGATCTTTGGTAGATCTAGTCTTTCGCATGTACCTAAAAGAATCTGCAAAAATCACTCAAAAAGACTAATCAAATCACAAGAGAAAAAGCTCCCAAGCTCGACAACCGAGAGCCAAATTTGGTCTAAACCAAATCCCCGGTAATGGCGCCAAAAACTTGTTCGCCTCAAAGTGTGCGTGCAAATAAATTTTAAATTTATAAAACTGAAATCAAAGCAAGCGAACCCGCAGTGTATGGATCGGAGTAGTAAAGCAAGAATTCCAAAGTATCGAACTCAGGGATTTGGGGGATCAAATTCAGTTCACAAATTATCGAGCAAGTAAAGTATAGAAGCTTTGCAAATATTGGGAAAACAACAATCCTAAAGATCCAAGTATCCAATTGTGGCAATCGATTCAAGATATTCTATAGATGTAAGGACAGAGTCGGGGTTGCAAAGGTATATCTAATGTAAGGTTATGTACGGTGAAGTTCCAAAAACCGTATATATCTCACCCAAGGACACTCTCTATAAACGTTGTTGAGGCTATAGTATAGAAAGGATTAAATGACAAGAATTACTCTCAAATACCCATGCCCAATCCCAAGGAATTAAAGATAAGCCAAAACGGTTAAGGTTGTGACACTCGAAACCGAAATAGAGGATGTTGAATCTCACTACTACCTAGGAAAGGCAAGCAAAGGCTAGGTTAAAGAAAATCTTTAACTTTGGATTAAAGCAAAAGCAAAAGTCGTAAAACAGAGAAATCACGGCTAGATCTTGAAGAACCACGGCCGTGGTTTTCAAGAACAGGCTGTGGAAAAGGCTATCGACGAAGTTTCTTGCACTCTCAGGGTCCAATCGGTTTACGATCGATCTATCATTATCTAAGCCACAACTATCAACCCTTCACCTTAGAATTGCTAAAGGGTTTTAGCCAATAACCATCATCATTGAATCAAATATCAAATATAAAAGAGAAAAAGGTAAAACCCTCGAAAACTCAATAACAATCGAAATCAATCTCAAATCCGAACAACAAAGTATGTGTTTAATGAATGCGGAATAGGGAATAGAAATCAACACAAAAATCTTAAGAAATAATGAAGAACGGGATGTCAATCCGTCTCCAAATGCAAACCCTAAGATAATTGAAGTACACAATCTTCAAATCGCATCCTTCTCGGGATCTTCCCAAGCAACGATCCTAAATCTCTCTCTTCGGGTATCAACCACCATAAATGAAAGTGTATGCGAGGTCTAAGCAAAGATAAGTGAAGCCCTAAGCGAACGTCCCCCTTTTCTCCCTTCTTCGGCCTTCTTATAGGGAAAAATAGGGTTACGAGAAAGCCCAATAACCGTCACTGACGTGGCAAATATGAAACATCACATCGTCATGTAAATCACTGTCATGTGCAATAAAACTCGGTCATGGTTTAGGGCGTGGAACTCTCTGATGTTCTCCTAAATCACTTTCTACGAACTCAATGCATAACCACGGTCGTGGTTTAGGTCGTGGCACTCAAAAGCCTTTGTGAAAGCCTTTGTTTCGTAATGTTCTTCAATCATGTTCCTTCCTTAGCTTCTCCAAAGCATCTCCTTGACATCTAGCATGGTCTAATACTCCATTCCCTTCATATATGCTCCAATTAAAGCCCTTATTTACCTATAAACATAACAAGACTAGTGGAGATCTCTATATAGATAAAGTAGGTGAATGTGCTCATAAATGCTTCAAACTCATATCCATGTACACATCTAAGAGGAACAAACAATCAAAACAAGTGCCTAAAATATAGTCAAATTTCATGTTATCACTTTGATCTTGGATGATGATTGGCTTGATGTTGAATGTGGTTGCTAATGTGTTGAGCTGTTGTATGGTGGTGTTGGTGTTGTTCTTCCTTGCTGCTTAGGTTTCTGGTTGTGGTAAGCTAACTCTCCTTCCTTTCTTTCCCTTTCTTTCTTCTCTGCTTCTTTCTTCCTTCTTTAGATTAAGAATCACAAGCTAGGCTTGTATTAGATCCTTTCCTGGACTTTGTGATGTTTATACATGTGTGTATATGTATGCGGTATGTTGTTGTGTGGTGGAGAAGTGAAGAGAGTCGAGAGAAGGATCGAAGAGCAGTTGGGATCAGCTCACTGCTGTTCAGCCACCCCTACGCCTGTTTGTGAGCCGCCCTTGCGTCCCGAGTGAGTCGCCCCTGCGCCGCATTGCTGCTGAGCATTGCGCCTCTTGTTTTCGCTGGTGTGTCCAGGGCATACCTAGTTGGTATGATTCCTTCTTGCCTTTCCTTTGGCCTTGGCTTTAGTTGATGGCTAGGCTAGTATGGTTAGGTTGAGCATGATGAGTTGTATGATGGATATGTGCCTTAGGCACTTATGTTTATCTTGAGGTTTTGCCTTAGGTATTTGTGAGTATGATATGATCTCGAGGCTTAGATCCGACTTATAGGTTGGTTGTGGTTAGTGAGATGAGTCTCCTAACTTTTACAGTATGTGATGATATGTGCCTTGCTATTGCATGCATTGATTACTTCCCCAAGGGGAAGTTGTTACGTGGTACAAGTTACGAGTATTACAGGTATGTCCATAAGACTTACTTAGCGTTCAATTGTGGATCTGCGTGATTGTAATGGTTGTGTGTGTTCATATGGTTGTTGCATTATAACCTAAACCGGACTAGGATGACCATTTATTACTTTAAATGGCCCAAGTATATTATAACGGGTCGTGACCACTTGATGCCTCCTACGGGTAGGAGGAGGTGCCCGGAAGCCAGTAACACAGGGGGACGAGTGGATGACCACCCCCATGCAACCCTTGTGTTAAAGGAGGCAAGGGACGAGGTTCTTTAGGCTCCTCGTGTTACAAAATAAGTTGAATTCGTAAACGTAACTAAAGATAATAAATGAATGTGTGTGTGACATTGCATGTTGTGATGTGTTGGTGTGTGTTTGTGTTGTTACTTCATTCTTATTCATTGTTGTAGGTAACGGTGTATACCATGTTGTAGATGATCTGCATGTTAGGAAGACTGCAGAGTGAGCAAGACTGGGTGACCAGCCGAGGACTTATGTACATTAGGATGCTCGTGGGATATGAGATTTTTTATCTGGATGTTGTGAACGTTGTTTGTACTCGGTTTTGATGTTGTAAAACCCTTTTGATGTATATTATACAGTTTTATGTATTTGGTTTTAATCTATTTGTGTCTTGTTGTAAGATCTAGTGAACTTGTTGTCACGCTAGTGTCAAAATCCATTGTGAGATCCTAGCCCAATGTGGCATCCCGAGTCCCGTAAATTCGGGGTGTTACAACCACAAGCCTTCACGTGAACCTCAACAACGGTTAAATCCGATCATGAAAGAGGTTGTGAAGAAGGAAGTCCTCAAACTTCTTGATGCAGGTATCATCTTTCCCATATCCGATAGCAAGTGGGTGAGCCCCGTCCACGTTTTTCCAAAGAAAGGGGGAATGGCTGTTGTGACTAACAAAAACAAGTTAATCCCTACTAGAACTGTTACGGGAATGCATGTGTGCATTGACTACAAGAAGCTGAATGTCGGCACTAGGAAGGATCACTTTCCTCTACCTTTCATCGACCAAATGTTGGAAAGGTTAGCGCAACATTCTCATTTATGTTATTTAGATGGCTATAGTGGTTTCTTTCAGATGCCCATCCATCCAGACGATCAAGAGAAGACCACATTCACGTGTCCATGGGGTACATTTGCTTATAGGAGGATGTCGTTCGGTTTGTGCAATGCTCCAAGCACCTTTCAAAGGTATATGATGGCGATATTCTCTGAGTATATCGAAAAAATCATGGAGGTTTTCATGGACGACTTCTCCATATATGGTTCTTCTTTTGATAATTGTCTTGTTAACCTTTCCTTAGTTCTGCAGCGTTGTGAAGACACTAACCTTGTTCTCAACTGGGAGAAGTGTGATTTCATGGTGACCGAAGGAATTGTTTTAGGTCATTTGGTCTCGAATCGTGCATTGAGGTTGATAGAACCAAGATCGAGACAATTGAGAAGCTACCTCCCCCATCATCGGTGAATGGGGTAAGGAGTTTTCTGGACATGCTGGATTTTGTAGAAGGTTCATTATAGACTTTTCTAAGATTTCTAAGCCATTGACTAACCTACTAATGAAGGATGTAGTCTTTGAACTTTCGAAGGAATGTCTAGATGCCTTTTACAAGATCAAGGAAGCGTTAATCTCAGCACCCATCATTCAACCTCCGGATTGGAATCTTCCGTTCGAAGTGATGTGCGATGCAAGTGTCATGGATGTAGGAGCGGTGCTCGGACAGAAGAAGGATGGACGTACTCATGCCATCAATTATTCTAGCAAGACGCTAGATGAAGCTCAACGGAACTACGCCACTAGAGAAAAGGAATTACTTGCAGTTGTATATGCTTTTGAGACATTTCATTCTTATTTTTTAGTGGCGAAGGTGATTGTCTACACCGATCATGCAGCCATAAGGTATTTGCTCACCAAAAAGGATGCAAAACCATGTCTGATTAGGTGGATTCTTCTCATCCAAGAGTTCGATATGGAAATCCGGGACAAGAAGGGATCTGAGAACTCCATGGCGGACCACCTTAGTTGCCTTCCCCACATCATAAAGGACGACATACCCAATGATGACTCGTTCCCTGACGAGCAGCTGCACATGATGGAAGAATGTCCCCATCATATTTTTAGAGGTAATGAACCATGGTTTGTTGATTTTGTAAATTATTTGGTTTGTCAGGAAATACCTCCCGGACTATCCTACGCTCAAAGGAAGAAGCTCTTCAAGGATGTCCGACAATATATTTTGGAATGAACATCTACTCTTCAAGAGAGGTCTTGATGGTATCATTCGAAGGTGTATACCGGAAGACGAAGTTGAAAGCGTCATCCGACATTGCCATTCTCTACCTTATGGAGGACCTGCTAGTTCTTACAAGACTTGTGCCAAGGTATTGCAGTCCGGTTTCTTTTCGCCTACTTTATTTAAGGGCGTGTAATGGTTTGTTTCTTGTTACGATGCTTTTCAAAGAACAGGAAACATTTCTAGGAGGAATGTGATGCCGCTTAACAACATCCAAGAAGTGAAGATCTTTGACTTATGGGGTGTGGACTTTATGGGACCATTCCCATCTTCTTGCGGTAACCAATACATACTTCTGGCTATAGACTATGTTTCAAGGTGGGTTGAAGCGGTTGCTTCTCCCACTAATGATGCTATGCTGGTAGTGAAGTTCTTTAATAGAACGATCTTCCCAAGGTTTGGGACGCCCTGCACCATCATTAGTGATGAAAGAACGCACTTCACAACCCGTAAATTTGAAGCTCTACTAGCTAAGTACGGGGTGACTCACAAGACTACCACTCGCTATCATCCTCAAACCAGCAAGCAAGTGGAGATATCGAATAGAGAGATCAAGGCCATTTTAGAGAAAACTGTCTCTAGAACGAGGAAAGATTGGTCATAAAAGCTCGATGATGCACTTTAGGCATACCGGATAGCTTTCAAGACTCCCATTGGCACTACACCATACAATCTTTTGTATGGGAAGTCTTGTCATCTTCCCGTTGAGCTAGAGCACAAGGCTTATTGGGCGACTAAGTGGCTAAACTTTGACATCAAGGAGGCTGGAGAGAAACGCTTTCCTGACATTAATGAGCTAGAAGAAATCCGCTTGAATGCATATGAGAATGCGTGGATATACAAAGAAAGGAAGAAAAAGTGGCATGGCAAGCACATCGTTCCTAAGGATTTGAAAGAAGGAGATCTTGTCCTTCTCTGCAATTCCCGACTTCGTCTATTTCCCGGTAAGTTAAAATCTCGTTGGATTGGACCGTTTGTAATTAAACATGTTTTTCCCCATGGTCCAGTTGAAGTATGGGGTGAACAATGCGGAGCTTTCAAGGTCAATGGTCAACGACTAAAGAAGTACATACCGGAGAGTCAGATTGAGGGGATTGCACCTATCCTCCTCTCTTGAGTAGCAAAAAGGATTGGTCTAGCTATGGACCTTAAACAAAGCGCTTCTTGGGAGGCAACCCAAGGTATTGCTTTCTTTTCCTTTTTCCTTAGATTAGAATAATTAGTTTGTTTTTGTCTTTTTGTTGGTACCTTTCTAGTTTGTCTTGTGTCTTTGGATGTCAGACCTAAGAATCCACCAAAAGAAGTGAAGGAAAGCAAAGCACTAAAAAAATTCGAATTTTGGACAAAATTAAGGATTCCACGGGAGTGGTTCTCTATGTTTGGCCGTGGAAAGGCTAGTCGAGAGGCGCCACGGGTAAAACCAAGCCCGTGGTTTTGCCAAGGGACCGTGGTTTTCCAAATTTTCACGAAAGAATAAAAGGCCAGACTTCACTTCACAACTGCAAAAGAAACCCCAAAAAATCACGCCCCACATGGTTCGATGAGGCACCTCCATGGGCTGTCAGGCTGCACAAGCAGATTATGGACATCACCACCACCATGCAGCGCATGAACGGCCGCCTTGGAGTCATTGAGGATAGCTAGAGGATGATGCGGGACCTCTACCAAGCGTAGTTCAGCCGCCCATATGACCCGTCATGGTATCCATTCCCACCGCCACTCGATTGAGGATACTCCACCTTTATCAGCTTTATCATACATTGTGAGTTTTTGTACTTCTCCTTTTCTTTTATTGCACGTTGGGGACAACGTGTAGTTCAAGTATGGGGTGATTCAAATACTTGGTCTGTAACAACTTTGTGATACTTGTTTGCTTCTATGTCCACCATACTTTGCATCTTTCATTTTCATTGTCACATGTTTCGTTATTACTTTGCATTTTATAGATTTGAAAAACCAAAAAAAAAACTGGAAAAAATTTTTTAAAAAAAATTTTGTTCTTCTAGAATTGGAAATGACCTCAATGAAGAAAACAACTTGTGAATTGGATTTTTGATGATTTTCATGTGTTCAAACTAAATTGTGAATTGTGAAGGATTTGAAGGTTTTGCTGAATTTTCTTGCAAAATTTAATCTAAATCGTGTTGAGAAATTGAAGGTTAAATATGCTTCATAAGTTATTGCGCTTCTTATTGATATGAATAAAGCACTTCGATTTTTATTCATTTCTTCTTCTTGAATCACCTTCTAGCTCCTCATGTATATATCTTGCCCCTTATTACCTATCCGGGAATTAGGATGCAATTGTGCGAAGTTGTGAAGTTTGAAGTTTAAATTGGTGAATGTGTTAGAAAAATAGGTTTGGGGAAGTCAATCATGATGATGAGTAACTCGGCGCCATTCACATAGCCGGGTGTTTGTCTCTTGCCAAAGTCAGATTGAGTGATATTCCTAATGAGTCATTGTATGTGCATCACGGTTTGAGGCAACTCGAAAAATTGAGTTAATACTAATTTCCTAGGTTTCAGTTATTGGGCACCTCTGTCTTTGATCTCAAAAAGAAAAGTAAAAATATTTTGTGCTAAAAAAGAAGAGTGAAGCTCTCATTGGTGGATGTTGAAGTGTGCTTAATGAAGTTGTGATGTTATTGTCCTCTTTCCTAGATTTTCCACCACATATCCTATACATATCCCACCCTAACACGTTTTTTGACCTTCATTTGAAAGACCTTAATATCTTTGAGATTGTTGTTTGGCTTTGTGGTCTAAAGTGGATTTTTCCCATAATTGATTTTGATTTTGCTTCAGGTTATGATGCTTGTTTTGAATAGTTTTGCAAGATGTGAATATTCTCTTCAGGTAATGAGTCTTTTTGCTCACATAACGATTTTTGGAAAGATATGAAACAAGTGTGGAGAGCGATCTATGAATAGAAGCACGAATCCAAAAAATATTTTGTTTTTCCTTGTCTTTGCATTCATATTTCATACATCTTTGTATTCTCGATTTGAACCTCGCTTGAGGACAAGCAAGAGGCAAGTATGGGATATTTTGATAGCATGAAATATGACGTAGTTTAGATGTGCATATAGGTAGTTTTTTCCTTTCTTTTGAGTACATGGACATACATTCATAGCATTTATTGAGCATATTCACCTATTATCTTGGAATCGAGATCTACACAAGCCTTGTTGTGATTTTAGGTGAATTGGCGCTGAATTGGGGAGGAAAGGGAGCATATACAGAGTATTGATCGATGTGGAGTTCATTAGGAAGCATTGGAGTATCATGGGAAGGAGTATGAAGTGAAGCAAAGGAGAAAAGCATCGAAAAGGAGAAACCACGGCCAAGAAGGAACTTCCACGGCCGGGGTTTTGGTATTTCTTTGAATTTCACACGTGGAAAGGAAGGTCGAGAGTCATCACGGGACAAACCACGGCCGTGGTTTTGATGATGCCACCCCTGGTTTTCTTTGGAAAAGACCGTTTCATTATTGCCACATCAGCAAGAAAAAAGGAAGCCTTTTAGACCTACTTTTATATTCTAAAAAGAGGTCGACAGCTGCATTTTGCGGACGACGCTTTACATGCGGAAACAAGAATGGCTTATACACCATACATTTGGATTCACTTGGATTACTCCACGTTCAAGATTTGATTGCTTCACCATCGGAAGAGATTGAAGAGCTTTCTTGATCCTGACTTGGAGATTGGAGATTTTGTGAGATATTTCTTAGGCTTTTGATTATTGTCTTTGAGAACACATACTCTGGGATTTACGTTGCTTAGTTAAGTTGTTGATATTTGAAGATTGATTGTTGTTCATCTTTGTGTTCTTTCTTGATTGCATGCCATTCTTTATTCTCTTTCTTAATCTTGATTTGAATACAATGATGATTCTTGGCTAAACTCCCCCTGCGATTCTTGGGTGAAGGGTTGATGGTTGTGGTACAGATGATGATTGATTGAGCCTTAACAGATCGGAACCTGAGAGTTTTGAGACGAAACCCTTGAACGAGGTTTTCCACGGCCTGTTCTTCAGGAACCACGGCCGTGGTTTCCCAAGATCGGCCCGTGGTTTCCTCTGTCTTGCACGTTTCGCTTTTGCCTTTATCCAAAGTTAAAGATTTCCTAAATCCTAACCTTTGTGAGCCCTTTTTAACCCTTAGCCTTGCTTGGTTATGAGTGTTTACGAGTTTTAGGTAATAGGGGATTCAAAACCCTCTATTAAGGTGAGGAGTGTCAAAACCTTTGTCTTTATCTTTCTTTTCCTTGGGTTTTGGTTTTGTATGAGAGTTGAATCCTATCCTTATGACCTCTTCTTGACGAGACTCAACATACGTTGTTGGATCTTCGCCGTACGATACCCTACCGAAGAATATATACCTTTGTTATCCAGCTCTTTTCGTACATATCCTTAGACATCTTGAATCAAACGCCACAACCGGATACTTGGATCTTTAGAATCCGCATTCCAGATTATTCTTGCATCTTATTCATATCATTGATCATTGCTTTTCTTGCTACACAAGTTAGATAGCTTTTACTGCTTTATTCTCACCGATTCCCTGAGATCGACTCCGGAATATCAGCCCATACCACGACTGATCCGTACACTGCGGGTTCGCAATCTTTAGGCATTATTCTTGGATATAAATTTAAAGTTTATTTGTGCACACACCTTTTGGAGTGAACACTCACGCATTCCACCAATGCCACCAACCCTGGTCCACTTCCAATACCCCCCCAAGGGCCAAGTATGAGATATCCAAATCTTAATTTCCAATCAACTTGCTGCGTTGGAGTTTCATGGATATGTCTTAGTTTGTTGGGATCATCTTGTTACAGAAAATAGAAGAACGCTAGATTTGGACATCAACACTTGGGAGCAAATGAAAACATTGATGAGAGTTAGACTTGTGCCTCAACACCATGCTAGTGAATTAAGGGAAAGATTGGAATAAAAAGGGCGAGAGGGGGTCTCCTTGATGCAACCCTCTAGAAGGAATGAACGAAGAAGTCCAAATACATTCCATCAACACTGAAAACGTTACATTCGAAACATAATTTATAACAATATCAATCCATCGTTCATCAAAGAACATACCCTTCATGAATGACCTAAGAAGATTCCACTCAACCCGATCATAAGCCATTGTCATATCCAGCTTCAGGGCCATAAAACCCTGCTTCCCCTCTCCCGTTTTCATGCTGTGAAAAATTTAAAAAGCAACAAGAGCATTGTCAGTAATAAGGCGGCCTGGAACAAAGACACTTTGGTTTAGCGATATGACCTTATAAGACACTTCTTAAGCCTGTTTGCGAACACTTTGCAAAATTCTTATACACAACGTCACAGAAGCCTATAGGTCTTAACTCCGTCATTCAGCAAGGTTGATTAACCTTAGGAATAAAAGAAATGGAAGTATGATTGAAAGGAAGAAAAAAAGCTCCATTAAACAATTCAGAAACATGCTAAGTAATATGATTACCCATGATGTGTCAATGCCTTTGAAAGTATAGTGCAGGAAAGCTATCAGAATCCGGGACTTGGTTGGGTGCATATCAAAAAGAGCACCCTTAACTTCCTCCACCGAGCATGACCTATGCAACAATTTTGATGGTTTCATTTTATATATAGATCCAAGTCATTACTAAAACAAATTTTTTATTTATATACTAAAGTTGAAGATTTGATTTGTAAACATTCTTGAATTTGATATTTACCCTTTCTTTTGACATTTTATTTAAAGAACATATATTTGGTAATTATTTTAGGCCTTTTTACTTACTTTAGGTGTAACTACTCTATTCATTTCCTAATACACAACTTTTCTTCAATTAAAACTCATCACTCTTTGGTTGCATACAAGAAATTTAAACAATTTATTTTGTAATCTATCATTTGACGACAAATCTAACACAACCATCATATATAACTCAACTTATAACTTCTAAAAATCATAAAAAATCATTAACATCCTTATAATTTATAAATATGAACAATTTTATTATTATTTAACCTCTCTCAAGGTATGGGTATTAAAACTAGTTTAAATTACTAAAGTAAAGGACAATAACACCATTTGTCAAACAACTAGAGACACCACATCCAAAAAAAAATTATAAAATAATTATATGAACTATCATTGTTATATAATTATTAAAAAGTAATTGGTGATTTTTGAGTATCCTTTATAATTAAAACAAATTCGTAGTTTCATTTTGTTGTTATTTAGTTTAAGAAAAGTCATATTTTAAGTATAATATATTTTCTTTCCTTTATAAAATCCTTCTTCTCATAATTATTTTAAAAAATCAATTTTTTATCTACTATCTTCGTTCATATTTTCACGAATTTTGCTAGAGCATCCCACATTGGTTAAAGTAAGGTTAATAGTGTGAGAACTTGTATAAATAGAGGTAACAATTTAAACATTTTTTAAAAAATTTTTGGCTACGATCAAATATAAAGAATTTGGATGATATAGTTAGTCGGAGATTGTAAGATTTATTTATAAATTTTATTGGTAGTGGGCTTACATGTTATATTAGACAAATATTTTAAAGGGTTAATTTGGTTAATAGGTCTTTTTGGATTTTTCATTTAGTAACTAGGCTTTTTGGTTTAATAATTAGGTAAATATACTCCACTTCTCTTTTACCGTTCAACTCTAGGGTTTTTACTTACCCTCTCTAATCTCTCTCCTTTGGTTTGGTTTCAACTCAAATCTCTCTCCGGTGGTTGCTTCGTCAGGCTGATGGAGCTATCGTAATAAATGGAAAGCTTCTGGCTCCTTCTCGGCGACAATGGCGGCGGTGGAGACGGTGCTAATTTCTCCGGCGACACTAGGGGAGGGGCGAATCTTCTGGATCTAGATCCAGATCTATATCAAAAGATTCGTACAACATGCAATCAAGCATCTTCAAACCTTCCTTGACTAGTCGATAACCTTCCTCATTCACCCAACCATACTTCCCCCTCTTTCCTCCCGCCGATTTTCACTTTCAAACACACCTTAGCCAACATTTGTACAGATCTACACACCTCCCAACTTCACGTCTCGGGAGAACGTTGAACACAACAACCAAATCTCACTCTCGGTGTGCACCTTGGGACGAGCCAGGATTCCAACGTTTCCCTCACCAGAACAACAACCTATAAACCGCCTACAAAGGAACTTCGAGCCATCACAACGCACAGGTAACAATCCCTCCTTGTCCGCCAGTCGGTCCCAAGACCAAAACTCAAAGGAATTGATGGGGCCTGCACAAGCGGTGGAGCAACAACTCCCTTAGCAACCATGATTTGAGTATTGCATATTCAGTCAGGGCAAGCTCCAGGACCTTCATCTTAGTCACCGGCAAGGAGATCACCAAGCATCTCATGGCTGACTGTAGATCGTAGAGTAAGTGAATTTGATCCCGTCTCTTTCTTTCTTCATCCAAAATTATACTGCACTTGTAGATTTGGTATTTATGGTAAGATTTGTTGTCCACCAGATTTCATGCTATTACAACCTTATTGTCTATTGGCTCCGTAATAGTTTCATCTACATTAGAAGTTGCACCTACTTCCTTTCCATTGCAGGTCATAGTCGGCTCATCTGAGCCTCTAGCTGATGTTTGCCTCATGTTTGTTGTGTTTGCTGATAATTTTCCTCGCTTTTCTATGGTCACTGGCTCACTGCGTAGCCT
This sequence comes from Fagopyrum esculentum, assembly GCA_033239045.1. Taxonomy (NCBI): domain Eukaryota; kingdom Viridiplantae; phylum Streptophyta; class Magnoliopsida; order Caryophyllales; family Polygonaceae; genus Fagopyrum; species Fagopyrum esculentum. The sequence goes on from BSUD01000004.1 coordinate 58,094,376, forward strand.
TAAACTACTACTCATCAATTGGTATGAGTTTCTGGTATGAATTTCATTCTAGAAACTCATACCAGAAATTATAAAAAATAAAAAGGACAAAAAAAATTCAAAAGTCTAGTATGAAAAAATTCTAGTATGAACTTCTGGTTCGAACTTTTGGTATGTAAAATTTTTGGTATGTAAAATTTCTGGTATGCAATTTTGGTATGTAATTCTGGTAGGTAAAATTCCGGTATGTAAAATTCAGGTATGAAAAAATTCTGGTATGAAAAAATTTTGGTGTGTTAGTTACAAAAAATATAAAAAAAAAAGGCAAAAAATTAATAAAAAAAAAACAAATTCAGTAATTAAGAATTAAAACTTACACTTACATGATACTAAGTTGCTAGGTGGGGCCCCTCCTCTTCTCTCTTGTCTTGCACCCGCTTCTGCATAAGATCAGAGACAGTTGCAAGACTATTCTACATGCTTGGTATCTTGACGATGGGACCATTATTGGTCGATCTGAGGAGGTGGCTAGAGCTCTTGATATCATTCGTGAGTTTGGTCCGGGTTTAGGCCTCATGTTGAATGTTCGCAAAACTGAGCTCTTCTGGCCTTCATGTGATGGGTCTAAACTTAGAGATGGACTATTTCCCCATGACATTGCAAGGCCAGCGTTGGGTGTTAAGTTGCTAGGTGGGGCAATGAGCAGAGATGAGGAGCTTGTTAGAGAGCTTGTCATGAAGAGAGCTGTTAAGGCGGTTGAGTTGATGCATCTTCTTCCACAGTTGAGAAACCCCCAGAGTGAGCTTCTCTTGCTTCGTTCTTGCATGGGTGTTGCTAAGTTGTATTTTGGCTTGAGGACTTGTCATCCGGAGCATTGGGAGAGTGCAGCAGCTTATTTTGATGTCGGGCTCCGTAGATCAGTCGAGGATATTGTGGTTTGTGGGGGTCCTTTTTTTGGAGATCTTCAGTGGCAACTTGCTTCTTTGCGTATTCGATTTGGGGGGCTTGGGCTATACTCTGCTATTGAGACGTCTTCCTTTGCTTTTGTTGCTTCTAGGGCCCAGTCTTGGGAGCTCCAAGACCATATTTTACGGGACAGTGGAGTTGTTGAAATGTGCTCTGAGTTTTATGGAGCTTTGGGCAATCTTCAGACTTCTATTCCTGGTTTCGATCTTTCTGTCTTTACTGTCAAGAACACCGTCCCCTCTAAAGCCCAACATGCTTTGGCGAGTGCTCTTTTCGGTAAGACCGTGCAGGAGATGGAAGTTACTTTTGATTTGACTCTAAGACAAAAAGCGGTTTTCAAGTGTCTTCAATCCACACATAGCCAAGATTTCCTACTTGCCATATCCATTGATGGACTTGGCAATGTATGTCCCCGGTTGAGTATCGTTCGGTTCTTAAGTATCGCCTTATGATTCCTCTATACCCGGTCGATGAGATTTGTCCTATGCCCAAATGTCGGAGAATTCTAGATTCTTTTGGGGAGCATGTGGTTCATTGTAAAGAGCTTCCTGGTTTCAAATATAGACATGATTTGGTCCGTGACGTGTTGTGTGATGTGTTTAGGAGGGCGGGGGTTTCGGTTAAGAAGGAGGCGTCTGTGTCCTTCTTAACTGACCCACGTGAAGGGAGATCCACTTTGAGGCCGGCGGATATCTTGGTGTTTGGATGGGCGGGTGGAAAACATGCTTGCATCGATTTGACTGGAGTTTCCCCACTTGTTTGTTTGGGTAGTGGGCCTTTTGCGGTGGGTAAGGCGGCGCTTAATGCGGCTTCTGCTAAGGTGGCCAAACATGAGAAAGCTTGTATTGAAAATCAACATGTGTTTCTTCCGTTCGCTTTCGACACCTTTGGTTTCCTTGCGCCCGATGCTATTGAAATTCTGAAGAGGGTGCAACGGGTTTTGCATGGCAACGTTACGTCTCCTAGGTCTTCTGATGTTGTTTTTAGGAGGATCGGATTCGCTATCCAGAAAGGATTGGCGGCACAACTTGTTGCCCGTCTTCCTTCTACCTCTTTGTAAATTTTGAAGTATCGACTAATAGACCATTAATTCCCAAAAAAAAATGATACTAACAAACATCTATTATTCTTTTTTTTTATTAAAATAGAGGGGTTAATTAAGACGGTATGAGCTTAATGAGTACGTACCGAATTTTGGCTCATTAAGACGAGATTCTATTAGGTCTTTATATAATTATGGTCTCCAACACTTTAAATCAAACCGTCGTTTTCTATTCCCTACCCATAAGAAAAAACCTACAAACACGCTAAGTATGTTTGGCCGAAAAAACGATATACATGCATCACCCATACGTTTAAGTAGCTTATGCACTAAAGTTCAATTCGATTGCCATCATGGATGCTTGTATGTAAGTCTATATTTCTAAATGTGTTTGACATGATTGTTCTTATTTAGTTTTATGGAATAGGAAATGATTTGTTCCAGGACGTGAGTCGTGCAATTTCTAAGAGTATGATTGCGTATAATGCATGTCAGACAATGTCATCTTTGTAGATGAGATTAAGCTATTGGTGTAATTCGGTTTTTTCAAGTTCCCACTTGCAGAGGACACCACAAACAAGCACATCAGTTGAAGTGAAAGTGCATCACACCGGTAATTCGAGTGGGGCAATGTTGTTAACCACATGGTGATCACTAGTCTAGATCTAAACAATTTGAATCTTGTCGAGTTAAGTGTCATGTCGTGCATATTCTAAATTTTTTTAAAATAATTTTAAATTAAAAGATTGAATATTTTATGTTATTCGTTATGCTAGTGTTACACAATGCGTTTGTCAAGTTGGTGTTAGACTAATTATCGGGATTTAACGTGTGGTCTCAAACCAATAACATCTCAAACTATTAAAAACTTCAACAAGTAAATGAGACTTAATTATTATGATCAAACTAATTTAATTCTTGCATCTTTTGCGGGTTTTGTCTATATAAAATAATATTATATTTTTACTTGTATTTATCATGCATTAGATTTTAATCTATAAAAAATATTTTTTATTAACTAATATGACTAATATATGTGAGGATTAAACTATAAATTTTTAATAAATAAAAGGACATAATATGACATCGGTTACTTCTATAAATTTAGAGAATCAAAGTTTGATTTACTTTTGACTTTAAAAAGTGTGTAAATTCTGGTTATAATATTTGCGGGATATTTTCTCAACAAAATCGAATTATAGTACATCATTTTGTTAATTTTGATTGGTAGGTAAGTAGATTTTTTTTTTAACAAAATTGACGTGACATGATGATCGTTTTATTAATTCTAATAAAATAATTAATGGCAAATCTGCAGATATATTGTGGCAAATTTTTAAATAAATAAAAAAAAAATGCTGATGTGGACAACCTTAGAAGTTGACACGTGAGCAAAATGAGAGCTGTTTTAGTAATATACATAGACAAGTTTGATCTCGTTGAAATAAGTACGCCTCTTTCATGATCTTTAGTCACAAATATATGTTTAGGAGTGACATTATTCAGCGGCCCCAAAATTACAAACAAGAAGGTGCGGCCGCAACCCGAGTACGCCCCTTTCGGGCGCATTTGGGTTGCACCTGCGCACTAAGGCCCTATAATTAGGGCACGCTGCAGACTCCTCTTTGTCTCTCTCCTTCACTCTTCTTCTTCGCCCGCACCGCAACCAGCTAATGGAAAAAACAAAAAAAATTCAGTAGAAAACACGCAATAAAGACTCAACAATGGTTCAAGATTCAAATGTCGGAGATTTACAACAATTTCAAAGTAAAAGACAACTGTTGGATCGTTTCAGGTTAGTTTATATCGTCTTTTTTGTTAGTTTTGTGTATTGTGATGATTTTAAGTTTGAATTTAGTTTGTTTAGTATGACTAGGTTAGTTTAGGAATAATTGTAATTGGATCGTCTACGCGATTTAGTGTTTTTTTGCGTTTTTATGAGTTTTTGTTCCAAGCTTTGAAACGGGCTCTAATAGTGATTCCAACGAAGAAGATGACCCAAAAAAATTATTTTTTAGAAATTATAATTTCACAATTCGGATTTTTATTGAAATATTTTTTTTAAGATTGTGATGAATAAAATTAAGAGAAGACGAAGCGAGAAGCTAGACTTGTCACAACATCTGTCCGTCCGGAGGCTAAAGCTCGACGGGATAGACTTGCCACGACATCCATTCAGGCATCTGTCGAGACACCCTTTGAGGCACTCGTTGACGCATCAATCGATGCATCCGTTGAGGCAATAGTTGATGCCTCTATTGAGGCGCATGATCATATCATCGGTGAAGAGGGTGTGGGTTCATCACAACTTGTTCCGGATTATGATACGGAGGACTCCTCACAGGATATTCCGCATCTCGATGGCATTCTGAATGGTGAGCAGGATCAGGTATCCGTTGAGCATGAGCCGATACCTTTTGAGCCGGAGTAGGTACATGTGAAGCATGAGTAGGTACCTGTTGAGCATGAGCAGGTACATGTGTTATTGACATGCTACATTGACCACAAAGCTAGTGTTATATGGGCCCACAAGGTATACTTTTTTCCTTTAAATGTTTAATAATAATTTTTCTAAATGTTTGTTTATCAAAGATAATGCCATTTTTTCTATATTATCGTAGGAGGTGTAATACTCGGAAATTTTATTTCGATAAATTTCAAATCAAACCCGCACTTTGGCCAGTTTAGACCTCTTCCATCTTATTTTCAAGAACATGCCAACCGGGCCCATCAAGAACACGTCAACTGGGCCCGTCATGAGCAGGCAAGTTAGGCCCATTAATGGACATCAACTTCTTCGTTTCAGCTGCCACTCCCTCGTCTTCATACCTCCTTCCTTTTGGTTTGTCTGATTCACGTAAACAACCGACTCTCACAAACCTAACCTCCGTCGACTCTTCTCATCCACGCCGGATGAAGGCAACAATCTCTCTCTCGTCCCTCGTCCATGCAACAACAAGGTAATGTCGTCATCCTTTGTCTCCTCCTGTTCACGCAGCAGCCTAGGATCTACACAGCCGCAACTAAAGACGTTACTCTTCCATTCTACACACCCGGGAACAACAATATCGGTCGATTAATTCCTCCTTTAAGAAACAATGGTTGCCGACTTCTATTGATGCGGGACCATCTTTGATAGCATCTACACCTACACTACACGGAGCATTCACTAATCCAGAAGCAAGAAAACCTCAAGGAAAAGTCGCTTACAAGCTGCAAACATGGGAGGAATCAATAGAGTGGAAGATTGCATGGGAGATGCAAAATCTCGGCCAACACTCAGGAATATCGGCCGAGATTCACCCGATATTTCGTCTCTGGCGCATGCTAGAAGATCCGGACAAAGATCTTTTAATTTTGGTAACTATCTTTTACATTTTATTTCCTTAAAGCTCTCAAACAATCTTAAGAAAGTTGTTAGTTTTTTATCATATTTTTCGGATTAATATATCTTTCCTAGATTATCTTTAAAAAGATATTTTTCTTAGTTTACATAGATTGATCTCCCTTATAAATAGTCTTAGAGGGGGAAATTGTTAGATAGCTTAGTTGTGATTATTGAATTCCACGTTATTGTGAGATAGTTGTGACTTCGCTCGTGGGGTTTGCATTTTATCATTTCTATTCAATCAAAAGGATGGTTTTTGATTGAAAAGTTGTGAGTCTTTGCTAGGTTGTTCTTGTGTGTGTTAATCTTTTTGAAGGTTGGTGCTACAAGTAAAACTGGTCCCTGCTTGTGCTTGTCTTATCTAGAAGGCTTGTATAAGGTTAAAGAAAGAAAGGTGAAAGATAATTCTTTGTATCGAGTTTTGACACATAATTGTTCAAGGTTCTTTGCAAGTCTTATAATAGTCCTATCTTCTGTGTTTATCATTCATCATTCCATATTATCATCTTCTTGGCTTTCCATATCATTCATTATTCCGCATTTTGAGTTCTAACAAATCTCGGGTTGTTCTTGAGTAAATCTCGGCCGAGATTTCCTTTGATTCATCCGAGATTTCCTTCTGTTGTTCGATTTGAGGATTTTCAATCTAGATCGGGAAACTGCAGCTTTCACCCCACATCAAAGTGGTATCAGAGCTAAGCGATTGAAGTCCGAACATCCACCATAGGCTTGATCTTTATTTGAGTCTTCTTTGAGTCACACAAAACCTTGGAACCTCTCACAAGATTTTCTTTGATTCATCCGAGATTTCCTTTTGTGTTCACCATATCCTTTGAGATTATATGAGCTTAATGTGCATTGTCTTGTGTCTACTAGAAAGTGAGAAAGCCTTAGCCAAACACAATCCAGCCAATACCTTGAAAACCTTGGAACCTCATGAGATTCCATTACAAAGACAATCTCGGCCTAAAAACTCGGCCGGGATTCCTGAATATAACCCGAGTTTTCTGTAACCGAAAGATCGTGATAATTCTCGCCAAATCCAATCAGATCCAAAGTTATATTTGGAAGATATCTTCAGGGGAAGATCATATCAAGCTGCAAAGGAAAGGAAAGAGATAGTTCGGATATCTTTTGTTGAGATTTTATCTAGTAGATAAAATCTTATCTTATCTTCAAGCGTCACCGAAATATCTTATCCAACAACAGTATACGCATCATATACCTTGGAATCACGTGCATACAACATCAAATGTCCTTTCTTGACTTCATATTCATATTATATCATCGATTATAACCTAAAGTTTATGTGAGGTCATTCGGACAAGAGCTACTGTGATTCAAGAGTATATATAACAAGAAGGTAAAATCAAGAAGAAGCTTACCCCGAGCCCCAACCAGTTTACATTCCTAAAACCTTTCCTTTTTGACAAATCTCGGCCTGTTCATACCTAAATTTTGCCCGAGATTTCCCTAAATCACTAGAGATTTGCTATTGTCGAGCCTTAACCCTAACCGGCTAACTCTCGATCCAGTTTTCTCAAGTGTGAAGTACGTAAAGCTTTCTTCTTAATCTCTTATGTGCCTTTTTTCTTGCCTCTCTTTTAATCTAAACACATCGAGTGAATTCTTTGGGTCCTGACCCTAGCCTGACAACAAGTTCACCGGATCTTGCAACAAGACACAAATAAATATAAAACAAACATTTATAAAACTAAAATATCATGTATCGAAATACATAAAAAAACACAGCCGATTATCAAAACAGTATCCTCAAATACATATATACATCCAAAAGCCCATAACCATCCTAGATGTACGGAAACCCTCAGTTGATCACTCCGCCAGATCACTCTACAGTCCTCCTATCTTGCAAGGCATCTACTACACGGTATAAAACTCATAACACCGTCCTCAAATGTCATATGTGTTCCTCTCTGCTCCGAGAATACACGAGGACGTCATCAATGAAGACCACCACAAACTGATCCAGGAAGTCGATGAAGATGTCATTCTTCAACTCCATAAGGACGACGGGCGCATTTGTGAGCTTGAATGGCATCACTACAAACTCGTAGTGGCCATACCGAGTCCGAGATAATGTCTTGGACACATCCTGCTCCCTTACCCTCACCTAGTGGTATCCGGACTTCAGATCTATACGGGTGAACACAGAAGCTCCCTACATCTGATCTAGCAAGTCATCCATACGGGGTAACGGGTACTTGTTCTTTGATGGTCACCTTGTTCAGCTCTCGGTAATCAATGCACAACCTCATCGATTTGTCTTTCTTCCGCAAAAAATTACCGGCGCACTCATGGGGAAACGCTAGGGCTTATAAAGCCCTTCTCTGCTAACCCCTCAAGTTTACTCTTCAACTCTAGCAAATCGATAGGCACCATACGGTATGGAGCCTTCGAGATCGGACTGGTCCCCAGCTCTAACTCGATGCTGAAATCCACGCTCCTCTATGGTGGTAAGATGGATGACTCGTCAAAAACGTTGATGAACTCGCACATGACAGGAATATCCTGTAATGTCGAACTCTTACCCTCCTTCATGTCGTAACACTAGAAGGCCTCACAACACTGTCCAATCAGCCTCGCCACTTAGACTGCGCTGATGACAGTACTAGACTTTCCAAGGTCCCAACCTCAAAAAATCTCTATTTGACCTGCCTCGGTAGTGAGCGACACGGTCCGTCGACCAATATCTAAAACCGCACAATGACGGTCTATCAAATCCATCCCTATAATGACTTCCTCATGTACTAAGTACATGACCAAGAAGTATACAAGCCAATCACGATTTCCCAAACGTATGGGACAATTGTGTATCTCGCGGGCACCTCTAACCCTACCATCATCGGGTGACTTTATAATCAATGGTATCCCCTCTACCGTATCTAAGGCCAAACACTCAACGCATGTATCAGAAATAAATGAGTGTGTAGCACTTGTATCAAAAAGTACTCTAACACGTAAATCATTAATCTGAATGGTGCGTTTAGTAGCTGGTGCTACTGGCTCCTCAGCGCTCCTCAACTCCAACACCATACATAAGCTTCTTGAGTATCTACATTACTATCCACACTGCATCAACTACAACCTCGTCTCTACACGGAATTCCGTGAAGGAAGATGCCCTGTAAAAAAATAACCCGTCCGTTCTTGTATATGGCCTCGTCCATAAACAAAAACTCCTACTCCAGTGTTGGTATATTATACCCTTTACTACTTCTCCGGCCCACTAGGCAAAGAAACCTTTCCAACCAGGTCCACTTCAACACAAAACCGTCAATCACTTGGATGACGGATCAACTCCAACATTGCCTCTACTTCTAGTGGTTGGGAGTCTTCAATCGTACATCTGGCGTCGGTGCTCCTGGATTCTCTTATGCCTTAACAATCTTAGCCATCTTCTCTAGTGTAATTAGCACCTAAATCAACCTCCACAACACCTTAGCGGATATAGTGATGCCGAAGGATGTGAAATGGATCTTCCCTTCTTAGCCACATCAGTTACACACTAGAAGTCTTCTCAAGCTTGTTTCTTCGTCGAGGTGCAACTCGAATCTAATACTCGGGTACTCTGTGATCCGGGTAAAGCAACCATCTCGTTCCCCACTGCGGTTGTCATATTGTCGACAATCTCTCCAAACATATCCTCTATCAGCCCTGCTACTAACGAAGCGCTTTGGGAAATTTAATCCCGACCTCTCATGGCTGGAGGTCTACCTCCTCGATCAAAACCTTGGACTACAAGATTTCAAGACACCTCTACCCTGACTAGCAGAAGAATGAGGTGATTAACCTAGAACTCGACCCATCAAGGGTGCCATTCTAGTACATGTACTTTGTACATATATCATAACTATATACAACCAACTAGTCATATTATCCAAATCCAACAAGCAAGCAAAGTCCATAATATATACTAGGATGTAGAGATCCACAAAAAGAGTGATGGTTTCCTGTACATTCTATCACAGACCAACTGTGAACAAGTTTAAAACGAAATTCCTTTTGAAAAACTCATACCCCTTTTCAGGTTTTGTTTATTTATCTATTTGGCCTTTCAAGAAGATTGCAAGTGCCATTGTTGTCAACCTAACGCTCTGATACCATGTTCGTAACACCCCAAATCCACAAGACTCGGAATGCTACGGGCTAGGACCTCACAATGGGTCCTGACTCTAGCCTGACAACAAGTTCACCGGATCTTGCAACAAGGCATAAATAAATATAAAACAAACATTTATAAAACTGAACTATCATATATCGAAATACATAGAAAACACACAATCGAGTATCAAAATAGTATCCTCATATACATATATACATCCAAAAGCTCATACCTATCCTAGATGTACGGAAACCCTCGGTTGATCACGACACTAGATCACTCTGCAGTCCTCTTATCCTACAGGGCATCTACAATACGGTATAAACCGTCAGCTAACAATTCATATGTAAGATCATGCATAAGCACATACACACATCAGAATTACAATAAATACCAAGAATGCTATCACACATTTCCCGTTTTATTATCTTCATAACGTTATACACTCAGAACCAATTTTATGGTCATGACACGAGAAGTCAACTATCGCCTCTGTTTCCTTTACCATCTAGAGTGGTCAGGCGTACCTCCCATATACCATAAAGAGTGGTGTAGTACCCTTCCCGTATACCAGCACTTGCCTAGTACCATAGAGCCTCTCAGTTTCCCTCAAGAATACTGAGCAAGCTATCACCGCCCGTTACAAGGGGGCCAATCATACATCGGTAATAATCAATATCACATGCTATAAAGCATAAAACAAACATCACTCATGCATACATCCAATATAAGAATACAACAAAGTCCTACAGACTTACCTATATCTAGGTAACTTCAGCTATCAATCAACCTCTAAGATTCCCGTAGGAACATACTCCATGCCCGAGAAATGAAGGCACATATATCAACAACTATCCAACATACTAAAAGGTTCCACTTCTAGTCTCTAAGATCCTCAAAAATCATATACATCATAACCATTCACAACATCCTCATATTAAACCGCTTGCTTCAAGTATAAATTAAATTCATTCATTCGAATTTAATTAACTTATATCGTTCTCTAGAATCCCAATTTAATTAATAAATTAAATTTCACCAAAATAACATTTTGCCCGAAGGTAGTTTCTTAACCCACCTATCATCAAATCTCATCAAACAAATAACCAATGTTCTCCTGAATAATAAAACGAGCATAATGGAATTTTCAATTATTCGTTTTGACAAGCATAAGGTCAATTTAGGTCAAATCACAATACGAAAAATGAATAAATTCATAACTTATTTGTTACTAACCCGATTGACGATCCGAAAGAAGATTCGGAACCACAACAACGCATGCTACACTCGGACAACATCAAATTCACCAGAATCGGAGTGACGGAACCGGCCTAGTAATGTATATGCTCACCAGACCGTCACTTGCTCGGAAATACGAAAACTCGGTACCGATATGATGAGAATGAATAGAGGAATCCAAAAAATCAAACGTAATTCAAATCGGATTAGAAACGGAGAGTAGATCTGAATTTGAATGTTGATAGAAACTAGAGCTTTTACGAGGAAACGTGAAAGGAAATGAATTAATAAATGATTTTTCGCTATTTATAGTGAAGACGATAATTATCCTTTAGCGAAGTCGATAATTATCCTTTCACCAATCTGAATGCGGTTTGAGCCCCCTTCTCCAAACTTCTCGAAATTGGAATAATAAATCTGGAATATTGTATGGATAATTATTCCACAATTGTCTCGTAAAATGTGTATTTCTAAGCTGTCTTTTTAGCCGCTAAGAAACAAAATAACGACTATTTCGGCCGTTTTGCCTTTCCGTGTTATTTCATATTTAGGACATGGCCGATGTACTGGTTGAAGAACCAAATAGGTGAATAATAAGGATATAAATACTCTAGAAGGGGGATTGAATAGAGTATGAGAACTTGTTGCAATATCGTATATCAAGGCTTTGAAATAATCTCAAGGCCTTGAAGTCGATCTGTGCGATAAGTGACAAAACTACTTCTCAAGGCTTTGAAGTGGATTTTAAGGCCTTGACTTCGAAGCCTGCAAAAGATTGTTAGTCACAATATAAGTCATAGATTGTCGAATATAAAAGATCGACATGCAATCTAGAAATACAACCGATATTTGTTAGTTCATAAAACCGCATATATATGTTAAGTCTTCCATCATTCACATAAAACAATTCATAATGAAGGTGGAGTTATCAATCTCCCCCTTGATGGAAGACAAAACAAATATCGTACTTGCATTCAATGTTAGATATATGCATGCAAATAAATATTTCAAAAATGCAGAATGCGATAATGTCGGATCAACATCACATATAATTTTTCCCCCTTTGTCTTTCAACAAGGGAGAAAAATAATTAAGTATGGGAGTTTGAAAAATATTACAGACCCACAAATAAAAAATGAAGTTTTAAAACATCCCACAAACACATTTCAAGGCCTTGAAATAAAAAACCAAAGAAAATTTGAAGTGCATGCTAAGGCCTTGACATCCAGTTTCAAGGCCTTGAAATTTATTTCAAGGCTTTGAAATCTACTCCTGATCATCCTCGTATAACTTCTTTCTCTATTTGGACTGAGATGTTCCCTTGCTTCTATCCCTGACTTCAGCCTCCATTCTCCGTTTCCTTTCTGCATTGCGGTATTCCCTGACAACAACATATTCCTCCGTTGTCAAAATAGTAGGCTCGACATGAGTAGGGTAAAGGATGGGTATGTTCTGCACACTGCGTTAACAGTTCAGAAGCACGTTTGCAGCCTTTTCCTGAGTGTGCTAAGCGGCATCATCGGTCAGTGGAATGATTTTTCCAGTGGTAGTGAAGGTAAGGGCATTCAAGAGATACATCTGGTTGATCTTCGAATGCGTCACATACAAAACTTCATGGTTGGCATCAATCTTGCTCAACATATCAAGTTGAAAATCGGCCATTTCCTTGTTAAGTGTGTTCAATTCCAGCTCCATTCCATCCAACCTAGTCTCAAATGTTGAAGGAGCCTTTGAAGAATATGTCACAGCACTTGACTCCCCTTTCAGTTTCCACTCTCCGTCAAGAGTCTTCTCAACCTCTAGCCTTTCTAGACATTGTTTATCAATTTTTCCAGTCGACACTTGCTGATCCTCAATAAAGTTGTCGATGGAAAAACGAGAGAAAGTTTTGGGTAGCAGATTTCCATAGGGAAAATGTATTGCTTTGGTGGAATTAATGGTATGAACCATGCGATTTAAAATCAGATTGGGCAAGTCGACATCCAAACCAGACAAAATCTAATAGATCAACTCTAGAATCTGATATGTTAACAGTTCCCTCAAATTGGCTATGGGAATCACACATCTAACCAACACAGTAAAAACAATTTTGGCTTCTACGGTTAGGGAGGTGTGAGTGCTCTGGCGAGAATTAGAGTTGGGAACCAAAAACTATACGTTGGCCAGCCTAATGCTTTTGGATCTAGACGGATATTGGAAGGAGGCAGAGGTGGACAACCCTAAAATTTTGCATAATACCGTGGGTGTGAGAGTTATGGGCGTACCTTTGACCATATTTTTTAGGGTTAGGGATCCTTTGTCCCTTCTAGATGTGAGATTGACATAGAACAACCTTGTAAGTCTTGTGAAGGCAACTTCGCCAGGGTTGAGTACCTTCCAGATTGAGAAATTTTTGAACAGAGAGACACATGGTAGTTGAAGCGTGGTAGCGTGTATTATAGTCTATATTTCGGAATATCAGCTCATATTACGATAGATCCGTACACTGCGGGTTCGCTATCGTTAGGCTTAATTCTTGGATATAAATTTAAAGCTTATTTTCGCACACACCTTTTGGTGTGAACATGGCTTCATGTAAGGAGTTTTGTGTCATAAAATACTATTCATAGTAAAATAGTAATACAACATTTCTACTATCAGTTAGTCTTTTATCCTATACATTTCAGAATTTTCCGTTTCAAGATCTTTTATTGCATTTCAAGGCCTTAAATGGAAAAGTAGACTGCATTATAAGGAGAAAATAAAATAATTTACTCCCACTAAGACAATGCTTCCTTGTTCAACATACCTAACTTCATTATAATAAAATTGAATCGATCTTCAGGTAGAGGATTAGTGAATATATTTGCAAGCTGCAACATAGTCAAAATAAAAGATATCGATACGTCACATATTTCAACATGATCACGTATAAAGTGATGTCTTACTTCAATATGCTTTGTTCTTGAATGTTGCACAAGATTTTAGTTATCGAAATAGCACTAGTATTATCACATTTGTTCTTGAGATAAAAACAAAGATCACGAAGTTGTTGAGCTATCCATAGAATTTGTAAACAACAAGCTCCAACAGCTATGTATTCGGCTTCAGCTGTGGATAAGGCAACATAATTTTGCTTCTTGGAGTGCCAACTAATTACGGATGACCCTAAGAATTGACAACATCTAGAAGTGCTCTTTCCATCGACCTTATAGCCTGCAAAGTCTGCATCTCGATATTCTTATACGACACTCTTACCATTCTTATCTTGATCTAATGAAAGAGTAGAACTCATCGGAGTTTTTGCTACCTTGGATTGATCCAATTTATAGTTCTTGAGCAAATCCTTGTTATACTTGCTTTGGTTAAAAAAGATTCTTTTCTTAGCTTGAGTAACTTGAAGACCAAGAAAGAAATTTAAATCTCTTATCAAGCTCATTTCAAACTCTCTACAAATAATATCTGAAAATTCCTGGCATAGAGAATTGTTAGTAGCACCAAATAATATATCATCAACATAGATTTGTACTACTAATAAATCGTTGCCTCTAGTTTTGACAAACAAAGTTTTATCAATCAAACCTCTATTGAAATCATTTTCAAGGAGATTCTTGGACAATATTCCATACCAAGATCGAGGAGCTTGCTTAAGACCATAAAGAGTTTTGTCCAATTTAAAAACATGATCCGGAAAATCATCATTTTCAAAACCAGGAGGTTGAGCAACATAGACTTCTTCTTCTAAGAAGCCATTAAGAAAAGCACACTTAACATCCATTTGATAAAGCTTTATGTTCATGTAGGATGCAAAAGCATGCAGCATACGTATGGCTTCTAACCTGACAACCGGAGCAAAAGTCTCCTCATAATCAATACCTTCTTCTTGGTTATAGCCTTGAGCTACAAGTCGTGTTTTATTTCGAATGACTTTACCATGTTTATCCAATTTCTTTCGAAACAACCATTTTGTTCATATGACGGATTATTGCTTAGTTCTAGATGTGAGATTCCAGAAATTGTTTCTCTCGAATTCATTTAGTTCATTTTGCATGGCAATAATCCAATGTGGTTCTTGAAGTGCTTGAACGTAGTTTTTGGGCTCTACAAAAGACACAAACGTAGAAAAAGCACACAAGTTGTTTACCATAGATCGGGTTTGCGCACCTACTTTTGGATCTGAGATCACGTTTTCTTGTGGATGATATGAAGAATGTTGGAACACTCTTCTCTTGAAGAGTAGAATGGATTCTGATGATTGAGGTTTAGTTACTCGACTTAATTCAGGTACCGCTGGAGTAGTGCCCTTGTTTCCGATGTCAAGGCCTTGAAGTTGGGTTTCAAGGCCTTGAAATTTACTTTCAACAATGTTGTTGTTTGTCGTTTCAAGATCTTGAAGATGCATTTCAAGGTCTTGAGATTGTTCTCCGGTATCTTGAATTTGTTTTTGTATGTTCTTATCTTGAGCCTTAGGGTCTTCTTCTCCATCAGAATTTTGATCTCCATGTCCGATTTAGATTCAAATTTGTAAAGCTATCACTCAAAGTATCATCATTGTTTTCATCAAAAATAACATGAATACTTTCCTCAACAATTTTGCTACGTTTATTATAAACCAGATAAGCTTTACTATTTGATCTGTATCCTATAAAGATAGCTTCATCACTACTTGCATCAAACTTTCCAAGGTTGTCTTTGTCATTATTATGGACAAAACACGTGCATCCAAAGGGTATAAAATAGGAAATATTAGGTTTTCATCCTTCAAAGCATTCGTATGGAGTCTTTTTCAAAATAGGGCGTATTAAGCATCTATTCAAGATGTAATTAGCCGTGTTAACAGCTTCAACCCAAAAGCTTTTTGACAATATATTTTTAAAAGCACAGTCCTCGACATGTCCTCAAAGGTGCGGTTCTTACGTTCCACAACCCCGTTTTGTTAAGGTGTTCTAGGAGTTGAAACGTTGTATGAAATACCATATTTTGCACAAAGCAAATCAAACTTAAGTTGGTCAAATTCTCTACCATGATCACTTCGAATAAAAACAATAGGTAGGGTTTTCAAAGTTTGCAACTCCTTACAAAGTTTTGAAAACTCATACAAAGCTTCCGATTTTTCCCTTAAGAATGAGATCCACGTAAAACGAGAAAAATCATCCACAATGACAAGGATGTTTAGTTTTCCCTCGGGAGATTTGACACGCATAGGTCCACATAAATCCATATGTAAAAGTTCAATGGGTCAAAAAGAACTTACAACCTTCTTTGGTTTGAATGCACCTCATGTAAGCCTTACATAGTTCATCAACCTTGAAGTTTAGGTTTGGTAAACCACGTACGAAATCTTTTGAAATGAGTTTCTTCATTGTATGCATGCTTACGTGACCAAGTCGTCTATGCCAAAGCCTTGGATCGTCATTCAAGGTCTTGGGACATGTTAGTCTTGTTCTTGAAACTTGGTTGGTGCTCATCAAGTATACATTGTTGTATCTAGGAGCAGTAAGCACAACATCACCAAATAATTTATCTTGAACTTCACTTTTTTTGAATCAAAGATCAATTTGTTACCTTTGTCACATATTTGAGAGATGCTAAGCAGATTATATCTTAAGCCGTCAACAAGATAAACATCATCAATAAAGTTAGATGAATTATAACCAATTTTACCAATGGCAATGATGTTACACTTCCCTTTATCACCAAGAGTAATGGTTCTAGATGATTGCTTCTTTAAATCTAAAAACAGTGAGCTTTTTCTACTCATATATCTTGAGCAACCACTATCTAATATCCATTTATGCTCCTTAACCTTGGTGATATCCTACAAAATAGTAAACTTCAACCTTTCCGGGTAGACCAAATGACATATTTTGGTCCAACTCAGGTTCAATCATGTTTGGTGGTCTAGTACCTTTAGGAACCCAAATTTGCTTAACTTGTTTCCTTAGACACAAAGGATAAGTGTTTCTAATGATGTAGGGATCATTTCATCTATATGGGCAAGTTGATTTACATGTTCCTTTTTGCAACAATAGAAATATGTGGGCATGTGTAAACTTCCTTTAGCTTTAACAAAAGTTGTAGTCATTTTTCCTGAAAAATTCATGTGATAACCAATACTACTCTTGTTAAGCGAGGATTGTTGTTCACTCATCATCCTTTCAAGATTATCTTTCGAACGAGTGAATTGAATAAGTGCAGTCTTCTGGTCTCTACACGTCATAGTTAGATCAATCTTCTCTATCTCTAGATTAATATATTTTTGATGTGAGAAGAGAGATTGTCCTTAAGAATCGCATTTTCCGATTCCAAGGCCTTGATACTGTCATCAAGGTCTAACTTTTCAGTGTTGAGATTTTCAACTTCTAGAGACAATTCACTTACTCGTTTCTCTTGTTTGATGAGCCTTTCTCTTATGGTACTTATCCTTACTCTATGTTCTTTATCACATATGATAATATCTTTGAGGAACTTGGTAAGTTATAGATTAGATTGAGACATTATGGTACTTACCACACCATCAACGGAGAGGCTTGGATCCTCTTCTTGATTAGCCATTAAGCATAAGTTTTCTTGATCATTTTCCTCATCTAAATGATTTGTTGAGTCTGAGTCACTCCATGATGCTACCATAGCCTTTTTCTTTTGATCATTCTTCCTAAAGTTGTTCCTCTTATTTTGTGAAAAATCCTTCACAAGGTGATCTATTTCACCACATTCAAAGCAAGTCAATACTTTAGTTTTCTTATTAGGGCTAGAAAACTTACCTTTGGATCTTGATGATTGTGGATATTCTTTGTTTGCAAATTTCTTCTTCATTTGAAGAATTCTTGCAAGACCTCTTGAAATCAAGGCGGATGGATCTTCCTCCTCATCATCACTTGCTTCATCATCTGATGGAATGTTATCCTTCTTGGATCTTAAAGCAAGGTTCTTTTTGTTTGACGTTGGCTTTCCATCTTCTTCACCAAGAACCATTTCATGGGTGATTAGTTTTCCAAGTAGGTCCTCGAGCAGTAATGGTGTGAGATTCTGAGCTTCTTCAAATGCGGTCACTTTTGGTCCCAACTTTTCTTTAGGCAAGCTTCTTAAGACTTTTCTTACTTATTGTTCATTCGTGAAGACCTTTCCAAGTGAATCGAGGTTGTTCACAATCTCAGTGAATCTTATGAACATTTCTTTGACAGTCTCGTTTGAAGTCATCTTGAATAATTCATATTGCTTGATGAAGATGCTTATCTTTGTCTCCTTGACTTGACTTGTTCCTTCATATGTAACTATTAACTAATCTAATCACACTCTTGCATGATGAGACACGATTGAATTCATTAGCATCCAATCCACAATAGAGCAAGTTCATGGCCTTTTAATTCTTTGGCACAATATCCAAGTATGTTTGAGTGAAGTCAACTTCCTTCTTTTTGACTTGAACTCCTTCAACCGTGGTGGTTGGGATTTTTGGACCAGTTTCAATAATGCTCCATAGTTCCATGTTCTGATCAATAATAAACATTTGCATTAGTGCGCTCCAATGGGCAAAGTTAATACCGCAGAAGAGGGGTCATCGAGATGTGGATCTTCCTTGAGCAAATCCTCAGTCACCTACAAAGTTCAATATAATTAGTCTCACTGATGGTTAAATTAACATACGTGACTCTAGCTTTGTTACCAATTGAAGAACCGAATAGGTGAATAATAAGGATAAAAATACTCTAGAAGGGGGGTTGAAAAGAGTATGGGAACTTTTCGCAATATCGTATATCAAGGCTTTGAAACTAATCTCAAGGCCTTAAAGTCGATCTCTGCGCTTAGTGACACAACTGTTTCTCAAGGCTTTGAAGTGGATCTCAAGGCCTTGACTTTGAAACCTGCAGAAAGTTGATAGTCATAATAAAACGCGATAATAAAAGCAGAATGTAAAAGATCGACGCAACGATATGTTTACGAAGTTCGACCCTAACAGCCTACTCTTCGCCTAGGGTTTCCGACCTAGGATTCTAACTATCTATTATCTTCTAGTTGTGAGTCCTAGATACAACCAAGAAGAACTTCCCTTCTTCTCTCAATGTAGTCTCAATGCTACGATCTAGTCAATTCCAGCAATAATAGCCTAGTTACTTCGCAGAGTGACACACTCGAGTATAACACTATAATGATATGCCAATGAAGCTCTTGTGTTAATCTCACTCTAATCGACTCAACAAAGTAAGCTCAGAGGAAGATAAACTTTTGGATCGATGAAGATGCTTTTTGTATTATCGCTTTGGAAGGCTTGGTTACTTTCACTTGTAAGCTCTATCTTCATCTTTAATCAATATTCTTCTTTTATAGTCTTCTATGGAGATCTTCTTTTAGTCGTTGTCCCATAGCCATTGTAACGTCTTTATTTCTCCATAAAATCCATTGCTTGGTTGAGCAAAATCTTCTCACGTTGTTTGAGAAGTAGTTGTTACAAGTTCTTCATCTTTAACGTACTTGACAATTGTTGGAGATCTTCAAGCTCTATATCTTCTCTTCTTCACTTGAAAGTCGTTGGATATCTTCAAGAATCTTTACCGTGATCTTCCTCAACAAACTTCTTTCAAGCTCAATTCCTTCAGCTGAGATCTTCTCTCCTATATCTTTGCGTTGGTTAATATCTTATCTTCAAATGCCTTTATCCGATATACTATGAGATCTTCTTGTTTGGTTTGTTGGATTTTAAAGATCTTCTCCTAGATTTTCTCCTTTGGTTGTTGTAGGTGTCCTTGATTTGTAATAAAACTCTTAGCCGAGCTCTTCTCTTCTAATGTTATCCAAGACCAACACACACTTTAACAAACAAATCAAGACATGCAATCTAGAAATATAATCGATATTTGTTAGTTTATAGAACTGCATTTATATATTAAGTTTTCCGTCATTTAAATAAAACAATTCATTCCAAAGGTGGAGTTATCACCTAACGCTCCCCAGTTGGTTGATTTTCTGGAACTCAAGGATGATAGGGGTTATCATAGGTATGATCAATGTTCCAAGATGGAACGCTATTATGACTCATATAATTTTCATCCAGTACATAATAGATTTGTACATGACGAGGAATTTTACCCAAGGGCAAAGCCACCTAGATATCATTCGATTAAGGTTGATGAATCTGTAGAGAAGATTCGAAATGAGTGGACAAAAATGCGTAGACAGTTGAGCGCATTACAATCCCGAATTCTCCATTCTCTATAGGAGAAATCATCAATGGAGTTATCCAAACTACAGAGGTTAGTGATTCTAAAACTCATGTTCCTAAGAATGATCCTTTGGAGTTATCAGAATTTGATTTGATGACTAAAATTGATGATAAGCATGGCATAAAAGAACACTCTCTTGAATGTGATGTGCATGAACCTAAGTTGTTGCATTCATCTTTGGATTGTTCTTTAGTAGAAAGTAATCTATCTTCTCATGTGCCTTTAGTTCAATACACAAAACCTAAGTTTTTAGTAGTGCTTCCTCAAGTTTGTGGCATTGTTAGATTACCATAGGAAGTATGTTATGCACAAGATTGTTAATGAAAGTTGAAGATGGCATAAAGTGTTGTATGTTTTGCATTGCCATGACATTGTTAATACATTACTTCTTTCAATTCTTAATCTTGCACCGTTATCCAAGAGGAAGCGAGTGAATTTTATTGTAGGATTGTAAGATGAGAGTGTCAAGAAGGAAGATATACACAAAGTCGATATGCTAGGAATGCCAGAAGAGTGTGGTGAAGGAAGTTCTACCATAATCAGAACATAACCACGACATAAGAAAGCAAGATTTCATTCCATAGAAGAAATGTCGACCAATTTCCAGAAATCTCGGCCGAGATTCTTACCCGAGATAACATATTGTCATAAATTGTTTCAATTACAATCTGCAGGACCTCACCCCATCCTTTAAAGGTTTCTTTTTGAACTTATGGAAGAGTTATACAAGGAGCCTCCATCCAGTATCATCGCTCCTAGAAGTGGTTATCGAGAATTATCCATGAGGAAGAAGCTCCATGGAAAGACCTTAGCATGGACATATTTGGAG
Organism: Fagopyrum esculentum; assembly: GCA_033239045.1. Classification (NCBI taxonomy): domain Eukaryota; kingdom Viridiplantae; phylum Streptophyta; class Magnoliopsida; order Caryophyllales; family Polygonaceae; genus Fagopyrum; species Fagopyrum esculentum. The sequence continues at coordinate 58,115,144 of BSUD01000004.1, forward strand.
AGTTAGCTAAACCTAAGAATGGGAGTAACTATACCTTTGACTTTATATTGTGATCTCCTATTAGATGTGCTTATTCTAGGAGTTGTGATCCATATACAACTCTAAACTATAATGATTTTGTGATTAATTTGTTTTCATTGACATCTTTTGATCTTATATCGTTGCTTATTGAGGAGCGAGTAAGTTTGAATGCAGGAAAACAGGATGAGTTTCTAAAGAGATTGCATCCTAGGATGCGACAAGGGATTGAGGAGAAAGGAATGCAAGCTCTTACCTTGGCTAATAAGTTTTGACAAGAAATGTCATTTGAACCAAGAGATCCAGCTTGGTTGCATCTAGGAAGAGGAAAAATCCAAGAAAACATTTAGTTTTCATCATCCGAGGTGAATTGTGGAGTCACAGTAAAAACCGCGGCCCCAACATAGAAATATCGCCCGAGATTTAAGGATAAAGCTCGAGATTTACCACTGTTGTACAATATGATGAAAATTTTCAAGCCCCAAGTGCTTTAAAGTTCTAGAGACCTTCTAAGGGAGCCAATGAACTTGGAGTATGGATCATTCGGCAATCCGAATCCGTCCATATCAAGGAGTGTACGAGTTTATGTATATATCGAGAGGTGGAACGGATGAGAAAGAAGAAGTTGGTGACATCATCCCATGAAGTTAATCCAGTCCAAAAGCTATCATACTTGAGTCATTGTGTGATTAGTGATGAACAAGACTATGATTCGAGGTCGAATCATTTCCATGAAGGGGAGTATGATGCAGGACCATCATTGATAGCATCTACACCTACACTACATTGAGCATTCAATAATCTAGGAGCAAGAGAAACTCAAGGAAGGAAAGGTCGCTTACAAGCTGCAAACATGGAAGGAATCAAATGAATGGAAGATTGCATGGGAGATGCAAAATCTCGGCCAACACTCACATCTCGGCCGAGATTTCACCTGATATATCGTCTATGGCGCATGTTAGAAGATCCGGACAAAGATCTTTTAATTTTGGCAACTATCTTTTATATTTTTTTTCCTTAAGCTTCCAAACAATCTTAAGAAAGTTCTTAGTTTATATCCAATTTTTGGGATTATTATGTTTATATCTTTTAAAGATATCTTTCCTAGATTATTTGTAAAAAGATATCTTTCTTAGTTTACATAGATTGATCTCCCTTATAAGTAGCTTTAGAGGGGGGATTGTAAGATAGCTTAGTTGTCATTATTGAATTCCACATTATTGTGAGATATTTGTGACTTCGCTCACGGGGCTTGCATTTTATCATTTCTATTCAATCAAAAGGAGAGTTTTTGATTGAAAAGTTGTGAGTCTTTGCTAGGTTGTTCTTGTGTGGGTTAATCTGTTGGTGCAAAAAGTCAAATTGGTCCCTCCTTGTGCTTGTCTTATCTAGAAGGTTTGTGTAAGGTTGAAGAAGGAAGGGTGAAAGGTAATTCTTTGTATCGGGTTTTGACACATAATTGGTCAAGGTGCTTTGCAAGTCGTATAATAGTTCTATCTTCCTATATTTATAATTTATCATTCCATATTATCATCTTCTTGTCTTTCCATATCAATAATTATTTCAAAATTTGAGTTCTAACAAATCTCAGGTTGTTCTTGAGTAAATCTCGGTCGAGATTTCCTTCTGTTGCTCGATTTGAGAACTTTCAATCTAGATCGTGAAATCTTCGCTCCAAAACGTGTGTTTATATGAGAGAAAATAGTCTTAAATTTATACCAAGAATAAAGCAAAATAAGCGAACCCGCAGTGTACGGATCAATCGTAATACTAGCAAGTATTTCAGGGTCGAACACAAAGAAATCAAGCAACGGTATATAACTTTAGGTTGTAAGCAAAATCTCAAGCAACATGAACAAGATATATGATAATCAGATAGAGGAATGCAAATTCTAGAGGTCAAAGCATCCAGTTGTGGTTTCGACTCAAGACTTGTAAGGATAAGCGCGGACAAAGTTGAGAATGCTAATGTAAGGTGTTTCTAAAATGGGATAGATCACTGGGGAGGTTTTACTATCCGCTATCCCAAACCAAAGGTCCTACTACCGGGTAAGTCTCAAGGTTCTAAGGAAAGGAACTACAATCCCAAGCCAACAACTCAACCTAAGGGAATAGATCTAACCTTTACCAGGTAAGTCTCAGGTTAACTCACAAAGGTAATGTGAAGGCACACTCAAACCTAACAAAGGATAAACCTTTGTTACCTAACACTCATCATCATAGGTAAACAAACAAAGGAATCACCGGGTAAGTCTTTTCCTAGGCTTGGATATAAACCAAAAAAGGTACAACAAAGATAGGATTTGGCAAACTATAACCTAAGATTCAAGATCGATCGGTCAAGGTTAATCTCGTTCTGTTATTGCTCAATCTCGGTCAAGATTCCTGAAGAATAGCCCGAGACGCAAATCTGGATAGGTTAAACTCAACTCTCAGGGTCCACTCGAGATAAAGATCTAGTCTTTCATCGTCCATACCACAACCTTCAACTAATCACCCTAGAATTGCAAGGGTTTTAGCCAACAATCATCATGTTCAAAGAAATCAATATATATTCAATCAAACTATCAAGAAAAAGGAATAAAACACTCAACAAAAGGTTTTCAATTATCAAAAGACAAAACAATCCAACAAGGTATCAATAGAGTGTTATGAAAGATGACAACAACAACTAAGTATTCTTCCAAGAAAACCTTACAAAGTGTCTTCAAATCTCTTTCTTCCTTAGCCTTCAATCTTGATCTTCACAAGCCTTCCAATCCTTCAATCCTTCGAATGATCTCCTTCAAAAAGAGAATAGAATTCGTAGCCGCCAACCGTCCTTAGATTAGTATTCACCTTCCATCTATATACAAAATCTTAGGGAAAAATATTTTTTTACTCTTGGGTTGTGGATCCACGATCTCGATCAAGCCCAGTAAGGCATCTCGATCGAGATAGTATTGCCTTCATCCGAGATTCTGTCTCAGTTACGTACTTTTCTTCGATTCTTCTCTTAAATCCTTCTTGCATCCATTTCCTAAGGTCTTTGTTCTTCTTCTTGCAGTCCCAAGTGTTCCATCATGCAGCTCACTAGACTCCTTATGCTTGAATGCTCTTTTTCGATCCAAAGTGTGCCCTAATTCCTACAATTACAACCAAACTAGATGTTGGTCTCGATTCTTCGCAAAGTAGGCAAACAATGGCATAATCAATATGAGTATATGTCCATGCATGTGAAATAATAAAGAGAAACTGTCAAAACAAATGTCAATATTTAGACTATAATTCATGTTATTAGGAAACTACGGCTTTCACCCTACATCAGCCTCCCTCTCGCCGTTGCCTTCGAGCCCAAAAACAAGGAGATCTTTAGCCTCCCTATCGCCTTTGTCTTTGTCGCGCAAAAATAGATCAAGGCCTCCATCATGGCCGCAGTCGTGCCTTGCCCAACCCGCGGTCACGCCTCCATCCTAGTCGCGAACGCGCCACACCCAGCCCGCGGTCGAGCTTTCGTCCTCGCCTTTTGTCGCATTTCGTGGTTGAGTAGGAACCACCTCCCTCCTCCTTGTCTTCCTTCTATATATATGTATCTTGGATGCCTGAAACGCCTCCTAAACTTGCACAGAAGAGCCGGAAAGAGTAGACCCTTCAGCAGTCAATTCCTAAGTTTTCATAAACTATCAAGCAACCAATGTCGGGGCCAAATTTAAGTATGCAAGACCCATCCTTTTTGGATGAAATTTTGATATGATATATTTGGAATACTGTTGTAAAACATATCCGAATTTGAGAGGAATTCAACCCGTATTTTAGGAGTTTTGATTTTTCAAATTCGGGATCATAAGTAGTTTTTCTGGATGTTTGTTGAATATTTGAAGTGTTAGAAAACTGTATGTCGATGCAATTTTGGATTCAGATATGAATGGGTTAGAAATTTCTCATGGACATGAATTTTCTGTAAGTTATAGTCTATATATTGTAGTTCATCATGTTAAATTTTGGGATCGATCCAACGGTTAGATTTAGAATTATGATGTCACGAAATAGGGTACAAACTCAGTATTGGAGCGGATGGATTATTTGGCTAAGTATATAATTTGGTGTTCTTGGAGACAACTTTGGGATTTTGTGTGAACATTGTGGATTGGTACTTTTGGATTTTGATCACCCTAGCTAGGAGTAGACATGGCATAGTACGTAAGTATTTATTCTCGGAATTTTTGAGATTTGATAGTAGGATCTTATTTGAGACCAAAGTATGACCGTAGTTAGATTTGATAGAAAGTTTGAAAGTGTAGTAGGGTCTTATTTGAGACCAAAGTATGACCCTCGTGTCACACCATAAGTTTAGTTAGAAGTGTATCACATAAATACAAGATAATAACAAGATTTTCGTGCAAGCATGTTGTGTGTTTGTGCTATTTTAGTACCTTCTGATATGCTAGAAATGTTAGCTAACAGTTTTATAGTTGTGTTGTAAGATTTCTTGTAGGTTAAGGGAGTTGTAGAGAAATCCGGAGCTGATGGCCAACCGGGTCCACGTACTCATGCAGATTGGGAAAGGGATTGTCTTTCAAATTTCTACATGCTTATAAGATACTAATATTCACGTCTTGTAAGGCTATCACATGTTATACATTCATGTCACTATCTTTTATTAGTTTTCTAATTGTTTTAATTGCATTTGTGCCTTGTTGTAAGATCTAGTGAAATTGTTGTCAAACTAGGGTCGGGACCCATTGTGAAGTCCTAACCTGTAGCGCCCCAAGTTCCGAGAATTTGGGGTGTTACAGGAGGATCCTCGAATGGTCAAAGGTCGTTAGGAAATTGGATGCAATTAGTAGATTACGTGAGTCGCGTCGTGATTTGGACGACCCATATTCTTGGTTGGGTTTGGCTAGACCCAACCGACTTAGAGAGCAGGAGAAGTTACATGTGTTATTCATGCTCCACCTTTCGGGCCTGCTTGGAAGTCAAGCGTCCTTCATATGCATGTCTACTTAACACCAAAGAAATTACGTGGTTGTGGTTCCAATTTCTATTTTTCTACTTCAATTTGCGCTCCCTCAAGTTGAAACATGCACATACACTTCTTCGATTTTTTTTCCGGCTAGAACATGAAACATGATCAGGGTCCTTTCTAGGTTCTCCGTGTCTATCACATGCCAATTGTAATATACGAAACCCCCGTCTATTCAACCATGATTTTTTTGTTACCAAAACCATATCCATTGAGTTTTCCACATAACGAGTCCAACCCAACAAGTTTTCTCTATCCAAAAATATCAATGGAGCTCAAATTTTAACGAAAAAACGATACCGGTTGCAAGAGAGTATTCCATAAGATCCTAAATAAAATAGGATAGAGCGTTATTTCTAATGTTCCGGTATTATAGTCTTAAATGAGTAAAATTAATCCAATAATTTCGGTTCTCTATTCTAACATGTCTAAAACTAGTCCTATTAATTCAACAACTTTGGTTCTCTATTCTAACACGTCTAAAACTAATCCAACTAATTCAACAATTCTCGTTCTCTACTCAAACACGTCTAATATGAATCAAACCAATTCTACAATTTTAGTTTTATATTCTAAGCATGTCTAAAAGTAATTAAATAAAATATGAATTGTACACTTACTTCAAGATGTGCTAGAAGTTCTTCTAGATCACTATATTCATATACTTCGAACGGATATTTGAGCTTTCACCATCGGATTCTTTTGAAAACTTCGACATTTGAACGAACTTTTACGGATTTGTTTATAGACGTTGTAGTAATTTCGGATGTGAATAGTAAAATGATTTGACATGTATATATAAGCTCGTAAATGAATAACGTCTAGTTTTCAACGGCTACATTACAACGTCTCTCTAACGGCTATTTTTTCAAACATCTAATGGCTACCTTGAGGAGGACTCGCAATCCGGATGCGCCTAAGGTGGGGCAGACTCGCAGTCCGCCTTCGCGCCAACGTTAGCGCACTCGCGGTCCGCGAGTACGTCAAATTGGGCACCAGTGCGGCCCGCTGGCGTGGAGGCGGACTTTGCCTATGTAAGGCGTTTGTCGCCCCAATTATAAGCCTGTATTTTAGAGTAACTAATTTTATCTTTAAAATCATCAAAGTTGAGTTTATCATACTTTCACCTTGGTTATTCTATTTATTATTTCATATTCTTCGAATACTTTATTGTTTTTTTAAATTTTCATGCTATCAGTTGCATAATTAACTAAGAATAAGTTTGTCTAATTACTTAGGGGCGATTTGATGTCTGGAAGGGTTATCACACTCAAGCTTATCGACTAATTTATTAGTTCTGATCGACGGTGACAAGAGGTTATAAATTTATTTATAGTATTTTTGTACTGATGTAATACACATTTCATATCATTAAAACAACAAAATAGTAATAAAAAAATATTTATAATGTGTTGTTATACACAAATAACAATAAAACATGCATAGTTTTACGATTTTAAGGTTGAACATACAGATGTTTCGGGTGTAATGATGGGTGAAGTATGGCTTTCTTCAATTGGGTGATTCAAGTATGTATGAATCGGGATAAAGTTCATCTTGGAATGCAAAGATAAGGCATATGTTTTACTAGTTTTAGTGAAAAGGGGGTCTCTTTAGTTTTGCACAAGAAGGGATTTTTTTAGATTTCAATTGGCCACCACATTTTACTACCTCCGTTTAGTTATAGATTTGTAGATTAAGTTGGGTTTTAAAACAGGTTTTAGTAGTTTTAAAAATGAGATTTCTAGAATCCAATTTCCCCACATTTTAAGGGGTACCTACACTCTTCTTCTTCTTCTATCGTTCATGAGAAGAACCATAACCTTGAACCCTTCTTCCACTTTCTTCTCGTTTTACGAAGATTGGCACCATAACGGGTAGCATACTTGCCGACGACCCCAACCTTCTTCGTCCTCTTTCATCTTCTTCAAATTGTTCCTTCTCTCCCTATGTGGTTATCGGATCAAAGAAGTTGCACAAAATGTGGTTGGGATTGTTGCTTCCATGGTCCCCGGTGATTCAATTCTCCCACCAACACTTCTTCCTCTTTTTGTGGTGCAGAAACCGAATCTAGACCTGTGCCGAATCGAGATCTTCTTCTTCCTCTTTTTTCTCTAGTCTTGTTTGCAAAAAAAAAAATTTGAGATTGATTGTCTTGATAGGTCAAAAACCGAACCATGTGCAGAAACCAATTATTGTTTATACAGATTTAGATGTTACCGCACTCGAGTTCAACTTGCAATTTGGCCTTCAATCGATTAGGGTTTGTACAGATATGGATGGAAGTTTGAGTTAGGTGATGGTGGAGAAGACCATAATCTTCTTTTTCTTTTTTTTTGATACATAGTAAACAACATAGGAGGATCAGCTTGTAGAAACTGATCGGCCTAAAGCATCCTTTCGGATGAGGTCTTGAACGTCTTTTGGGATTGCATCAGCATCCAGTTCTTCATTATATCCGTGCAACGCAATCTTGTCCGCAACCGTATTAATCTCCCTAAAGATGTGCTGAGCAGTATAGACTTGAAAACTAGCAATAATAATTGAGATGTCATTAATGATCATATCGAGTTCCCACGGAGGCTTCCAAATTCGGTTAATCGAATTGACCAACGTAAGGTTATCCTCTTCAATCTCAATAGCTGTAATTCCAATCTCCTTAGCCTTTTGAAGGCCATACCGCAAAGCAATAGCTTCAGCTTCCAACACTGAATCGGCATTGCAACTGCCGCTTCCTAAAGCAATAGGAATCGCATGGTGGTTTCGAATGATAAATCCATACGAACTTTTGTTTGTTAAACCTTGTGAGGCATCAAAGTTGAGTTTATAGAAACCTTCCCTTGGTCGTTTCCACTTTAGGTTTTTCTTTCTTTTTCTTGGTGCTTTTGGTATTAATGTATTGGTGCTTTCTTTTGAATTTGCTAGATCCCAACTAGCAATTTGGTTAATTGCCGTTGTTCTGATGTTTTGTGGGAATTTTGTTTTATTAAAAACGAATTGATTTCTCGCCGTCTACATATTCCACCATATAACCACTATAAGTTTCATATCATTAGTCGAGATTGAATCTTTGAGTTCACAAAGGGCCTCATCAATACCTTGATCCTCAATATCAATATTTTTAAAGATCGTTACAACACTTTGATTTTCGATAATTAAGTGCATAATTGGACATTGAAAAAACAAGTGTTTTGCACTTTTGGTATGGTGATTACAGTATTCGTAGTTCATAACTACCGGAATCTTTTGTCTATCAAGATTTTGTTTTGTAGGGATACCATCCATAGCAACCTTCCATATGAAATTCCTGATTTTTGGCATGACGTCTAATTTCCAAATCCAGGTTTTGTCACTCGTGACTCCAACTCTCCTTTTTTGAATCATCTCCAACGATGATTTAGTCGAGTATCACCCTTCATTATATCCTATCCAGTACAATCGATCACGAATGTCACTATTCGGTAGGTTATAATTTTTAATTTTCTCCACTATGGTACTAGGCAAGTAATTATTAAGTTGGTCTAATTTCTGGTGATTCCATGCGTTATTACTAATAAACGAGGATGTAAGTTCTGTCAGATTGACTTGAGTTGGGTCAAGCAAGACATCTTGTAGTGGTTTGTCCAAAACCCACTTATCTTTCCAAAATCTTATTGTGTTTCCGTCTCCTACCCTCCAAGCGAGGCCTTTGTCGAAATCTTTATATAATTTGATCAAATTCTTCCACTGACAAGACACATTCTTTCCGCAGTCGTAACTCCATAGGCATGCTCCTTTTAGGTATTTTTCTTCAACAATTTTAACCCATATGTTATCCGGTTCAACCATAATTTTCCATAGTAATTTCATTTGTAAGGCTTTATTCATGTCTTCCGCTTTCCTAATCCCTGTACCACCAAGGGATCTGGGTTTACAAATCTTGTCCCAGCTAATAAGAGGGTGATGATTAGGCCCCTTATTCCAAAAGAAAATTCTATTGATTTTGTCTAGTTCACTGTGTATATTTCCCGGCAGCATAAAGGCCTGCATTAAGTAACTAGGTTTTGCATTCAGATTTGCTTTTATTAAAGTTATCCTTCCTTCTTGAGACAAGGAGGACGCTTTTAATTTAGTAAGTTGTTGTTTGGCTTTAGTGATAACGGAATTGAAGATTTCTTTATTGACTCGGCCGTTAATGATTGGGCATCCTAAGTATTGTTCTATATTCGTGGAGATACTAATTCCCAAATGACCCTGAATTCTTCTCTTATTACTTTGATCAATGTTACATGTAGTCTGAAACACGGATTTATGATAGTTAATTATCTATCCGGAAATATCACAGTAGTCTTTTAAAACCGAAAGTACCATATCACTAGCCTGAGTTGACGTTTTAGTGAATATTATTATATCGTCAGCAAATGCTAAGAAAGGGATAATAGTCCCATTTTTCGAAATAGGGAAACCAATAGACTTTGGGTTCTCATTGGATACTTTTTGTAAGTTTCTTGCTAACACTTCCGCACATAGATTGAAAAGAAGGGGGTATAGAGGGCCCCTTGTCTTAGACCACGCTGTGGGCAAAATAAGTTAGTAGGTGATTCATTAATTAAGATTGAATATGAAACTGTTGATATACATTCTTGAATCCAACTTCGGAATTTATCCCCAAATCCGAATTTGAGCAAAACCGCTTTAAGGAATTCTCATTCAACTTTATCATATGCTTTTTTCATTTCTAATTTTATGGCCATATAACCTTCTTTTCCTTTTTTTGCTTTGAAACCATGAAAATTTTCATGCGCGATGAGCACATTATCATGAACTGCTCTATCTTTGACGAAAGCACTTTGTAATGGGTGAATCAATAATGGAAGGACTATACTTAATCATTTTGCTAATATCTTCGATATAATTTTGTAGACCGTGGATACTAAACTAATAGGTTTGTAATGTGATGTTGTTGTTGGGTTATCAATCATTGGTAGGAGTGCTATGAACGTATGATTTAATTGCCGAAGTAATTTACCAGTTCTATAGAAACTTTTAACCGCTCTGGTAACTGTTGGACCGACAATATGTCAATACTTCTGATAGAAACCCGCTGGCATATTCCATCGGGGCCTGGCGATTTATCTGAGCCTATATTAAATAGTGCGTCTTTTGTTTCTTTTGTGGGAAAAGGCTTTTCCAAATTAATGTTATCAGTACTGGATACTTCTTGTTGAATAATCTGTAGTTGATTTTGTACTTTGTTCATGTCAATTGATGAAGTTTTAAATCTATTCTTGTACTCATTTACAAATTCGTCATTGATTTCTATATCATTCGCCAACACCTCACTAGTACTTTTAGTAATTGTCGAAATTACTTTTTTGTTCCTTCGTCTCGTTGCTTTCTTATGGTGAAACTTAGTGTTCTTATCACCGAATTGCATGTTTTTCGTTTTGGCTCTCTGTATCCAATATTTATGTTGGTATTCTATTAGACATTCTCTTTTCTGACTTAATCTATTGATTCGGTTATTAATGCCTTGGTCAAAATGTGAAAAACTAATTTTTTGGAGTCCTTCTAATTCTTCATCTACTTTTAACAGTTGTTTGTTTATATTACCAAACTTTGCTCGACTCCATTGTTTCAGTTTTTGTTTGAGCAAACTTGTCTTTTTTGCTAGGTCAAACATATTTGTGCCTTGGTAATGAGTCCTCCATACTTGCTTCACAACGTTTTCACAGTCCTGTCTTAGCATCCACATTGATTCGAATCTAAAAGGTTTATTCTTCCCTATAATCTGGTTATTTTTAAGGAAGAATAAAATCATGCAATGATCAGAGTTTGTGAAAACATGATTCCTAGTGTGCAAACCAGGGTATTCTTGGATGATTTCCAGAGAGTTCATCACTCTATCCAATTTTTCGTATGTATTGTTATCCCCTTCTTTCCTTTTCTTCCGTGTAAAGTCATTTCCTTTAGTTGGTAGATTTCTTAAGCTAAATTGATTAGAAAATTGTGTTAGTCTGTCAAACCTGTTAATCGCAGTTGTAGCCCTTCCTTTTTTATCGGATGGTTCCATCAAGTCGTTGTAGTATCCAACTAAGATCAACAGGATTTTTATACTCCTCATTTCGCTTTGTAATTGTAGCCAAAATGCACTTTTCATTTGTTCGTTTGGTGGTGCATAAATGAAAATAATCATTGATTCAAAGTTGGTACTAGTGTTAGTGTGTTTTAAGATAAGGAACATTTCTGACACTTTACTAATTTCTACTTTTTCACCATTCAGTTGATATTCTTTCCATAGGAGACACAACTCCCCCGCAAAACCCATAGCCGGGATAAAACATATTTTATCAAAACATGCGCTCTTCCAAACCGTTTCATCAGGTTCGTCCTTTGCTTTGGTTTCTACTAGCATAATCATTTGAATGTGTTCGTTTTTACACGTCAGATTCAAGTTAGTCCAAAAGTTTTTCTTCTTCATTCCTCGGCAGTTCCAGAAAGCAATCTTCATTTCTGAAAACTTAACAAGTTTGGGTGTTCCACTTCCGTTGTTCTGGACAAGTATATCGTTTGATTTTGTTGCCCATATTACCTTTAAAAACACCCTTAGCCAGTACCCGGTTGCAATCGGTTGGACCATTTTTTTTCCAACTAAAGGATAAAAGGTGTCTACACTTCATAATCTTACAAATTGTTATTTGAATCTCAGTCAAATTGAGCGCTACAAAGTTCCCATTCAAAGCGAATTTCGCATCCTTGAAAAGCCAAACACAATTTGTTCTTTCACTACATAAGTTATTCAGCAACAAGAAGTCAAGATTTGTTCTACTTCTGTGCATAAAGTCCACATTCCCATGTTGTGTTAATGGAGTTATTGTTATGTGTAGATTGGTTCCCACCTCTTCTTTATGGAGAGGAGTGCGCTCAGGAAGATTATCACCTCCTTTCATTAACCTTACCCCCAATTGCGTTGATTTTTGAATTCGTCTCAATTTGTCTATGTGTACTCTAGTTGTAGTTATTTGGTAATAGTCTTTCATATTCAACCTATTAAGATGTTGTTCATTTGAAGGTGTGTTATTCTTCTTGGTTCGAGCTAGATGAATCTGGACATAGCTGAACAATCTAGAAAGATCTTTGTTCATTTTCAGCCATTGATTCCTATTAACATTATTAGAATCGCTAACAAATGGGCCTCGAGGGTTGCTACTTGCACAATTAGTCTCAATTGGGGCCTGCATTCTATGATTATTAACCCAAGTGTACAAATTAGGTTTTTGTAAGCTCGGTTTATTAATTTGCCTCCTTTGGCAAATCAGAATCTTCTCATTTACATGTTTATCGACTTCGGTATTCCATAGCGGTAACATGTTTCTATTCCTCAATTGTTGTTTGTTTTTTTTTTTATGTGTTTCTCCCTTCTCTGCATATTGATTACATCTTGCACTATTAGTAGGCACCAGATTATGTGTTCTTGTTCATTCTTCATGTTCAACCTGCAGTTGGTCATAAAAAAGTTACCAACATTGTTCATAGGAGTACAACAACATAAAAATGTCCAATCTAGGTCTATCAACTTAATACGCCTAAGGTGGACCATACTATTGTTTTTATAAATTTTGGTACCAGTTACTCTTCTACAATCGATTCTTGTTTCTTCGTAAGATAGATCCCATTGTTGCTGGGCTAACCATTTGTTAACCAACATTTTGTTGTTACTTCTTTTTTCATAAGTCATCAGCGTCGTCACCATTTGGTCGATCATATAAACATAGTTGTTCCATTTGCTTACAGGTTTGACATTTGTTCTCCATTTTTCCATCCTGCACTGGGAAGACAAAGCGGACAGCAGGCACAAAAGGGAAATAAACCAAGGAGAATCAATGCACCCAACATCAAGATTTTCAAGCCAAATAATGTACGAAGGCATAAATTCTAGACGAATGCCTTCGCAAATTCTAATCACTTTCAATTCAAGAGGTGTAAATTCATATGTGTTTCTTCTTGGTAACATATTAATCAATAAAGATAGGGAAATTTTGGTCATATCCAAGCAAGAAACAGAAAAATTCAACAATGAGTTAGTGATTTTGAAAACTAGAAAGAGAGATGAACACTCAGTTTTTAGATGAGGTGAGTTATTCTAGATTGCCTTATGACTGTTAAGCGAGTTAGAGAGTTTACAACCACTGAGAGAGGTTTTAGCATATTCAAAGAGCACTAAGACTAAAACCAGATCTATACTAGATAAGATTATCGTTCTATGTTCTAAACAATTCAAATCAAGTAAGCATTTGCAAGTCTAGATTTTCCGAGAGATTTGAGATGGTTACCTCTTTTGTTGGTTATCTGAGTCAAAATCCTCCTCCAGAGAGGTTTCTCCTTCATCTTGAATGAGGCGTTAGACTTATGGCCCCCTTTCCCCATGATACTTAGCTCCATCCCCGATTGAAGGTTCTTCGACGACACCACCACCGAACCTAGGTCTTTTGGCTTCCTTCCTTGTGCCTTGTGGCAGTAACCTTTTGGATCTCTTCGAGATGCCTTTGAATACTTCGAAGCTCCATTTGTTTGGTACATTATTGGGATTTGATCGGAAACGTTGTTAGCTGCTCTCCATCCGGTCTTCTTTCGACGTCATAGCAGCCAAGTCTTCATCTTTTGGTACTGCGGCCTTGTTGTTTGCTTTCGATATCGAAGGATTGTTAGACGTTGGAGGCCACACCACTCCGGAATCTTCCATCTCTTCCTCTTTTTCCCCTTTTCCTTTGTGAGCCGCCTCACAATGGTGCTCTCATTCTTTCGTTTTGACAAATCGGCAGCCAAAGACCCCCTGTTATTGATGAGGGAACTCGTTTCTTGTCCCGGATTACCATTTCGAAAGAGAGTTGTAGATCTAGGTGTGTTTGCGGGCTAGGGTTTTTGAGGTTTCTGGGTTGTGCTGAGGCGGCCAGCTGTGAGGTCTTGGGGCTAGGGTTTTCTAGAAGACCATAATCTTCGATTAAAGGAGTTGAGAAAGATTGACGAAAAAAAAAAAAGTATTTTGTCTTTTAAAATATTAAAAATCCCGACAAATCTATTGTTCTAATAATAGAAATCCACAACAATATTGTTCTAATAATAGAAATCCCAAAAAATCTACTCAAAATCTCCACCTATAACTTACAATTAGGAAATAAATATTACTAAACAGACCCTTTAGATTAATTTGGATGGTACAAAATTGGAAGAAATCACATAAAGAATTAAATGGAGATTCGTACCAAGTGAGCAATCTCATATGAAAGGCCCCACAAGAAGCAAGTGGAGGATAGCAGAGAGAAGAAGCGCAGCGTAGCATCCAACAGCCATCTGTGCGCTAGAGGTGAGCTTCACCCCTTTCTTCCCCCTCACAAGCTTCCCCTGCTCGTCCACTTTCAGGTCAGCCCCAACTTCCACCCTCTTTCTCTTCGTCTTCCAAAACACCACTTTAAACCTAACTTTGGTCTCCACCTCCACCCGGAATCCATTCCCTCCGGCGCCCGCCGACACCGTCATCGTCCTCCTCGCGCTGTGGTCGTGGCCCTGGTAGAACGCCGGGAAGGTCGGGTTCGCGATGGGGGAGCTCCGGCTGGAAGAGTAGGAGATGGTGATATTGAGTAAGTCGTAGTAAACGCCTTTTTCCTTGTTGCGGTTTTTGAGCTTCAGATCGAAGAAGATGGTGCGGTTGGAGGTTGAATTGACGGGGAGAACGTCGAATTGCTCGATTGATAGTGTGGGGCTGTTGGTCCGGAGGGCCAGCCATAGGAAAAGAGCTGCAAGTCCGCATGTGATTATGAAGCGCAGACAACGGCTGCAGCATTCCGATCCGCTGCGGTTCTCTTCCGGCATATTGGCGGCCGGCGATTAGAGATCGAGATGCGCTTTTGTCGTTGGGTTGGGTTACTGTGTGGAACGTCTCCAGTTAATTTCTTTGTGGTACAAATTATAATAATGCTCCAAGACTACATTGAAAAATACAAGGTAAACGGAATAAAAAACGACGACCTTCATTCAAGTCTTCGACCCTGACAATTGAGTTATGCAGAATTTCAGATCTACTTCAACCTCTAGGAAGTAGATCTGCAATTAAATTAGAATCAACAACTCAAATCATCACTTAATCTAAATATACATTTTCCTTCTTCTCGATATATTGATTTTCCTTCTCTTCATTAACCCAAACCGAGGCATAACTTGATCATGTTATCACTGAGACTACTGAGTAATGAATAGAAGTTTTTTTAAAAAAAAAAGTAAATTTAAAGCTATTTTTTGAATTAAAATTAAAATATGTAGAAAACTTTAAAAATATAGAAAATTAAATTCTCATACACAAATGAAAGAAATGATTGAAGATGTATTTTTTTATAAAAAGTAAGAGAGTAAGACCGGTCAACATTAAGAAGTTGACCATTTAGATGAGATAGTTAATGTCTCGCGGAAAGTTCCGGCACCGATATCCGAGCAATGACCAAGAGATGTGCACTTATCTGCGACGACGTTGATTTCCCTAAAGATATAAACTTTTGCCTGTGTACACATTGAATCAAAATGAAGATGTCAGAAATGATCATATCAGTTTTCCATGACAATTTTATTGGTTGAATTGATGAGTTTAATGTTATCTCCCTCGATTTCAATGGTGTTGAGCCCTAAACTTATGGTCTTTTGGAGGTTCTCTTAGAACATAAGCTTCTGCTTGAAGGATAGTTTTCGCTCCACATCGACCCACTCCCGTAGCAAGTGTTATCGCATTGTGGTCTCGAATGATAAAGTTAAAGGCACATTGATCATTAGAGTTTTTAGAAGCATTGAAATTAATTTTCACACAGTTTAAACTTGGTCTCTTCCATATAATGCTTTTTTCGTCTTTGTTTTGGAGGTCCATTGTTACTGCTTGGGGTTTTTGAATTAGCCTCCTTCAGATCGGGAATAGGTGCGGTAGTTATATAAAGCTCAAATGCTTTATTTTCGAATTAAAGTTAAAACATTGAAAACTAAATTTGAAAATTAATAAAAATTTACTATATTTTAATTTAAATAAGGTACATAATTAGTTTAATTATAATTTTCTGAAATTTTAAAATTAAAAAAAAAATTAAATATAAAAATACTTCTATACCATTACTTAGTATTTTATAAAATTAACAAGCTTAAATTTAATGTGGTCATAATAAATTTTAAAACTAATTATGTAACCTTACTTAAAATAAAAATCTATTAAATTTTTATTTATTTTCATATTTAATTTTCTATATTTTTTTTAATTTGCAAAATAAATAAATAGTATTACATTTTTATTTTAATTCGAAAAATAAAAATAGCTTTAAATTTACTTTTCTAGATTGTTTTTAATTAAAAAATATATAAAATACTTCTTTTATAAAATTAATTAGTTTAAAATTTAACAAGGTCAAAAAATTTTTTAAATTTATTTTTTTGAGTTTTTAAATTTTATAATTGAATTTTTAATGTAATATATTAAGAATGGGTATAAGAGAAAACAAATTAAACCATGAGGGTACCAAGACAAAACGTGAAAACTTGTGGATACCAACTTTAATGAGGTCAAAATTATTTTTATTATTTTTTTATTTTATAAATCAATTTTTAATGTAATATATTAAAAATGGGTATAAGGGGAAAAAATTAAACCATGAGGATACGAGAGAAAAGATTCTTAAAAATGACGACACTACTTTTTTATAAGGAGAGTAATTTGAGGCACTTACCAACTATATTGGCGTGAGTGGTCACCAAGAGACGACAAACGGAGGAGCCATCTCGAATGCATTTTGCTAATTTGATCGCCGAAGAGCTCCATTCTGAATGAGATCCTTAATGTTACGTGGAACATCAACATGGACAAAAAAGAACAACTAGTCTAGAGCATCAAGAGCATTGATCACCACGTTGACTTCCTTAAATACATGCTTGACACGTACTTCGCTAAAGGATTTAACATGGAATATAATGTCCCCAATCAAAATTTTCGCTTGTCAAGAAGGTTTCCAAACACCTTTGGTACGATTAATCACATTCATATTATCTCCCTCAATTTTTACCTTTTGGTGTCCCAATTATTTTTAGTTTCATAATACCTTTGAGAAGCACATGCGCTTTCAGTTTCACAAACCGATAATTCCGGTAGTTTTCCGAAGTTCTTATTGATAATTGGGCAATTTTGGTAACTAGGCCTTTTTGAAAAACCATAGTAGTAACTAGGTTTTTTAATGTTTCAATTAAGTAAATATACCCCAACCTTTTGTATTTATTCTCAAACTCTACACACTTTTCTCTCAAGGGGTACATTTACTAAACACAAAACTAGAAAAAGCCTAGTAAACCAAATTGTTTCTTGAATAATTCTTGTTGTTGAGTTGCATATAATGAAAGCAAAAGCCGATGGCCCGGTAGACAGTTTTTAATCATCAAGTCGAGTTTTACAAATTTGTTTGTTGTTGATTCCCATTTTATTCTTCTCGTTTTACGTTTGCTTATGGCCATCCTTTTAGACAATCATGCGCTATCATATTTTTTGGATTATGTCCGAGAGTGAATATAAACATGTCCACGGCTCACGGGTTACCCGTGACCCGACGGGTCCGGGTTCCCCCGGGTCGCGGGTAAGGGTCGTTAGATCCTTACCCGTGACCCGCCGGGTCGACCCGTAACGGCTATAATTTCAAAAAAAAAAAAAAATTTCCCAATGGCTAGTTTGATAATAAAAAAAAAACAATATTGTTTAATAAATCTAACCTAAAAACAATTCTATAAATACCCCAAACTCAATTCATATCATTTCACACCAATTCTCATCATTCAATCATCTATTCACTCTCTCAATCTCTCCATAATTTCCAACTCTTACATTCAATTACTCTCCTAATCTCATATTCTCATTCTCTTATTTTTCATTTTACCACTCTTACTACTACATTCTATTATTCAAAAAAAAATGTATAGCCGAGGAAGACGTTCCGTTAGCGGTGTCGGTCCTTCATCCGCGAAGGTTTTATTCGAGGACGGCATTCCGTTAGCGGTCCTCCAACCAGTTCGGATTTAAGGCGAGACTTATTAAGTGGAGATCACGAGATCTTCGAGGAGGAGGAGGATATCACGGAATCACCTACTTTCCCCAACACCCAAGGGTCCGAGACCCAATTAATGGAGGAGCCGGAGCCAGAGGAGCCGCCGTTGAACAACACTCAACTAACGGCGGCGGTCTTCCGATTTTGGTTTACAAAGGGTGCTTCCGATGCCAACGGAGTTTTCTATGCCAAATGCAATTTTTGTGCGGCACAATACAAGCACAAAAAGGGAGAAGCCTACGGGAACTACAAGAGGTATATCCGGAACAAGCATCCCGAGAAAATGGGATTAGCACGAGGGCAAACACAACTTACCGGGTACGCATCTACTTCTAACCAACCTCCTTTGCTATTTACATATGATCATTCTTCTTCTATGGATGCATTTTCGGAAATGTTGGCCGTAGATTCTTTAGCATTTAGTTTTGCACAAAATGTTGGTTTTAATAATTGGATGCAAAATCATGCTCAACCCGCATATAAACCGATTTCTCGCCAAACCGCTAAAAGAAAAATGATGCATAAATATAAATTCGTAAAGAAGAATTGATTAAATATTTTATGGACAACGGTGATATTCAAGTTTCTATTTGTAGTGATATTTGGACCGACGGTTTTCAAAAAAAATCATATATGGGTATTACTTGTCATTTTGTTGATAAATTTTGGATTTTAAACAAAAGAGTTTTAGCATTACGAGTTTTCGACGAACAACACACCACCCAAAACATTGCCCGTTTGATTGCAAATGTTTTGGAAGAATATAGATTAGTTTCACGAGTTTTTTCAATCGGTTTTGACAACGCCTCCGCTAACACGGCTTCCATTAGAGATTTAACCAACTATTTAAGCCGACAATTGGAGGTAAATTTTTTCACATTAGGTGTGCCGCTCATATTTTAAACTTGTGTGTTCAAGACGGTTTAGCATATGTTGGAGATTTAGTACAACCTATTCGAGATATTCTTAATGAACTTTGGTCTAAAAAAAGTGTACGTACTAAATGGTATGCATTTTGTAAACAAAATAATGTTTATCCTAAAAAATTTCCAAAAGATGTTTGTACAAGATGGAACTCTACTTACAAAATGATTTACGAATCATATAAATATCGAGAACTTTTAAGTAGTTTTGCCGCACAACATATTGACGGTGATTTTGTTTTCGGTGAATCTTGGGTTTTAGCAAGAGATGTAATGGAGGTTTTCAAACATTTTTATGATGCTACTAACACTTTTAGTTATGTTTATACACCAACTTCAAACATATTTTGTTATGTAGCAATTAATATTGCATTTGCAATTCAACAAGGTCTTTTAATTGAAAATATTTCACAAGCTATTTTTTCAATGCGAAGTAAATGGTTAGCTTATTATACAACCATTCCCGATGTTTTTCTTGTTGCATTTGTGTTAGACCCTAGACGTAAAATGGATGGTTTAAAACAATTTTTAAAAAGTTATTATGAATTTTTAAGTTTAGAACAACATCCCGATTATCATGTTTCTACCATAATTGCTAATGTTAGAAAATTATTTGATGAATTATTGGTTCAATATCGTGTTTCCGATCGAGGTCAATCTTCTCAACCCCCTCCTCGTCCTTCATCATCAAGTTCATCTAAATTTAAATCAATTGCTAGAGATTTGTTTGGCCCGAAAAGGGCAAAAACCACATCGAGTTCCAACTCGGAACTCGACGAATATCTAACCATTTCTTTTGAGTTTGCCAATGACGAAGAAGAGGAGGATTTCAACATATTAGAATGGTGGAGCCGACCGGAGAGAATGAGGTTCCCTACCCTCTCAAGGATCGCGGCACAAATTCTCGCCGTTCCCGCCTCAACGGTAGCGGTTGAGCAAACCTTTAGCCGGAGTGGAAAGGTGCTCGATCCGACGAGATCAAACATGTTGTCCGAGACGTTGGAGGCACAAGTCCTCCTAGCCGATTGGAGGAAAGCGGAAATGCGAACACAAAAGAACAATCTCTCGGCGGAGGAAGGCGACGAAGATGACGACGAGCGACAACAAACACCATCAGATGCATCGGCGGGAGAGTCCGACTAAGCTAAGGGCCAATCGGGGATATAAACAAAGGTAAGAGAACTACGCGAGCTTTGATTCCTCCTCCCCGAGAGGATACGTAGGCAACCGGGATTCCGGTTCAAGCCCAATTCTTCCCTTTTTTTTTTTTAAGTTTAAGTCCTATTTTTTATTAGTTTATTTTCTTCTCCTTTTTTAAGTTTAAGTCCAATTTTTATGTTCTATTTATTTTCTTATTTTTTAAAGTTTATTTCCACTTTTTTTTTTTTAATAGTGAGCTGGCCGACCCGTCGACCCGCCGGGTCTGACCCGTGACCCGGCGGGTCGGCCAGATACACGGGTCCGGGTCCGGGTCACCCTCCCCGGACCCATGACCCGGCGGGTCCGACCCATGGACATGCTTAAGTGAATATGGTATCGGACATATTTATGTATTGTTTTATATTTTCAAAAAATCTTGTTTGTTTAAGATCTTTTGATTCCTAAAAATCACACACTACACCAAGCTTAGAAAACACTTACTACTTTTTGTTTCAAGTTTGTCCTTAAAAAATGTATAGTTTATCATGATCGGGCAGTGTTCTAGTTAATAACACTTATAGTATCACTAGAGCATGATACAAGATCGGGAATGACCTGCTTTGTACATGGCATTATCATTAGGTGTCCGAGGTCTTGTAGGCGGTGAGTACAAAAGACGCATTCCAATAGGATTGTCACTCTTTGAATTCACAGTCGTTCCTTAGTCGCGATTCTTTTTTCTTTCTTTATTTATAAAATATAATTTTTTCATATAAAGTTATTAACTTTTGGAGACAAATCTGGTTTCCCTATCCAATAGTACTTATAGTTTGTTATCCCTTTTTCTAAATAATTTAACTTTATTGTTGAGTTTGTAGAGAACCAATCATGTTTGTCAAGGATCCGGTATAATATGTATGCAAAATATTTGACGGAATTTTTATCTTTTCAATTGAAGCAGTCAGGGAGTTTATGATTTGGTCCCCAAGGATACTCCTAACTTTTCCATAATCCGGATATTTTTTTAAGGTAATGACTTTACAAGCTCTAAGACTTGGGTTGATGTAGGTTCGAGGGTCATCCATACTAATTATCGGTTTTGGTAACCTTAACAGATTGATCATCTCCAACTTACCACCTTAATCTTTTTTTTTCGTAGAGGAAATCCATTTGGTACTCTTATAGTTTGGATTTTTCCACTTGGTGACCTGAGGTTTTTAAAATTTACGGTTGGTAACCCTAAACTTTAAACACATATCCCTCCGTGTCCCTTAATGGGTTAAATTTTTTACGTTTTTGAATTTTTTTTTAAAATAATAAATAATTATATACTAATATCAATGAAAGAAACTGTTGGAAGAGAACATGAGTGGGCCTACAACGGGCAAAAACAAGTACAACCTGAAGAGCTGTCAATGGATGCCAACAACGCCGCTAGTGAGAAGGAAGGCCAATTTGCCTAAAAAATGAGGCATGTAGAATTAGGGTTCTTTGCACAAAGAGGAGAGAGCTAAGATTCTTCAAATCTGAAGCGAAATTCAGAATTATTTGAGGGGAATTGGCTGGAAGAAACTCACGAACAAGAATGAACAACCAACAAAGCATGAAAATTTTCAAAGTGAGAAAATAGTATCAAAAATTTAGAAGAAACTTTTATTATTGATACTTAAGTGCTAAGTATAACGACTAACAACACATCCTACTCAATATTTGTTCGTAAATCAGTCCAACACTTGTGTCATGGTTGGTCACAAACAACAAGTAGATATATTATTAAACAAGACATCCTAGTCAATATTTGTTCAATATTTGACACAAGTGTTAGACTGATTTATAACACAAGTGTTGAACTTATTTGACACAAGTGTTGGAGTGATTTATAACAACTAACAACACATCCTAGTCAATATTTGTTCAAATAAGTTCAGGAAATCAAGACCAATATTATATCTAAACTCTACTGCACACCATTCGATATATTATTAAACACAATTGTTTGGGATTCATCAACTACACAACACCACAATGTTCGCTCAAAAGTGTGTGCATCAAAGTCTTAAATTTATCAAAACTTAAATCAAGCAAAGCGAACCCGTAGTGTACGGATCGACGTAGTAAAACAAGAATTCCAAAGTATCGAACTCAGGGATTTGGGAGGAACAAATTCAATTTATGAAATCGTCATGCAAATAAAAAGATTTTATAAAGATGATAAGGAAAAAACGATTCTAAAGATTCAGTTATCCAATTGTGGCAATCGATTCAAGATGTTCTAAGGATATAAGGACAGAGTTGGGATTGCAAAAGTATATCTAAGGTAGAGAATTGTACGGTGAAGTTCCAAAACCCATATGTCTCACCCAAGGGCTCTCTCTATAAAGGTTATTGAGGCTGCAGTATAGAAAGGATCAAAGGATAAGAATTACTCTCAAACACTCATGCCCAAACCCAAGGGAATCAAAGATAAGCCAAAACGGTTAAGGTTGTGACACTCGAAACCGAAGTAGATGATGTTGAGTCTCACTACTACCAAGAAAAGGTAAGCCAAGGCTAGGTTAAAGTAAATCTTTAACTTTTGATCAAAGCAAAAGCAAAGACGTACGGCAGAGGAAAACCACGGTTGGATCTTGAAGAACCACGGCCGTGGAACTCAAGAACAGGCCGTGGAAAGCCTCGACGACGAGGTTTCTCGCAACTCTCAGGGTCCAATCTGTTTTGGTTCACTATCATCATCTATGCCACAACTATCAACCCTTCACCTTAGAATCGCTTAAGGGTTTTAGCCAACAATCATTATAATCAAATCAATAATCAAGTATAAAAGAGAAAAAGGGTAAAACCTCGAAATCTCAATAATAAACTCAAAACAATTGTCAATCAAACACAATAAACGCAAACTACGTTCAATAAATGTAGAATAAGATAGAATTCTCTCACAAATCTCAAGGAACAATGAAGAACGGAATGTCAGTCCACCTTCAAGGTGAAACCCTAAGATCTTCTCTAAGTATGCAATCTTCGAAATGTGTCCTTCTCCGAATCTTCTCTGTACGCAATAAGATCTTCCGAAATCTCTCTAAGCAATGCTCTCGAAATGTTTCTGGATGCAAGACGTCCGTTTTTCTCCTTTCTTCAGCCTTATTATAGGAGGAAAGTAGGGTTATGAAGCCCAACAACCGCTACTGACGTGGCAAATATGACACGTGGCGACCGTTACAAGAATCATGACCTAGTACAACTTTTCACGCCCGTGGAATGGGCCGTGGAACCAACTCTATGCTCTCGACCTTGTTTCCCACGGTTGGAATTAAACTAAAGTACAAAACCACGACCGTGGAAACTCATCTATGACCGTGGAATGCTTGAAACGTGCATGAAATCTCTTGTTTCCGAAAGCTTTCCACTCATATCTTTTTCTTGGATTTTCCAATGGATCCTCTTGATGCCTAGCATGATCAAATACTCCTACTTGCTCCATATATGCTCCAATCCAAGCCTTTTGAAAACTCCACCTTGATTATAAAGTTATACAGGTGTTGATGATGGAAGACTTAAACACAAATGAAGTAGTTTGATACACTAACTAAAAAATTAATTATATATATCGAGTTGCTTGGTTTGGTTTGGATTAAATGAAGTGCAGGTTTTGCAAGAGACTTCAAAAGACCTTGGAAGACCGGAGTTTAGAGGCCTTGAAATAAATTCCAAGGGAACGAAGAAGTCAAGGGCACACATTCAAAGATTTCAAATCACTAAGAAGATCTTCCACGAGAGATTGGCTCAAACAAGAAGATATGATTAAGTGAAGACCGGCCATCAAAGAAGATCTTACAAAGATCCTTAACCGAAAAATCACGAAGATTCTCTCGTCAGGATTTGAAGATTGTTACAACAAATATGAGAAGATCAAGGAGCGAGAGATCAACGTGTTCTCAGAAGATGAAGATCCACTACGTCTATCTCATCTCAACCAAGAAGCGATCTTCATGGAGAAGAAGAATGATCTCCAAACGGTCATCTTTCCAACGGCTAGAAGACTTCTCCATAGAAGGTTATAAATGAAGATGGCGATTGAAGAACAAGGACACAAGCTTACACGGAAATATCAATAGTCTTCAAGCGACCCAAAATCATCTTCATTCGATCAATAATTTTTCTTTCTCTCTTTTTCTAAAAAGTTTTATCCCCTAGAGAGAGATAAAACTCGAGAGCTCCATTGGCATATCTAAAGAGAGTTATACTCGTGTGTGTGTGTTACTCTACGAAGTAACTAGGCTATTATAGCAAGATGAAGAGTTGGAGCTAGATCGTAACATTTGCTACAGTGAGAGAAGAAGGGGATTTCTTCTAGTTTGTATCTAGGACTCTTTGAAGCTGATAATAGATAGTTAGATCCTAAGGCTATACCTTGGGACGGAGAGTAGGCTATTTAGAGCCGAACTTCATAAACATATCATTGTGTCGATCTTTTACATTCCGCACTATATCTTGTTTTATTGTGACTAACTTTGTCTTCCAGGAGTTCAAAGTCAAGGCCCTTGAAAGTTGTTTCAAAGCCCTTGAAATCAAAGTTTCACAAAGAACTCAGATCGACATGAAGGCCCTTGAAATTGGTTTCAAGGCCTTGAGATTGGTTTTGCAAAAAGTTTCTATACTCTATTCAACCCCCCTTCTAGAGTATCTTTATCATTTATATTCATCTAATGGTTCTTCACCTTTATTCACCTAAAAACACAATAAAGCTTGTGTAGATCTCTATATCGACAAAATAGGTGAATGTGCTCATAAATGCTTCAAACTTATATCCATGTACACAAAAGAAGGGGAAAAACAACCAAAACATGTGCCTAAAATATGGTCATATTTCATGTTATCACACAACCATCGAAAAGTTTTATGCAAACATAAGAAATACACTAATCCCGAGTAATCGAAGATGGGTTGACTTTAAGTGAGTCCAAGACAAGTTAAATGCAACATTAGCTCATGAAAGGTCGGCTATAGGCCTTGTGTATGATGTCAGCCCGACGATTAAAGCCCTTCTAGCTAGCACAAACTTTCAACATCGTATCATCAAATGCAATGTTCAATGAATCGGTTTAGTTGAAGACCATCACAAGAAACGCCTCAATTGTTGGCACGAAAAGCAATAAGCTCCTAGCTTCGTTTGTAATCCATCTATTTTAAAAACTTTCATGCTCTTTATGTTTTGTTGATTATTGTTCGTGACAGTCTTCTAAGCATTTCCCCTCAAGAAATCACAAGTTCTCTCCTCCACCTACGAAAAATCCTAATGCTCCGAGGCTCAATTAGGGACAAACTAGACCTGAATTTGTCGACTCACAAGGAAACACAAAGTTAGGGCAAACACCTTTGTTGTTGGTATTCCCTCTCATGGCGATCGTCTTTATAGTCCCGTCGATGTTTTTCACATCCCTCCTTGGCATTGTCTTATCTAAACAACATTGTTCGTTTGGGAATATTCTAAATGATATAGATTTTAGTATAAACCTTCTAATGGAGTTAAACTTCTTAAGAATAAGGGTACGAGACAAAAAAAAGAGCCTATGGGTACCAAAGGAAAAACTAAAAAGATGTAGTCACTAAATGAAAAGGCCTAAACTACAAGAGCACTAGAATTATCCTCTCTCTTTTTTAATCTCCTTGATGCTCATTAATTCATTACAATGTCATAATTTACGGTTCAATTTTTTTGGTTATGCTCAACCCTATCTGTCATGGCGTGGCTCGATGGTCTAGACAATGCGTCTAGTGATACTTTTTACGACGAGCTCTCCATTTAACTCTAGACAATATTAATGCCGTTCACTTGGGCTTGTATCACACAACCCTAACCTTCATGACAAACATGCAAATACCTCTTTGCATTTAGTCTCTACGACTAATTCAATGGTCATGGAGACTCAACCCAAATCTCCAACATTCCTCCCCTTTTAAGTAAAGTCATACAAACCAAAGACAAAGTAGGAGACAAACAAGGATAGAAATACTCTAGAAAGGGGATGAATAGAGTATGATAAATTTTCACAGTCGTTGTGTCAATGCCTTGGAATGAATCTCAAGGTCTTGAGATAGAACTCAAGATCTTGACTTAAACCTGTAACGCTGAATTGTAAATCAAGGTCTTGAAATGAAACTAAAGATCTTGAGTTAAACCTGCAAAGTTGTTTACAAAGATTTCAAACGTTAAAGTAAAATGAGGAAAGTAAAGCAAAATAGACACACAATATGTTTACGAAGTTCGGCTTCTAATAGCCTACGTCTCCGCCTAGGGTTATCCAACCCGTAGGATTTAATTATCAATTATTCCACTTCCTTAGCGTCCTAGATAAAACCTAGAAGAACTTCTCTTCTTCTAACAACTTGTAGCCTAACCCACCACTATCTAGTCAAAAAAGATCCTAGTGAAACAATAGCCTAATCACACACTAGTGTAGATGTAAGGGCTAGGATTTTCGAATCCTAATTAATGATGATTAATGTTGATTAACTTAATCATCGATAGTAATTGACACATGATTCGCGAAGAGTGCGTAAGTAATGAGTATGAGTCCCACCGTTATGTTTTTGGTGTAATTTTGGACTTATAGGAAATTTTTCACTTTTTCCCCCATGTAATTATTTTTACCCTCCGGTGTTATTTGTAGCATTTGGGAGCTTCAATTAATAAAAAGGCAGTTGAGAGACATTTTCAGGACATCGGACATGTCCTAGATATGAAAATAGCATGGAAAGACAAAATGACCAAAAGAGTTGCTATTTCGTTTCTTAGCGGCTAAGAAAGACGGCTTAGGAATACGCATTTTCCGAGGCAGTTGTGGAATAATTATCCATCCAATATTACAAATTTATTATTCCAATTTTGAGAAGTTTGGAGAAGGGGGTTTAGCCCGCATTCGGATCGGTGAAAAGATAATTGGCGACTTCGCTAAAGGATAATTATCGTCATCGCTATAAATAGCAGAAAATCGTTTATTAATTCATTTCCTTTCACGATTCCTCGTAAAAGCTCTGATTTCTCTCAACCTTCAAACTCAGATCTACTCTTTGTTACCAATCCGATTTCAAATCTGTTTGAGAATTTGGATTCCTCTCTTCATTCTCTTCATTTTGGTACAGAGTTTTCTGCGTTTCAAAGCAAGTGGAGATCTAGTCGAGCATATATGCTATTGGGTCAGTTCCGTCGCTCAGATTCCGGTAGATTTGATAGTGTCCGAGCGTAGCATGGGTCGTTGTGATTCCGAATCTTCTTTTGGATCGTCAATCGGGTTAGTAACGAATAAATTATGAATTTATACATTTTTCGTATTGCGTTTTGGCCTAGATTGATCTTAGGTTTAACAAAATGGATAATTTGGTGAAAACTCCACATTGATTGAAATGGTTTACAGGTGTTATGATGGAAGACTTCACACAAATATAGCAGTTGGATATACTAATATTGTATTGGTTATATTTCTAGATATTTGGTTGGTTTGAATTCAGTGCAGGTTTTATATCACGGGCCTTGAAGTTGGATTCAAGGACAAAGGAAGATAACAAGTTCAAAAGGACGAAATCAAGGGCCTTGAAGTTGGATGCACGGAACAAGGATTCAAAATGCAGGTACGAGAATTTGTGTTGTCTTCCATCAAGGGGGAGATTGAAAACTCCACCTTGATTGAAATGGTTTACATGTGTTGATGATGGAAGACTTCACACAAATATAGCAGTTGGATATACTAACAATGTATTGGTTATATTTCTAGATATTTGGTTGGTTTGAATTCAGTGTAGGTTTTATATCAAGGGCCTTGAAGTTGGATTCAAGGACAAAGGAAGATAACAAGTTCAAAAGGACGAAATCAAGGGCCTTGAAGTTAGATGCACGGAATAAGGATTCAAAATGCAGGTACGAGAATTTGTGTTGTCTTCCATCAAGGGGGAGATTGAAAACTCCACCTTGATTGAACTGGTTTACAGGTGTTGATGATTGAAGACTTCACACAAATATAGCAGTTGGATATACTAACATTGTATTGGTTATACTTTCTAGATATTTGGTTGGTTTGAATTCAGTGCAGGTTTTATATCAAGGGCCTTGAAGTTGGATTCAAGGACAAAGGAAGATAACAAGTTCAAAAGGACAAAATCAAGGGCCTTGAAGTTGGATGCAGGGAACAAGGATTCAAAATGCAGGTGAAAATTTTATTTGAAGATTCTGTAACGGAAAGATCTCATCAACCAAAGATCTTGTCAACCGAAGGAAGATCTCAACCGAAGATCTTAACCGAAGAATAGACAATATTTTCTAGAAGATTTTCTAAAACAAACGACAAAAATATCTTCTCTCTTGATTCAACAGAAGACGAGAAGATCAAGGAGTAAAAGACTCAACGTGTTCGTAGGGGCTGAAGACTTGTAACGTCTACCTTACGATCTTCATGGAAAAGAAGAATTCATCTTCAAACGGTCATCTCTACAACGGCTAGAAGACCTTTCCTTAGAAGAGTATAAATGAAGATGATGGTCGAAGAAGGAAGATACACAAGCTTACACAAGAAAACATCTTTGTATCCTCAAGCAACCTAATCATCTTCATTCGTTGTTTTTCTTATTCTCATTCATGCAAAAGCTTTATCCCCTTAGAGAGAGAAAACACTAGAGCTCCATTGGAAGATATAAATAGTGTTATACTAGATTGTGTGTTACTTTGCGAAGTAACTAGACTATTATAGCTAGGTTAAGAGTTGGAGCTAAATCGTACCATTGGCTAAAGTGAGAGAAGAAGGGGATTTCTTCTAGTTTGTATCTAAGACTCTTTGAAGCTGATAATAGATAGTTAGATCCTACGGATATACCCTGGGACGGAGAGTAGGCTATTTAGAGCCGAACTTCGTAAACATATCCTTGTGAATCTTTTCAATTCGGCATCATATATACTTTACTATGACTAACTTTGTTTTGCAAGAACAAGAAGTCAAGGCCCTTGAAAAGATTTCCAAAGCCTTGAAATCAAAGTTTCACGAGAAGCACAGATTGACATCAAGGTCCTTGGAAGAAGTTTCAAGGCCTTGAGATTTGGTTTGCGAAAAGTTCCCA
Source organism: Fagopyrum esculentum (assembly GCA_033239045.1). Lineage (NCBI taxonomy): Eukaryota > Viridiplantae > Streptophyta > Magnoliopsida > Caryophyllales > Polygonaceae > Fagopyrum > Fagopyrum esculentum. The sequence continues at coordinate 58,144,420 of BSUD01000004.1, forward strand.
CACTCTATTCAACCCCCCCCCCCTTCTAGAGTATTATTTATATTATTTATATCACCTACCGGTTCTTCAATTGGTATCAAAGCTAGACTCACGTTTATTGATTTAACCATCAGTGAGACTAATCATGAATCCTGTAGGTGATGGCGGATTTGCTCAAGGAAGATCCTCATCCCGACCACCACTCTTTTGTGGCAACAACTTCGCTCATTGGAGAGCACTCATGCGTATGTTCATTATTGACCAGGATATGGAGCTTTGGAGCATTACTCAAAATGGACCTAAAGTTCCAATGACAATGGTTGAAGGCGTCCAAGTCCCAAAGAAGGAATCAGACTTCACACAGGCTAATCTGGACAGTGTGTCAAAGAATTACAAGGCAATGAATCTACTTTACTGTGGATTAGATGCAAATGAATTCAACCGCATCTCATCATGCAAGAGTGCTAAAGAAATATGGGACAAGCTTGTTGTCACTTACGAAGGAACAAGTCAAGTCAAGGAAACAAAGATTAGCATCTTTCTCAAACAATATGAGCTATTCAAGATGAATCCAAATGAAACAGTCAAAGAAATGTTCACTAGATTCACTGAGATCGTGAACAATCTAGACTCACTTGGAAAGATCTTCACAAATGAAGAGAAAGTAAGGAAGGTTCTAAGGAGCTTACCTAAAGTCAAATGGACCAAAGATGACTGCTATTGAAGAAGCTCAAAATCTCACTACTCTTCCTCTTGATGATCTACTTGGAAAACTCATTACACATGAAATGGTTCTTGGTGAAGAAGATGGAGAACTCCCATCCAACTCCAAGAATTTGGCATTAAAATCCAGAAGAGATGAGTTACCATCTGATGAAGAAGATAGTGATGGTGATGATGAAGAAGATGCACTCGCCATGATCTCAAAGGGTCTCGCAAGAATTCTCAAGTTAAAGAAACAATCTGCAAACAGATAACTCCCACGAGCATCAAAACCCCGAGGTAAGTTTTTTAACTTTAATAAGAAAACGAGAGTACTGACTTGTTTTGAATGTGGTGAAACAGATCATTTGGTGAAGAATTGTCCACAAAAGAGGACCAACTTCAAGAAAAATGATCGAAAGAAGAAAGCTATGGTTGCTTCATGGAGTGATTCAGAATCAACAGATGAAAAAGAACAAGCAAACTTGTGTCTTATGGCAGATCATGAAGATGACTCAAATCTGTACATCGGCAATATGGTAAGTACAATTTTGTCTCAACCTGAGATTGACCTTAAACAATTCCTTAAAGATATTATCTTAAGTGATAAGGAACATAGAATAAGGATAAATTCTTTAAAAGAAAAGCTTCATGAACAAGATAAACAATTGAGTGAAATGTCTTTGGAGATTGAAAATCTTAACACAGAAAAGGAAGATCTTGATGACAATATCAAGGCCATGGAATCAGAAAACCTGATTCTCAAGGACAACCTCTCTTCTCTACATCGAAACTATATCGATCTAGAGAAAGAGAAAGTTGATCTGACTTTAATGTGTCAAGACCAGAAGGCATCACTCATTAAGTTTACTCGTTCAAAAGCTAATCTGGAAAGAATGATGGGTGAACAACAATCTTCCCATAACAAAAAGGGTATAGGGTATCATAGGAGCTTTCCTAGAAAACCTACCACCATTTTTGTTATGGCCAAAGGAAGCATTCATATGCCTACCTGCTTCTATTGTTGTAAAAAGGGTCATGTTAAATCCACATGTTCTTATAGAAGAAATGATCCTTATATCATTAGAAACACCTATCCTTTATGTTTAAGGAAACAGGTCAAACAAATTTGGGTTCCTAAAGGTACTAGACCACCAAACATGATCGAACCTGAGTATGAACCAAAATATGTCATTTGGTCGACCCGGAAAGGTTGATGTTTGCTGTTTTGCAGGATATCATCAAGGTAAAGGATCACAAATGAATATTAGATAGTGGTTGCTCAAGACACATGAGTGAAAAGAGTTCTTTATTCTCAGATTTAAAGAAACAATCATTTGGAACTATTACTCTTGGTGATAAAGGAAAGTGTAACATAATTGGCATTGGTAAAATTTGCTATAATTCATCCAACTTTATTGATGATGTTTATTTAGTTGATGGCATGAAATATAATCTGCTAAGTATTTCTCAAATTTGTGATAAAGGCAATAAAGTCATGTTTGATTTAGAAAAATGTGAAGTTCAAGACATAAAGACGGGAGAAGTGTTGCTTACTGCTCCTAGATGTAATAATGTTTATTCTTTTAGTACTAACCAAGTTGCAGGAACTAAGCTAAAATGTCTAAAGGCCTTGACTGATGATCCAAGGCTTTGGCATAAAAGACTTGGCCACATAAGCATGCATACCATGCAAAAGAACTACACTCAAGCTCTTCAAGAACCAGACTGGATCATTGCCATGCAAAATGAATTAAATGAATTTGAGAGGAACAAGGTATGGACTCTTACTTCAAGACCAAAGCAGCAAACATTTATTGGCATGAAATGGTCTTTCGAAACAAATTGGATGAAAGTGGCCAAGTCATACGAAACAAAGCACGACTTGTAGCACAAGGTTATAACCAAGAAGAAGGTATTGATTATGAGGAGACTTTTGCTCCAGTTGCCATGTTAGAAACCATACGTATGCTACTTGCATTTGCATCTTTCATGAGCATAAAACTTTTTCAAATGGATGTAACATGTGCTTTTCTAAACGGCTTCTTAGAAGAAGAAGTCTACATTGCTCAACCTCTTGGTTTTGAAAATGATGAATTTCCAGATCTTGTTTTTAAATTAGACAAAGTTCTTTACGGTCTTAAGCAAGTTCCTCGAGCTTGGTATGAAAGATTGTCTAAATATCTTCTTGAAAACAATTTTAAAAGAGGTTTGATTGATAAAACATCTATTATACATACTAAAACAGAGTACATGATTTGATGACGTGGCGCGCTGTGGAAGCAGCAATCAAATGGAGCTCCCACAATTTTTTGGCCAATAAATCTTTATTTTTTAAGCCATAAAATCTTTTTTTCCTAAACTAACACACTGCTATTCAAAATTATACGTAACTTTTTTTGTTTGAGATTCTCCAAGATTTTATAGGCCAATAAATCTTTATTTTTTGTGGGAGGAAAGCTTTTTTTTACTAACCTAACAAACTTCTATTCAAAATTGTACGTAACTTTTTTTTTTTTTTGAGATTTTCCAAGATTTTATAGGTTATAGACAAATCTCCTTTTTATTTTTATTATTTATAAGCCAATAACTTTTTTTTTACTAAACCTTAATTATTTTGTAAAATATGAATTTTGTTATCCCACATCGATTATCAGAGAAGGATGACACTTTGACAGCATGTATAAATAGACCTCAAATGTTCGAAAATTATACAAATCATACATTTTCGGACCTTTTGGTCAGAATCAAGTATAATACTTATTATACCGGATTAGCATTTGTATGTGGAGTGGATTGTTGTGACCTACTAATTCGTAGGTCCTTTTGATCTAATGATTTTTGGGTCATTTTGATCTAATGATTTTTGGGTCGTTTTGATCTAATGATTTTTGGGTCGTTTTGATCTAATAATTTTTGGATCGTTTTGACCTACAGATTTTTGGATCGTTTTGACCTATAGATTTTTGGGTCGATTTGACCTAATAATTTGTGGGTCGTTGTGACCCAATAATTTGTGGGTCGTTGTGACCCAATAATTTGTGGGTTGTTATGACCCATTGATTTGTGGGTCGTTATGACCCACTGATTTGTGTGTCATTGTGACCCACTAATTTGTGTGTCATTGTGACCTATTGATTCGTGGGTCGTTATGAGCTACTAATTTGTGGTTGTTGTGACCTACTAATTCATGGGTCGTTGTAACCTACTAATTAGTGGGTCTTTGTGACCTAATAATTTATGGGTCGTTGTGACCTACTAATTTGTGGGTCCTTAAAATCTACTGATTTGTGGGTTGTTTGTGACCTACTAATTTGTGGAGGTGACCTACTGATTCATGGGTCGTTGTAACCTACTAATTCGTGAGTCGTTGTGACCTAATAATTTATGGGTCCTTGTGACCTACTAATTTGTGGATCCTTAAAATCTATTGATTTGTGGGTTGTTTGTGACCTACTAATTTGTGGACCGTTGAACTATTAAATTCGTAATTTTTATTTTATCAATATAATAAATATACATCTATATACTTTACTAAAACAAAAAACACTAATTCTTGACGTGTCATCCCACGTTTTTTCTCTAATTAAACTTTTTATTAAATCACGAATTAAGCTAATAAATCCTTTTTTTACTAAATCATAATCAGAATCTTTGATTATTTTGTAAAATAAAAATTAAGACTCCTTATTTTTATCGGATTAAAATTTTTTACTAAATCTCGAATTAAGCCAATAACTTTTTTTTACTAAACCTTAATTATTTTGTAAAATATGATTTTGTTATCCCACATCGGTTATCAGAGAAGGATGACACTTTGACAACATGTATAAATAGACCTCAAATGTTTGAAGATTATACAAATCATACATTTTCGGACCTTTTGGTCGGAATCAAGTATAATACTTATTATACCGGATTAACATTTGTATGTGGAGTGGATTGTTGTGACCTACTAATTCGTAGGTCCTTTTGATCTAATGATTTTTGGGTCGTTTTGATCTAATGATTTTTGGGTCGTTTTGATCTAATGATTTTTGGGTCGTTTTGATCTAATGATTTTTGGATCGTTTTGACCTACAGATTTTTGGATCGTTTTGACCTATAGATTTTTAGGTCGATTTGACCTAATAATTTGTGGGTCGTTGTGACCCAATAATTTGTGGGTCGTTGTGACCTAATAATTTGTGGGTCGTTATTACCCACTGATCTGTGTGTCATTGTGACCCACTGATTTGTGTGTCATTGTGACCTATTGATTCGAGGGTCGTTATGAGCTACTAATTTGTGGTTGTTGTGACCTACTAATTCATGAGTCGTTGTAACCTACTGATTTGTGGGTCTTTGTGACCTAATAATTTATGGGTCGTTGTGACCTACTAATTTGTGGGTCCTTAAAATCTACTGATTTGTGGGTTGTTTGTGACCTACTAATTTGTGGAGGTGACCTACTGATTCATGGGTCGTTGTAACCTACTGATTCGTGGGTCGTTGTGACCTAATAATTTATGGGTCCTTGTGACCTACTAATTTGTGGATCCTTAAAATCTATTGATTTGTGGGTTGTTTGTGACCTACTAATTTGATCTAATGATTTTTGGATCGTTTTGACCTACAGATTTTTTGATCGTTTTGACCGATAGATTTTTGGGTCGTTGTGACCCACTGATTTGTGGGTCGTTGTGACCCAATGATTTGTGGGTCGTTGTGACCCAATATGTTGTGGGTCGTTATGACCCACTGATTTGTGTGTCATTGTGACCCACTGATTTGTGTGTCATTGTGACCTATTGATTTGTGGGTCGTTGTGACCTACTAATTTGTGGGTTGTTGTAACCTACTGATTCATGGGTCGTTGTAACATACTGATTCGTGAGTCGTTGTGACCTAATAATTTATGGATCCTTGTGACCTACTAATTTGTGGGTCCTAAAAATCTATTGATTTGTGGGTTGTTTGTGACCTACTAATTTGTGGACCGTTGAACTATTAAATTCGTAATTCTTATTTTATCAATATAATAAATATACATTTATATACTTTACTAAAACAAAAAACACTAATTCTTGACGTGTCACCCCACGTTTTTTCTCTAATTAAACTTTTTATTAAATCACGAATTAAGCTAATAAATCCTTTTTTTACTAAATCATAATCAGAATCTTTGATTATTTTGTAAAATAAAAAATAAGACTCCATATTTTTATCGGATTAAATTTTTTTACTAAATCTCGAATTAAGCCAATAACCTTTTTTTACTAAACCTTAATTATTTTGTAAAATATGAATTTTGTTATCCCACATCGGTTATCAAAGAAGGATGACATTTTGACAACATGTATAAATAGACCTCAAATGTTTGAAGATTATACAAATCATACATTTTCGGACCTTTTGGTCAGAATCAAGTATAATACTTATTATACCGGATTAACATTTGTATGTGGAGTGGATTGTTGTGACCTACTAATTCGTAGGTCCTTTTGATCTAATGATTTTTGGGTCGTTTTGATCTAATGATTTTTGGATCGTTTTGACCTATAGATTTTTAGGTCGTTGTGACCCACTGATTTGTGGGTCGTTGTGACCCACTGATTTGTGGGTCGTTGTGACCCAATAATTTGTGGGTCGTTGTGACCCAATATGTTGTGGGTCGTTATGACCCACTGATTTGTGTGTCATTGTGACCCACTGATTTGTGTGTCATTGTGACCCACTGATTTGTGTGTCATTGTGACCTATTGATTCGTGGGTCGTTGTGACCTACTAATTTATGGGTTGTTGTGACCTACTAATTCATGGGTCGTTGTAACCTACTGCTTCGTGGGTCGTTGTGACCTACTAACTTGTGGACTGTTGAACTATTAAATTCGTAATTCTTATTTTATCAATATAATAAATATACATCTATATACTTTACTAAAACAAAAAACACTAATTCTTGACGTGCCACCCTACGTTTTTTCTCTAATTAAACTTTTTTTTAAATCACGAATTAAGCTAATAAATCCTTTTTTTACTAATGCTGATGTGGCGCTCCACATTTTTATCGGATTAAATCTTTTACTAAATGACGAATTAAGCCAATAACTTTTTTTTACTAAACCTTAATTATTTTGTATAATATGAATTTTGTTATCCCACATCGGTTATCAAATAAGAATAACACTTTGACAACATGTATAAATAGACCTACAAGGTTTGAAGATTATACAAATCATAAATTTCTAGACCTTTTGAGTCGTTGTAACCTACTGATTTTTGGATCGTTGTAACCTACTTATTTATAGTTCGTCTTGACCTAATGATTTGTGGGTCGATTTGATCTAATAATTTGTGGGTCGTTGTGACGCACTGATTTGTTGGTCGTTGTAACCTATGAATTTGTGGGTCGTTGTGACCTATGAATTTGAGGGTAGTTGTGACCTATGAATTTGTGGGTCGTTGTGACCTATTGATTCGTGGGTTGTTGTGACCTATTGATTTTTGGGTAGTTGTGACCTACTGATTCGTGGGTCGTTGTGACCTACTGATTTGTGGGTCGTTGTGACCTACTGATTCGTTGGTCAGTGTAACCTACTGACTTGTGGTCGTTTGTGACCTACTGATTTGTGGATCGTTGAACTATTAAATTCGTAATTCTTATTTTATCAATATACTAAATATACATCAATATAATTTATTAAAACAAAAGACAATAATTCTGACGTGGCGCCCCACGTTTTTTCTCGGATTAAAATTTTTACTAAATCACGAATTAAGCTAATAAATCTTTTTTTTACTAAACCGTAATTATTTTGTAAAATATAAATTTTGTTATCCCACATCGGTTATTAGAGAAATATAATAGTTTGACAACATTTATAAATAGACCTATAAGGTTTGAAGATTATACAAAGCATACATTTCTGGACCTTTTGGTCAGAATCAAGTATAATACTTATTCATACCGGATTAGTATTTGAATGTGGATTGTTGTTACCTACTAATTCGTAGGTCATTTTAACCTAATGATTTGTGGGTCGTTTTAATCTAATAGTTTGTGAGTCGTTGTGACCTATTGATGCTTGTGTCCTTGTGACCTAATGATTTGTCGGTCCTTATGATCTAATGATTTGTGGGTCATTGTAATCTAATGATTTGTGGGTCCTTGTGACCTATTAATTTGTGGGTTGTTGTAACCTATTAATTTGTGTTTCATTTGTGACCTATTGATATATGGGTCGTTTGTGACCTACTGAGCTACTGATTTTTGAATCGTTGTGACCTACTTATTTGTGGGTCGTTGTGACCTACTGATTTGTGAGTCGTTATGAGTTGTGATCTACTAATTTGTGGGGGTCATTGTGATCTACTAATTTTCGTTGTGACCTACTGATTTGTGGTTCGTTTGTGACCTACTGATTTGTGGGTCGTTTGTGACCTACTAATTTGTGGACCGTTGAACTATTAAATTTGTAATTTTTATTTTATCAATGTACTAATTATACATATATATTCTATATACTTTACTAAAACAAAAGACATTAATTATGACGTGGCGCCCCCACGTTTTTTCTCGGATTAAACTTTTTACTAAATCACGAATTAAGCTAATAAATCTTTTTTTAATTAAACCATAGTTATTTTGTAAAATATGATTTTTGTTCTTCCACATCGATTATGAGGAAAGGATGACACTTCGAAAAAAAGTATAAATAGATGTAGAGTGTTTGAGGCTTATAAAATTCATACATTTCTGAACCTTTTGGTCAGAATCAAATATAATACTTAATCATATCGGATTAGTATTTGTATGTAATCATTGTTGTAACACCCCAAATTCTCGGAACTCGGGGAGCTACTGGTTAGGACCTCACAATGGGTCCCGACCTTGGTTTCACAACAACATTACTTGGATCTTACAACAAGGCACAAATGTATTTAAAACAATTTCTAAAACATAATATTTTTTTTTTGGTATAAACGTACACATGTGACAGCCTTACAAACATATATAAAGATACATAACATGCATGACGTATGGAAGACTCCCCCGTCCCCATCTAATGAGTACGTGGACCCGGCTGACCATCCGTTCCGGATCTCTCTGCAACTGTCTATCTCTACAGATCTACAACACGGATAAACCGTTAGCTAACTATCCAAATATAAGCAAAAAAGATAACAGCACAAACACAAGCAGAAACAAAATAAACAAACATCATGCTGGCACTCAACCGTTTATTATCTATTATTTAAGTGATTCACATTATTCAATTTAAGTTGTGGCACGAGAATTATTATTAGTTCTCGCCTCCGTTCCTTATCCAACTGGTGTAGGTCTAGCTGACTTCCACTGGTAGCATCACTACAAACCACGTATGGACTAGTCCCGAAAGAAACCCCCAGTGCCCGCAAGCTACTGAACAGAATGCCACCGCCCGTTACTCTTAGGCCAAAATATAGGTCGGTAATTATATATCACAACCTATCTCCATAAACATTTCAATCACACACCACCATCATCATTTATACTCATATTTAGAAGTCAACTAAGTAAGCCCAAAGGACTTACCTGATATAAAGCTCGACTCTCTGTAAACCAACTCGCTTTGTAAACTGTAGCAACTCAGTTGCCTGTCAAAGGAGATAAGTGCATTAGCACACTCCTACGTAGTTAGAAGTCTAAGACTTCTAAAATAGAATAATATATTAAGACATAACTAGTTGCAGTATTAATTTAGGGTAAAATGACCATTTTACCCTTGGTCCCGAAATTCCCGAAAATTCTAAAATTCATGTCTAAACTCCTATTTGAGATTCTAAAATCATTTCTAACTCCCAAAGCTTCGTTTGGTTCCAAGCTAACATTTTTCCTATGTTACTATTTTCCGGGAAATCGTAAAGGTCTAACTTCGATTCCAAATATAAAATTCGTAACCGCTTATAAAAATTCCGACTTAAAACCCTAGATTATCTATGATGTCCTATCTAACTTTAGGAGAAAGGATTTCTCCAAACTGTTCATTCAACAGTTTTATAAAAATTCCTAAAGTTGACTACTCCCTTTACAAATTCTATACTTAGCCAAAATCTGAGTACACTTTGAAAAATCATAACTCCTAAACCACTCACTGGAATTATCCCAAATTTTAATATGATCTACAACAAGATGTCAACTATATCATATCAAAAATTCAAGCCTAACAGAGATCAAAAGCCTATTCTAAACTATCTCACAAAACAGCATCCCATGCTGTTTTTCTCAACTCGGCACATTTATAAAACTGAACTTTGAAACCTCATATCTCTCAAACCATAACATGGATTCCTCTGAAATTTTAGTATGATCTACTATACTATATCAACTATAACTTGTCCGAAATTCAAGTCTAACAGAAGTCAATAACCCCTCCAAATTTATTCTACAAAACTGCATCTCAAGCAAATTTCCTCAAACTCAGCACACTTAGAAAACTGCATGAGAAGCCAACTTGCTAAACTCATATCTCCTAAACTATAACTCAAAATAGGCTCAAATTTCAGTATGTTCTACACTGCAATACCGACAACAACATATCCAAAAACCAGGAGCAAAGAAAGAGTCTAACTTACCCAAATCTAGGCTCAAAGTCGGTTGTTCAACACTTCTTGAAACTCGGAAGAAATAGCATGAATCTGTACCAGCTCCTCTATGGCTGTTCTGGGTAGATTTAGGAGACATAAAAGGGCACTCATTAGGCATGAATTACATGGGCGGAAGTGCAAGAAAGAGAGATGAACAAGCCTTACTCGATTACACGACTCGAGGAGACTAATGAAGGGGTGCAAGGCTGCTGTTGTCGTGTGTGCGGCTGCTGAGAGGGACTGCTGCTGTCTTCGATCGGGTGTAGTTGAAAGGAGAGGCGAGTGCCGGCCTGCCTGAAGCAAATTCCAGACGTTGCACGTGAAGTAAGATGGCGCGAGATGAACGCCGTAGATCGGGTGCCGGAATGAGAAGGATTGATTCTCTCGTTGTCGATTGTACACAAAAGTGAGCGAGACTGCAGAAGGAAAGACAAGGACGAGTGGTGCGTTGCTGCTAGGCGGGAGATGGAGACGTGCAGAGGAGTGCTCAGTCCGGGTTTCGTCTAGGTTTGTCGCTGGTTGTGGGGGAGGCTTGTGTGTACGTTTGTATCGTTCCGGCTTGTGTAGAAGTTCCGAATGATTGACAGAAGGGAGATACGCAGCATAGAAGAGAGCGAGATCTGGGCTGCGATTCTGGACGTGTGAACGCTGCTGTATTAGGCAGTTAAGGCTACGGTTTCATTAAGGAAGGAAGATCAAGAGGGAAGCGTGATTTCAGGAGTCGTTTCATTCAACGTACCCCTAGTCCAGCTCAGCTCCACGTAGGCAAGAGGAAACTCCCAATGATGCTGCAGCGGGCTCTTCTTGTTGGGCTGGCGGAGGCATTAACGCTACTGGGCTGCAGCAGCTGGGCTGCAGAGGGCTGAAGCTGGCAAGCTGAAAGGAGATCACGGACTGGGCTGTACAAGGCAAGCAGTGGCCGGCTGGGCTTGTCACAGACTCGTCACAGACTTGTCTGGCCTTGTCACAGACTCGTCACAGACTTGTCTGGCCTTGTCACAGCTTCGTCACAGACTTGTCCAGACCTTGTCACAGCTTCGTCACAGACTTGTCAACGACGAGTCATATTCTAAATTAGGGTTTGGGGCTAAACTTATTATTTTATGTGAAGTCAAGGGATCGGAACTGGTAGGCTACGGAATAGACGGATACGGATCATGTTATAGTTTAGGATTGGTTATAATAATCCTATCATTTTATGTGAAGGTAAGCTACATAAAATGATAAAATTTTATAAAGATCCTATCATTTTATGTGAAGGGAAGCTACATAAAATGATAAATTTTATAATAATGTGTCTAACTAAGTAGACAGATATGGGTCAACTGATCGAGATCGGGTTTGTTACAGAAATAAACGGAATAAAAATTCCGGATATTACAATTGTGACCTACTAATTTTTGGTCGTTTTGACCTAATGATTTTTGGGTCGTTGTGACCTAATGATTTGTGGGTCGTTGTGCTCTTGTGGGTCCTTGTGATCTACTAATTTGTGGGTCCTTGTAACCTACTGATTCCTGGACCGTTGAACTATTAAATTCGTAATTCTTATTTATCAATATACTAAATATACATCTATATTCTGCATATTTTACTAAAACATACGAAACTAATGCTGACGTGGCGCTCCTATGTTTTTTCTCGGATTAAATTTTTTTACTAAATCACAAATTAAGCCAATTAATCTTTTTTTACTAATTGAATTCGTATCAGATTATGGTATTTTTAAATTATATGATTATTCTTTTTCTTTAAATTATTATTTATTAAATAATAAATTAGATTTTAAAAAAAATTTATTAGTATAAAACTTATTAATGATCAACACATGGGTTACGTGGTCTCATTTACTATGTAACACTTGACGCGTTATTTATACGAGCTCATAACATATAACTAATAAAGTTAACAACATATAATATAGTAAAAAAAATGTAATATGATAAGCTATTTTATTAACAAACCCGCACAAGGTGCGGGATATACACTAGGGAGGATATACCACGTTGCACCTGGGTCTGGAGAGAGGTACTGCTTGAGGGTTTTGCTGAATCATATTAAGGGTCCTACATGCTACGAGGAAATTCGGACAATCAACGGTACACTATATGCCACATTTAGAGAAGCATGTTATGCTATGGGGTTGTTGGATGACGACCGGGAATACATTGACGGTATAAAAGAAGCAAGTTTTTGGGGAACTGTTGGTTATCTTCGAAATTTATTCGTCATGTTGTATCTCTCAGGTAGCATGTCGTCGCCTCATCTGGTTTGGGCCGAAGTATGGAAGTACTTATCTGATGATATTCTTGCACGACAAAGAAGGGTGTTGCGTAATAATGGTATGCTTTCTTTCATGTATATGAATTTAATTCGAGTTTTGCATTATTTTTTCAATTTGTTTATATATTTTGTACTAGGTAAGTAAACATGTTTAACTTGGTTTATTTGTACGTAGATTTGCAATTAGATGATGTCGTGCTGCAAAAATTACGCCTTGGTTGAGATAGAGAAACTTTTACAAAGGAACGACGGCAGTTTGAAGACGAATAAGTCTATGCCTTATCGTGACGAAGCCTTGATTATGGAGCAGCATAATAGACTAATTCAAGATGAACTAAACTATGATCGATCCCAGTTATCTTTGGACCATGACAGATTGGTTTCCAGTTTCACCGACGAGTAGAGGGGAGTGTATGATCAGATTATGTGTGCTGTGTCCGCCGATAAGGGGAGGTGTTTTTTCATTATAGATACGGTGGAACAGGAAAGACTTTTATATGGAGATCCCTTTCAGCTGGTTTGAGGAGTAAAGGTAAGATCGTTCTAACAGTTGCTTCGAGTGGTAATGCAGCTCTCTTGCTTCTAGGCGGTAGAACCGCTCATTCGAGGTTTGGCATCCCAATAAATGTTGACGAAAGTTCAACATGCAACATTCGTGCAGGTATAAACCTTATTATTCAATTATTAAAACTTCTTTTTTAATATATTGTTCATATTACACTGAACAATATATTAATGTTTTAATCTTATATGTTTAGGTACGGATCTGGCTGAGTTAGTGTCAAAGACAAAGCTGATAATATGGGATGAAGCACCCATGGTTAACAAATGTTGTTTTGAAGCGCTCGATAGAAGTTTAAGGGACGTCATGTGATCTTATAATCCAGACTGCTCACTTCTCCCGTTTGGTGGTAAGGTTGTCGTTTTTTGTGGTGATTTTAGACAAATATTGCCTGTTGTAAGTCATGGAAGTAGACATGATATTGTCTTTGCTGCAATCAATGCGTCATATTCGTGGGATCACTGCACGGTGCTTAGATTAACTCAAAACATGAGGGTTATACGTGGAGTTACTGAATTAGAAGCTCGAAAGGCTAAGGAGTTTTCAGATTGGATATTGGGCATTGGAGATGGCACGGAAGGTGAAAGTGTTAATGGAGAAGCTCAGATTACCATCCCCGAAGATCTCCTACTTGCATCTACAGGTGACCCGATTGCAACTATTGTTGACCATGTATATCCTTTGAGTTACAATATTCAGGATCCACCGACCTACTTTCAAGAAAGAGTTATTCTCGCCCCTACCAACGAGATTGTTGAGAAGGTTAATGACTATATTCTATCACTGATACCTGGAGACGTGACAGAGTACTTGAGTTCGGATAGTATATGTCCAAGCGAAGGTTCTCTTGATGATGGTTTCTACTCGAGCGAGTTCTTGAACTGCATCAAGTGTTCTGGGTTTCCGAACCATGTCTTGAGACTGAAAGTTGGAATTCCAATTATGTTGATGAGAAACATTGATCAGTTTGCAGGGTCGTGTAACGGAACCAGACCGATAGTTAGGAGACTTGGAAAACAAATCATCGAGGCAGAAATAATATATGGAAACAATATAGGTCATAAGGTCTTCATTCCGCGAACAGTTCTTACACCCACAGACTTGAAAATTCCTGTAAAATTTCGAAGGAGACAGTTCCCAGTTATGGTATGTTTTGCTATGACTATAAATAAAAGTCAAGGTCAGTCCCTTGCACAGGTTGGAATATATTTGCCTAGACCGGTCTTCAGTCACGGCCAATTATATGTCGCTATCTCAAGAGTGACGAGCAGGGATGAATTAAGGATTATGATATGTGACCCTAAGGGCAAGGTTCAAGATACTACAACTAATGTTGTATTCGACGAAGTTTTTCGCAACATAATTTAAGGTACGTTAGAATTTCTTCTTCATTTTATTTCGTTTTCAATCAATAATATCAAGCAATCATAACCCGTCCTTGAGCTTACACTTATATAAAATTTATCTTCTTCTCTTTTTCAGGATCGGACTGTCGCGCATGTGCTCGAGGTTTCACGTCAAAGGTTATCATCGTGATTTCTATTATATTAAATGTACACAATTTTAACTGTTTTTTGACATTATTAATATTGTGGTTTTTATAATACAGAGATAGTGGACACTCCTGGCTTGGTATGCCCCGAACTGGGTCAACAACTATGTTGTTATTATTTTTCTTATATGCGTATACTATTTAACATAAACATTCGTAATCAAATCAACAAAATATAATAAGAAAAATAAATCTATAAAAAATTACTCATACAAAAAAAAACTGTAAGAAATATATTTTCAAATACCCGTGCACGGCACGGGCGCTAAACTAGTTGTTTATCAAAACTAGAGGCAACGACATTCTAGTAGTACAAATCTATGTTGATGACATATTATTCGGTGCTACTAATGATTCCCTTTACAAGGAATTTTCAGATATTATGTGCAGGAAATTTGAGATGAGCTTCATGGGAGAGCTAAATTTCTTTCTTGAACTTCAAGTTACACAAGCAAAGAAAGGAATTTTCCTCAATCAAAGTAAGTATACTAAAGACTTGCTTAAAAATTACAAAATGGATCAATCTAAGGTTGCAAAGACTCCTATGAGTTCAACACTTTCGCTAGATCATGACAAGAATGGCAAAAGTGTAGTACAAAAGGAGTATCGAGGTATGATCGGTTCATTGTTGTATCTAACTGCTAGCCGTCCTGGCATTATGTTTAGCGTGTGCATGTGTGCAAGATTTCAAGCTAATCCTAAAGAGTCACACTTGATAGCTGTGAAAAGAATTTTTCGGTATCTCAATGGCACTAAGGATCTAGGGTTATGGTACCCACGTCAAAGCTCGTTTCATCTTGTTGGCTATTCAGATGCAGACTTTGCAGGTTATAAGGTCGATAGAAAAAGTAACTCTGGATGTTGCCAATTCTTAGGGTCATCCCTAATCAGTTGGCACTCCAAGAAGCAAAATTATGTTGCCCTATCCACAACTGAAGCTCAATACATAGCTGCAGGAGCTTGTTGTGCTCAAATTCTCTAGATTGCTCAACAACTTCGTGACCTTGGTTTTTACTTGAGAGGTATTCCTATAAAATGTGATAATACTAGTGCTATTTCTATAACCAAAAATCTTGTGCAGCATTCAAGGACTAAGCATATTGATGTAAGGCATCACTTCATACGTGATCATGTTAAAAAAAGGTGATGCTTCGATTTCTTTTATCTCAACTAAATTGCAGCTTGCAGATATCTTTACCAAGCCTCTTCTTGAGGAACAATTTTATTTTATTAGATTGGAGCTTGGTATGTTGAACAAGGAAGCATTAACGTAGGGGGAGTAAACGAGTTTTAATCGTTCCTACGCATGCAGCCCAATTGATGTTTTCAAGGGTCTTGAAATAAAATTCAAGGGGCCTTGAAACATAGTTCAAAGGGTACAAAAATAAAACGGATCAATTAGAAATTCATATCTTTTAGATATTGAATTATCTAATTTTTATTCCTTAAAAGGGATTTCAAAAGGTTTTGTTTTCAGATTCAAAGGATTCTGAAAAGTGGTTACCAAAATTTATGGAAGGAATTTTTATCACTCAAGATCTTAAAAATCTTTTGATCTTACATTGATTAGACTTCTTCCCATAAAAACCTCTTCTCTTCCCTCTTTATTTCTTCCGATTCCCTTTTCCTTTGAAAGAACGGTGCTTTACTCTTCTGATTTTCCAAAACCCTCTTCATCTTCTTCTCAAAATTTTCTCAATGGCTCCCAACAGATCTTCAATCAACGAAGCAACATCTTTAGTTCCAAAACGACAGAGGGTCGTTCAAGTTTCATCCGACTCTGACTCAAGTTCCGACTCTGGATCGAGTTCGAGTTCATCAGGGTTCTCTAGTGACGCAGTATTTTTGCTAGAACAGGTTTCCATCAAGCTAGTTCATCAACCCAACAGCAGCTAAAAAGTGGGTCATGGAGTATGATGACCGCTATCAATGTATGTGTGAGGGAGTACACTGTGAACTGTTTACTTGCTCGTCTATGCCGGGTCTTGAAGCGCTCCAAGCAAGCTCTATATGTATTATGTTGAATTCAGGAGAATCGTCATATCCTTGACTAACCAGACTGTTCTACGCCAACTTGACGGCAAGGCGTGAAAGAGGGGAGTGGATTCTAGATTCGGTTATCAAAGGTAAGAAAATCACCCTCACTTCTGAAATTTTAGCAGATATCTTTGGAATTCCTCTGTATGATGCTTCAGAAGACTCAAACCCTGCTAGAACTTTAAGGATAGCTAAAGAACAACTTCTCCTTCCTAATGCCTTATCACCACCAACCATCACCTATTTAACTCTGGAGGCTAGAATAGTTTATGCTTTTATAGACAGATGCATAGTCCCTAGAGTTGCCAACAAAGAGATTATAACCAACTCTGTGCTAATCTTGACTTACAATGCGTTGAATGGGTTGAAGGTAAATCTGCCTGAAATTCTCTTGTCTCATATCGTGAATGTAATTAATTCTCCAAGTATCAGTCACCTTATGAAAATTTGCTTCTCTTAATATTCATATATTTTTCAGTAGATTTTTCTGGTGAGGGGTTGCATCTTTACAATGGAGGATTAGATGAAGCATTCTTTGAGACCATAGGAATTAAGAAGACTCAAGAGGGGTTTCGTATTGTGTGGGTGTTAATGGAGCAGCCTGAATGGAATTTTACTACACAGCAGCGGCTGGAATTTGTGGAAAAGTCATTGACCTCACTAAGATTTGATTTTGCGAATTTTAGAGTTTCAATGACTGATAAGATGGACCAAACTCAAGACTTACTGGGCATTCTCAATTAGAAAATTAATCAGAGGAGGATGGACATGAGACTCATAAGGATGCTGAGAAGGTTATGGATCAATGTCATAAGATTATCAAAGATAAACCCATTCGTCAGCCATTGCTAGAAAATCCAGATATCTTGACAATTGAAGAATTTGGGGTGGTCAAGAAGTATGCCAAGGATTCTACACAAAGAGGAACAGACTTATCTCTCAAAGAATGTGATCTTGCTGATACAAAGGATCGGTGGAGAGATATGTGCCTACGAGACTATTATGGGAAGTGAAGTTTCTACAAGTGGTACAAGGAAAACTGAAGCTCTCGGCATGTCATGAGTTTTTGAAAAACATTTTTTTAGTTTGGAAATACATTTGGTTTTGGGTCTCTAATCGTATTTTAAGACTTCCTGCTTTAACTGCTTTTTCTCCCTTGTTGAAAGACAAAGGAGGAAAAAGATGATCCGACATTTCGATATACTACATTATGCATTTTTAGTTTTGAGATTTTCATATGCATTGCTAAACTAACAAATGCAGGTATGGGAATTTGTGTTGTCATCCATCAAGGGGGAGATTGAAAACTCCACCTTGATTAAAATGGTTTACAGGTGTTGATGATGGAAGACTTCACACAAATATAGCAGTTGTACTAACAATGTACTGGTTATATTTCTAGATATTTGGATGGTATGAATTCAGTGCAGGTTTTATATCAAGGGGCTTGAAGTTGGATTCAAGGACAAAGGAAGATAACAAGTTCAAAAGGACGAAATCAAGGGCCTTGAAGTTGGATGCACGGAACAAGGATTCAAAATACAGGTACGAGAATTTGTGTTGTCTTCCATCAAGGGGGAGATTGAAAACTCCACCATGATTGAAATGGTTTACATGTGTTGATGATGGAAGACTTCACACAAATATAGCAGTTGGATATAATAACAATGTATTGGTTATATTTCTAGATATTTGGTTGGTTTGAATTCAGTGCACGTTTTATATCAAGGGCCTTGAAGTTGGATTCAAGGACAAAGGAAGATAACAAGTTCAAAAGGACGAAATCAAGGGCCTTGAAGTTGGTTGCACGGAACAAGGATTCAAAATGCAGGTGAAGATTTTATTGGAAGATTCCGTACCGGAAAGATCTCATCAACCAAAGATCTTGTCAACCGAAGGAAGATCTCAACCGAAGATCTTAACCGAAGAATAGAGAATCTTTTCTAGAAGATTTTCTAAAACAAACGGCAAAAATATATTTTCTCTTGATTCAACAGAAGACGAGAAGAACAAGGAGTAAAAGACTCAACGTGTTCGTAGGGGCTGAAGACTTGCAACGTCTACCTTACGATCTTCATGGAAAAGAAGATTCATCTTCAAACGGTCATCTCTATAACGGCTAGAAGACCTTTCCATAGAAGAGTATAAATGAAGATGATGGTCGAAGAAGGAAGATACACAAGCTTACACAAGAAAACAGCTTTGCATCCTCAAGGAACCTAATCATCTTCATTCGTTATTTTTCTTTCTCTCATTCACGCAAAAGCTTTATCCCCTTAGAGAGAGAAAACACTAGAGCTCCATTGGAAGATCTAAATAGTGTTATACTAGAGTGTGTGATACTCTGCGAAGTAACTAGGCTATTATAGCTAGGTTAAGAGTTGGAGCTAGATCGTAGCATTGACTACAGTGAGAGAAGAAGGGGATTTCTTCTAGTTTGTATCTATGACTCTTTCAAGCTGATAATAGATAGTTAGATCCTACGGATATACCCTGGGACGGAGAGTAGGCTATTTAGAGCCGAACTTCGTAAGCATATCCTCGTGTCAATCTTTTCAATTCCGCATCATATATACTTTACTCTGACTAACTTTGTTTTGCAGGAGCAAGAAGTCAAGGCCCTTGAAAAGATTTTCAAAGCCTTGAAATCAAAGTTTCACGAGAAGCACAGATTGACATCAAGGCCCTTAAAAGAAGTTTCAAGGCCTTGAGATTTGGTTTGCGAAAAGTTTCCACACTCTATTTAACCCCATTCTAGAGTATCATTTATCTTATTTATATCACCTATCGGTTCTTCAATTGGAAATTCCATTATGCTCGTTATATTACTCTGGTGATTATGGGTTGTTTGTTTGATGAAATCTAATGACAGGTGGGTTCAAAAACTAATTGCGGGCAAAACGTTATTCTGGTGAAGTTAATTAATTGATTAAATATTAATTAAATATTAATTAATTAAATTAGGATTATAATTGAGATTGAGGAATGTTGATTGGATGATACCTTTAGAGGTTTGAGGAATTGTGAGATGTTGAGTTTATGGATTGATAGTTATGATCTTTGAGGATATTCGATGAGATATTGAGCATTATGTTATGGTTTATGATCTTGCAGGATCTTGAAGACTAGGAGGTGGAATCTCCAAGCCTGTGGATATTGATTGATATTTTGTGTGCCTTGTTTATACAAGCGTTGATCGTTTCATGAGGGAAACCGTGATTACTGTTATTTGGATTACCTTGTGACTTAGCTGACTTCTATGTGTTAGCATGATTGTAATAGTGGTGTATGTGTGTGTGTGTTATTGTAACTGATCACCCAAATTGGACTATGATGACCATATGTGTTTAATTGACTCAAGTGTAATATAACTGGGCGGTGACATCACTATCTAGCTCTGTCTAGAGTTGGGAGATTCTCTGCGACCAACTTGGCGGGTAGACGATGATATATATATCAACCCATTCCTCGCAAGTATACGGGGACATAGACGAGGGTTGGAGGATCCTCGTATCACAATCTAAGTTAAATTAGTAATGGTATAACTTAATAAAGATAATAAACGGTTTATATGTGTGAGCATACATTGTGGTTATTGGTACTACGTGTTGTGTGTGCTATTACGTTATTCTTATTCGTAGGTTGTCAGTTAACGGTTTATACCGTGTTGTAGATCTTTTGCAAGATAGGAGGACTGCAGAGTGATCTGGAGGAGTGATCAACCGAGGACTTCCGTACATCTAGGATGTTATGGGTTGGGTTATGAATATATATGATGTCGTTTGATACTCGGTTGTGGGTTTTGTATATATTATGAAACTTGATATTTCTGTTTTATAAAGGTTGTTTTATATTTATTTGTGCCTTGTTGTAAGATACAGTAAACTTGTTGTCATGTTAGGGTCAAGACTCACTGTGAGGTCCTAGCCCCGTAGCACTCCGAGTCCTACGAATTTGGGGTGTTATAAACATGGTATCAGAGCCTTAGGTTGACAACAATGGCACTTGCAATCTTCTTGAAAGGCCGAATAGATAAATAAACAAA
The DNA here is from genome assembly GCA_033239045.1 of Fagopyrum esculentum. Classification (NCBI taxonomy): domain Eukaryota; kingdom Viridiplantae; phylum Streptophyta; class Magnoliopsida; order Caryophyllales; family Polygonaceae; genus Fagopyrum; species Fagopyrum esculentum. The sequence goes on from BSUD01000004.1 coordinate 58,165,189, forward strand.
ACCCGAAAGGGATTTGAGTTTGCGAAAGGAATTTGATTTTAAAAACGTGTTCATAATCGATTTGGGATAGAATGTACGGGAAGCCATCACTCCTTCCATGGATCTCAACATTTTAGTTATATATATATATGTATGTATATATATATATATATACTAGATTGCGTGTGTATTTTTGGACTTGTGTATTACCTATGTATACATATGGCTTTACCGTGGCCTATTACGTAGCTATGGTATTATCGCTGATGGCTCAGATTAGATCAACATCTGCTATAAGACGGGAAAGAGGTAGACCACCTCTATCGCCGGTATTCCTAGGTCGTGGACGAGTTAGTAGACCTCTAGTAGCGAGAGGTTAGGGTCGAGTCCCCATTGCTGATCCACTAAAGAAGGAAGATAGAGTTAAGGAAGACGTTGAGAATGTAATTCCCGAGACTGACGACAATGTGAGAACTGTAGTGGGGAACGAGATGGTTACCCTACTTAGATCACAGAGTAATCAAATGGTGGATTCAGGCTGAGCTTTGATGAAACAAAGAGCTTGAGAAGACGTCGAGCGTGTAACGGAAGTGACTAAGAAGGAAATATGCATTCCATATCCTTCGGCATCACTAGATTTGTTGAGATGTTGTAGAAGGTGATTTTGGTGTTAGTTACACCAGATAGGATGACTAAGGTTGTTAAGGCTCAAGAGTAGCCAGGAGCACCGACGCCAGATGTATGATTGAAGATTTACAATTACTAGAGAGTATTGGTAAGAAAATGTAAAGACACCATTGTAGTCGATCTGTCATCCAAGAGATCGACGGTTTGAGCTGAGGTGAACCTAATTGGAAGGGTTGTTCGGCTAATAAGCCAAAGAAGTGGCAGAGATTGGAGTATACCAATATTAGGAGTGGAGCTTCTGATAATGAGGAGTTTCGATACAGAAACGAACGGGTTATTCCATTATATGATATCTTCCTTCGTGGGATCCTGTACCAAGACGAAGTAGTGATAATAGACGTGTAAATAGTATTGTGAATACCTAAGAAATTCACTTGTGAGCTTTGGAGCTGAAGAGCCGGCATCGCCAGCTGTTGCATGTACCATAGATTAATGGTTTACCTGTTAGAGATTTTGTGATACGAGTGCTATGCACTTATTGATTTTTGAGTTATGTGTTGAGTGTTTGGTGTTAGATAGGGGATACCCTTTATTATAGGGTTACCCGATGGTAGTAGGGTCAGAGGTACCCGTGAGATACGTGTTTGCCTCATTCATTTAGGGACTTTTTTTTATGGACTTCTTTGTCATGTCGTTAGTGCATGAGGAAGTCATTTTGAGTATGAATTGGATAGGTCGGCGTAGTGTCGTTTTGATATTGGTAGGCGGACCGTGTTGGTCAATACTGCAATAGGTTATATTTAGACTTTTTCTTGAGGTAGGAATCTTGAAAAGACGTGTATTGTTATCATCATAGTCCGAGTACCGAGGTTGGATGGACAAGATTGTGACACCTTCGGGTGCGACGTTAGAAGACATTTTGTTGTATGCGAGTTAGTGGATGTATTTGATAAGCCATCCAGTATATTGCCACTGAAGAGCGTGGATTTTCATGTTGAGTTAGAGCCGGGGATGAGACCAATTTTGAAAGCACCATATCATATGGCGCTATTAGAATTGAAGAAGCAACTCGAGGAGTTAGCAGAGAAGGGCTTCATATGCCCTAGCGTTTCCCCATGGAGTGCCTGATACTTTTGTGTGGAAGGATGGAACGATGAGGTTGTGCATTGATTTTCAGGAGATAAATAAGATGACAATCAAGAACGAGTAGTCATGGCCCTACCGTGATGATCTGTTGGATCTGTTGCAGGGAGCTTTAGTGTTTTCCGGGATAGATTTGAGATCTGGATATCACCAGTTGAGAGTGAGATAGCAGGATGTGCCCAAAATGGCATTTCGGACTTGGTATGGCCACTACGATTTTGTAGTGATGCCATTCGGGTTCACGAATGCGCTGCCGTCTTTATGAAGTTGATGAACGGCATCTTCATAGACTTCCTGAATCAGTTGTGGTGGTCTTCATAGATGACATCTTGGTGTACTCTCGTAGCAGAGAGGAACACGCACGTCATGTGAGGACGGTGTTACAAGTTTTGCAGGATAGAGAGCTATGTGTCAAGCTCTTTAAGTGCGAGTTTTGGATATTTGAGGTAGCCTTTCTGGGTCATGTGGTTTCCGCCGAGGGGATCAAGTTTGATCCGAAGAAGATTGTGGTTGTTGCAGTATGGACGATTCCAATGAATGTCAAGGAAGTACGTAGCTTCCTTGGCTTAGCCGGATATTACCGTAGATTTGTGGAAGGGTTTTATGTGATTGCCCGACCACTTACTAGTCTGGTGAGAAAGACTGCCCGGTTTGTATGGTCCGAGCCATGTACTTAGAGTTTTGAGGAGCTGAAGAGGAGATTGACTTTTGCTCCTATTTTTCCCTCCTTTGGAGGGCACTGATTGTAACGCCCCAAATTTTGGCGCGTTTGCGTCTGGTATTTTTCTCGGATTTTATTGATATTTTTGTTAAAATAGCTTAAATAGTTTTACGAGTATGTTGACGTCGAAAATTAAATTCTACAAGTATATATATGTGTATATATATATACATCGATGTATTTTATTACCCGGACTTATATTCATATATAATATCGTAAAATAAATTTATGAGAATGGTTTTAGCATCGCAAGGTATATGTTTATAAAATTATATATTTTTATATTTTCATATTTTTTTTTTTCCGTATATTAATTAACGGAAAAGTTCGGAAAGTTTCCGACCCGAAACTTCCGTTCCGATCGGGTTTTTAATCGAGTTTATTTCTTTTCTTTTTCTTTCTTATTTTTTTTCCTCTATCCTTCGGTTGGTGAGCTGCTCACCTCTTCCCCAGATGCGATGATTGCCTGCAGCCCTTGCTGCAGTGACCCTTCGTTAGCCACAAACCAGATGGCCCCTCACCTGACCCACTCCCTCACACTCAATCTCCATCTCAACTTCTCAGGGACACCAACCGGTTGCTCTTTCCCTTCTCTCCCAACTCACCACTCTCTCTCGAATCACAGTCTACAGCTCTGTATTACTTCACCATTTCAATTCACCATAGTTGTCACAGCAGCACATGAAAGCTAACAACCATCTGCCTAGCCTCTCCTTCTCTCGCTTTTCTCTTCGCAACCAGGGGAGCCACATCGCGCTCACCACTGCCGCGCCTAGGAGAGCCTGTCGCCGGAGCAGATGGTCCACTGTCGCGTGCCTCGCCGGAGCAGATGGTCCACTGTCGTCGAGAAAACAACCCTCGCCACCGCCTGGAAGCTCGCCAGAGGAGCTCTCTTCGTCGCAGCCTCCTTGCAGCCCCTCGCCGCCTGCCGGAGCCACGCCTCCTCCGCCCGCGCGCCGCCCTGGTCTCTTCTCTCCCGTCTTTCTCTGTTCTCTTCGTTCGCGAGGGGAGACACCCACCTCTGTCCAGAGATTGGGCCGCCGCAGCCTCCTCGTCTCGCTAACCGGAGACGGACGCTAGCGCCGCCGCTCCTTCCTCCGCCTGCCCTTGCCGCCGTCTGGATCCCTCCCCAGCCTCTCCTTCTGCGTTTTGTTCAGGGTTGAAGAAACCCTTATTATATATTATTTCGGCCCCCTTAAATTTGTGCTATTTACACTTTATGCCCCTTATTTGATAATTGCAGTTTTGGCCCTATGTTTTGGGAATGTACAAAATTTCCCCTGTGAATAAATTATAGTTTTGGCCCAAAGTTATTTTCGGAAAATGGTCTAAGTTTCTTGAGTTCCATATTTATGGCCAGAGATTTAATTGCGGATTTTGACCTATGTTTATATAATTGTATAAAACCCCGGAAAATGTTTTTACGAGTTTTAACCTTGGTTTTGAAAGCGAGTTTTCCTTAGATTTTTATACGTTAAATCTTCCGTTCAAATTTAGCATATAGGCTAAATTTGCTTAGCTTTGGTGATAGGTTCGGAAGCACTCGATAAAGGCCCAACGGACCCATAGTCAACATTCGTCGATCGACTTCCACCTTTGACCCCGAGTGAGTATCTTTCTCGATCTAGTTATGTTTAGTAGTAGTAGTATTATCAGGCTAGGATGGATCTAGCATAACTTAGAGTTAATGCCAAGTAGTGGCTTTGGACCTTATGTGAGTGTTTGAGGATTTTGAAATGTTTTAAGGCTTAAGGTGTTGTTATCTTGTGAATATTGTAAAGCGTTGAGTGGTTAGTTGATCTTATGAGGATTGAGATTATGGTTGTATGATCTTGTTGAGATTGTGGAGACTAGGACGAGAGTATCCTAGCATGCGTTGTGATGGTTATGACCTTGTGAGATTGTGAGGATTAGGAATTGTTATCCTATCATGGTTATGGTTTATGATCTTGCGAGATCATTAGGACTAGAAGTCTAAGGACTTCTAGCATGTGAGAGAGATGTTGATGGTGTGCCTTGTTTTGACCAGGCGTTGAGTGCCTTCCTATGGGAAGTTGAGAGCGGTGGTTAGCGGGATTATCTTTTGGACGAGGTAAGTCTCCGGACTTACTTAGCTCGTATTCCTTGTATTAGCATTGATGTGTGTTTGGTGGTGTGTGTTTATTCTTTATTATTTATAACAACTAAACCGGAATTAGGATTACCGACCTTTATATTATTTTGGCCCAAGTGTATGATAACGGGCGGTGACAACTTGCCTGGCTCCCGCGAGAGCTAGGAGGTTCTCGGCGACTATCCCAGCTGGTAGACGGTCAGATGCATCAGTACCATTCCATGCCGGTAAGTAGGGACCGAGGCGAGTTTCGGTGACTCTCGTGTCACAACCTAAGTTGAATTAGAACGGGATATGACTTAATAATAATAAAGATAATAAACCGGACTTGTGTGCTTTGGAGTGTATTGGGTGTTTATGATGATAGACTTGTGTTTGTGCCTTTCACCTTAATTCTAATGCTTCGAATATGAGCTAACGGTTTTATACCGATTGTTGTAGATTGCCTTGCAGGTTAGGAATGCGGCCAAGAGATGCGGAAGAGTGGGCAGCCGGGGTTCCGTACATTTTAGGAAGGGTTTTGGGTTAGAGTCATGTTTGGAGTTTTGTATATTGTATCATTCTATGCAGCATGTATGGCGTTTGGTCTTTGGAGTTGTTGTCGGCTGAAGTCCGTTGTTTGTTTTCTTTCGGGTTTCCTTACATTGCATAAAATGTATTTTGGTTTTGGCCTTTATTTGTGCCTTGTTGCAAGATCCGGTGAAATTGTTGTCAAGCTAAGGGTTGGGACCCATTGTGAGGTCCCAACCCGTAGCGCCCCGAGTCCCGCGGATTCGGGGTGTTACACTGATGATTTTGTGGCATATAGCGACGCATCCAACCTAGGCTTGAGACGTGTATTTGATGTAGCGAGGCAGGGTATTCGGTTATGTGTCTCGACAGTTGAAGACATATGAGGAGAATTACCCGACTCATGACCTCGAGTTAACCGTAGTGATTCATGCCATGCAGATCTTGCGGTATTATCCGTATGGAGTTTCATGCCAAATCTTCACATACCATAAGGGTCTGAAGTGTATTTATAATTAGCAGGGATTGAATAACCGCCAGAAGCAATGACTTGAGTTGATTACGGATTTTAAACTTGAATTCTTATATCATCCGGGAAAGAGAATGTAACTGTCGATGCCCTTAACAAGTAGACGCCTCGAGAGAAGACGATAGCGAGAATGGCAGCTCAACCTCAATTGCAAAGGAATTTAGCCTTGATAGAGTTGTACATTCTGTTTCCTTATACGGACAGTCATCTGTCTACTTTAGAGTTTCTACCTGATCTATTGGGGAAATCCAACATAAACATGAGACCTTCCAAACATTGAGACGTATTCGAGACAGGATGTCTCGAGGTGAGGCCCCACAGTCTACCATTGGTGCTGATGGAGCTATAAGACGCCGTGAGTGTGTCTGTGTACCTTCTGATGGAGAACTAAGACAGATGATTCTGCAAAAGACTCACACCACCTCTTACTCAGTGCACCCAAGTACGAGTAAGATGTATCAAGTTGTGAGACGCTCATTTTTGTGAGGCGGACTGAAACCCAACATGGCCCGATTTGTGGCCTAGTGAGTGACTTGTTAGTAGGTCAAGATAGAGCATTGTAGAATCAAGGGTGTGTGATGTTAGATCTAGGATTTTCGAATCCTAATTAATGATGATTAATGTTGATTAACTTAATCATCGATAGTAATTGACACATAACTTGCAAAGAGTGCGTAAGTGATGAGTATGAGTCTCACCGTTATGTTCCTAGCGTAATTTTCGACTTATGGGGAGTTTTTCACTTTTTCCCCGGATAATTATTTTTACCCTCCGGTGTTCTTTGGACCATTTGGTAGCTTCAATTAATAGAAATACAGTTGAGAGAAATGATCAGGACATCGGACATGTCCTAGATGTGAAATAACATGGGAAGGTAAAACGGCTAAAAGAGTCGATATTTCGTTTCTTAGCGGCTAAGAAAGACGGTTTAGGAATACGCGTTTTCCGAGGCAGTTGCAGAATAATTATCCACAATATTTCATATTTATTATTCCAATTTCGAGAAGTATGGAGAAGGGGGTTCAACCCGCATTCGGATCGGTGAAAGGATAATTATCGACTTCGCTAAAGGATAATTATCGACTTCGCTAAAGGATAATTATCGACTTCGCTAAAGGATATTTATCGTCTTCGTTATAAATAGTGGAAAATTGTTTATTAATTCATTTCCTTTCCCGTTTCCTCGTAAAAGCTCTGAGTTCTCTCAACCTTCAAACTCATATCTACTCTCCGTCTCTATTCCGATTTCAAATCCGTTTGAATTTTTGGATTCCTCTATTCATTCTCTTCATTTTGGTACCGAGTTTCTGCATTTTTGAGCAAGTGGAGATCTGGTTGAGCATATATTCTACTGGGTCAGTTCCGTCGCTCAGATTCCGGTGAATTTGACAGTGTCCGAGCGAAGCATGCGTCGTTGTGATTTCAAATCTTCTTTTGGATCGTCAAGTAACGAATAAGTTATGAATTTATTCATTTTCCGTATTGCGATTTGGCCTAGATTGACCTTAGGTTTTACAAAATGAATGATTGGAAATTCCATTATGCTCGTTATATTATTCTGGTGATTATTGGTTGTTTGTTTACTGAAATCAGTTGACATGTGGGTTTAGAAATTGCGTGCGGACAAAATGTTATTTTGGTAAAAGTTAATTAATTATTAAAGGTTAATTGATTAATTTAGGTTTTGAATTGAGATTGAGGAATGTTGATTGGATGATACCTTGAGAGGTTTGAGGAATTGTGAGATGTTGAGTTTATAGATTGACAGTTATGATCTTTAAGGATATTTGATGAGATATTGAGGATTATGTTATAGTTTATGATCTTGCAGGATCTTGAAGACTATGAGGTGGAATCTCCTAGCCCGTGGATAGTGATTGATATTTGTGTGTCTTATTTATACGGACGCTAATCGTTTCCTGAGGGAAACCTTGATGATTGGGATTACCTTGTGATTGGTAAGTCTTTTGGGCTTACTTAATTGACTTCCATGAATTATCATGATTGTAATAGTGGTATATGTGTATGTGTGTTATTGTAACTGATCACCTAAATTGGACTAGGATAACCATATTTGTTTAATTGTCCCAAGTGTATTATAATCAGGCGGTGGCATCACTGCCTAGATCTGTCTAGAGTTAGGAGGTTCTCTGCGACCAGCCCTGACAGGTAGACGGGGATATATGTATCAAATCATTCCTCGCAGGTACACGGGGACAGAGGTGAGGGTTGGAATATCCTCGTATCACAATCTAAGTTGAATTAGTAATGGTATAACTTAATAAAGATAATAAACGGTTTGTATGTGTGAGCATATTGTGTGGTGTAATGTGATTATGTGTTTTGTGTACTATTACGTTATTCTTATTTGTAGGTTGTTAGCTAACGGTTTATACCGTGATGTAGATCCTTTGCATGATAGGAGGACTACAGGGTGATCTAGAGGAGTGATCAGCCGAGAATTTCCGTACATTTAGGATGTTATGGGTTGGGTTATGAATATATATGATGTCGTTTTATACTCGGTTGTGGGTTTTGTATGTATTATGACACTTGATATTTCTGTTTTATAAAGGTTGTTTTATATTTATTTGTGCCTTATTGTAAGATCTAGTGAACTTGTTGTTAGGCTAGGGTCAGGACCCATTGTGAGGTCCTAGCCTCGTAGCACTCCGAGTCCTACGGATTTGGGGTGTTACATTAGATACTTTTAGTAGAACACTTATGATATATCCTATAACGCTCTTTGTTTTTCTTACTCTCTCAACTGAAAGAAAACACAATAATAACAAATGAGAGCAAGACAATCGAATGCAGTGGAGAATGCTTTGCTTGTCGATCAATGCGTGAGTTGTCCTTCTTCAATGCTTGCACGTTTCTTTTATAGGCTGCTATACGGATTGAATTCTTGACTGTTTGACATTCAACTATTTTCCACAAAATTCGCACACAATCTTCAACAGACGGATATCTCCACAAAATCTGGATTCTTGGCCGTTAACTTGCACAAAATGTGTAACAAACAAATCCATATATATGTGTGTGTATATATATATATATATATATATATATATATATTGTAACACCCCAAATCCGCGGGACTCAGGATGCTACGGGTTGGGACCTCACAATGGGTCCCGACCCTTAGCTTGACAACAATTTCACCAGATCTTACAACAAGGCACAAATAAAGGCCAAAACCAAATACATTTTATGCAATGCAAATAAACCCAAAAACCATACAAACCAAAGACTTCAGCCGAGATACAACCGAAAGACCAAATGCCATACACACGGCATACAATATATAGTGAATACAAACTCAAACACGACTCCAACTAAAACCCAATCCTAAAGTGTACGGAACCCCGGCTGCCCACTCTTCCGGATCTCTCGGCCACATTCCTAACCTGCAAGGCAATCTACAACAATCGGTATAAAACCGTTAGCTAATATTCGAAGCATTAGAATCAAGGTGAAAGGCACAAACACAAGTAAATCAACATAACACACAGTATACACCAAAGCACACAAGTCCGGTTTATTATCTTTTTATTATTAAGTCATATCCCGTTCTAATTCAACTTAGGTTGTGACATGAGAGTCACCGAAACTCGCCTCGGTCCCTACTTACCGGCATGGAATGGTACTGATGCATCCGACCGTCTACCAGCACGGGATAGTCGCCGAGAACCTCCTAGCTCTCGCGGGAGCTAGGCAAGTTGTCACCGCCCGTTATCATACACTTGGGACAAAATAATATAAAGGTCGGTAATCCTAATTCCGGTTTAGTTGTTATAAACAATAAACAATAAACAATAAACACACACCACCAAACACACATCAATGCTAATACAAGGAATACGAGCTAAGTAAGTCCGGAGACTTACCTCGTCACCACACTCAACTCACAACACTCTCGCTTCCTTAGGGTGGAAGCCCATAACCTGCTCACCAGAAGATAACTATATCAACAATAACTCACTCACAATAGAAGTCTTAGACTTCTATACAAATGATCTACGCAAGACCATTTGACTCTCAATTCTAGGACCGCATCCTAGAATCCCTCATGCTCACATCACACTCAACAAAAGCTAGAAGTCCTAAGACTTCTAAACCCTCGGATCTCGCAAGATCATAACTCTCAACACCACTAGGATACTCTCGTTCTAGTCCACAACCTCCACAATCATACAACCTCATAAGATAATATCAACTCCTCAAGTCTTACACATTTCACAATCCACAAAACTCATCTAAGGTCCAAACCACTACTTGGTATTCACTCTAAGTTATGCTAGATTATCCAACCTAGCATGATACTAATACTAAACATAACTAGATCGAGGGGAAAGAATACTCACACGACGTCAAAAGACGGAAGTCGTTCAACGGATGTCGACTTGGACTCGTTAGACCTTTACCGAGGCGCTTCCGAACCTAGAACCAAACTAAACAAATTTAGCATAACGCTAAATTTGGATATACTACATATAATATATAAACTATAAGAATAACCCTCGTAATTCAAATCCGAGTTTAAAATCTTAAAAACACTTTCCGGGAAATTTATACAATTTTAGAAACATGGTCATAATCCACAATTAAATCTTCGGGCCATAAATCCGAAATATATCCAACAAAGGGCACAATAGTTAAATCATAAAAGTTGGGTCATAAACTTTAAATAAGAAATCAGGCCAAAATCTGTAAATAATTCCAGCAGGGCATAACATCAACAATCCAAAAACTTTAAGTATAAATTTGTAATTAAACTTTGGGAGCCTGTTTGTAATTACACTAAAATGGGTGGGGCCCGATTAAATTAGGGCAAAAGGCTCTCTTTTGATACCAACAGATCGCTGGCGGTGAGAGAGAACAGAGGAGGAGGCGGCGGCCAAGGGAGATCTTGAGGAAAACACCATCCCTGGCAGCGCTACAAGGGCTCCGGTGGGCGCGGCTTCACTCCGGCTTGGCAGGCAAGGACCCAGGTCCGGTGGTTACTGGCGGCAACAGGAGAGGAGAGGAACTCCTTGCTTCTCTATTCGGGCTGGTGTCGCAAAGGGGAGAAAGCATCTGGCGGCGAGGCTCCTCCGGCGACGATATCCTAGGTGGCTCTCCAACAGTAGTGGTTCCACAGAGGCGCCGAGAACAAAGGAGTGGCTGCAGATGGCTCCCAGTACCGATGAAGGAAAGCAGGGCTTCCGGATGGATCTCCTCGACGGGACTAGGGCGGCATCGGTGAGATCGGGCTTCTTCGGCGACAGACTTCGCCCGATGTGGCTGTTGGAGGCAGCAGTGAATCCTTTCCGACGTGTTTGATGGTTGACTGCTCCGACAGCTCTCCGGCGGTGTGAGAAAGGGAGAAAAACAGAGAGGGTGAGATTGAGAGTTGAGGGAGAGGGGGCTGCGAGGTTGAGTGTCCGAAAGATGAGGGTTCGAGATAGAGTGAGGCTGGAGATCGAGAAGGGAAGCAAGAAAGGTGAGATGGGTGTGATGAGGCTGCTCAAAACGAATGGGGAGAGGTTGGGGCTCTTCTTGCTCAGGGAAAACGAAGGAAAACAAAGGCAAAGGGGATTTCAGTGGCTTGGGAGGCGCCACTCACTGTCCAACAAATTCTCAGCGTGTAGGGGAGGGATGGAGAGACTAGATGTGGCGTGCAATGCAGAGTGAGCAGATAGCAAGGCTGCTGGGAGGTGAAGGCATCGAGAGGTCGACTCGAGAAGCGAGTATAGGCCACATGTCAGAGAAAAGAAAGATTAAAAAGAAAAGAGAAAGTAAAATAATAATAAAACGTAAGCAACAATTCTATCAAAGTATTCGGAACGAGATTTCTAAATCGGAAAATTTTCCGAATTTTAAAATACGGGTATATGATGCTGACCAAATATAAATATAATCGAGAATAAATACTTTACGCCATAAAAATACCTTTTTTAAAAAAAAAAAATTTAAGCTAATAAAATATCGTTAAAAGCCGTAAAAATAAGTATTAAAACGCGCCAAAATTTTGGGCGTTACATATATATATATAGGGTCCGGTTCCGGTGAGGAGAACCCTTACAGATAGGAATGAGAAGAGTCGGGGTTGTGACATGTGGCATGCCACATCACCATTTTTTTTTTTTAGATTTTCTTTTTGTAAATAAAAATCGATGTTCATATTTTTATAAGTATGTGTTCATTTTTAAAAGAGTCATTGTTCATATTTTATCAATAAATGTTCATTTTTTCTCAACACTAATTGTTCATTATTTAACATTAATTGTTCATTTTTGTATTTTTTTTAAAACATTTTTTTCAGATTTTTTTTTGAAAATTATGTTATTCTTTCAAATCGTGTTAATAAAATATAATGTTCATTTTTTTCAAGTATGTATTCAATTTTTTTTACCGTTATGGTGTTTGTAATATGATGTTTATTTTATTTTTGAAAATTATACTTTTCTTTAAAATCGTGTTTATAATATTCAGAGATCGATTACATAAAAAATTGTGAAATCAAAGAGAAAACAAGACGATTCAGGTTTTGTTTCTTCAAATTTCTACTCTTACTGTTTAGATTTTCATTCTTAAGGTTTAGGTTTCATTATGATTGATGTTTGTGTTCGAAATCAAAATTGTTTGAATCATTTTGTGTTTGATAAGTTTGATTGAGAACAAACATGTATATACATATGTTGAGTTGGTCTAATAGCTCCAATTGAATAATCTATATGCTCCTTTTAGTGTGCACGCAAATTGTTCGGCAAAATGTCTTATAGAAAAATAGTTTATAATATTTACACGAACAATGACATAAAAAGTATGAACACTGACGAATAAAAACATGAACAATGATGTATAAAAGTATGAACACCGATGAGTTATCTCTAACTTTGACACATACATAACATATTATGATCATCTTTTAACGTTTTGTGATGAGTTTTTATTTTATTTTTTGTGGTTATATACTATAAATGAACATCTATGCATTATAAAATGAACACAAAAGAATAAATGGACATGACATTTTGATAAATAAAAATACTATGAACACCGATGTATAAAAATATGAACAATGACATATAAAAGTATGAACACAGATAACTATTTTGAACGTAAAGATATTTTTTCAGATTTTAAGCCAATTTACAAAAATGTCATTAATGATGAGCGTGTGAGAGCCCTTGATTTAAAACCATCCAATGGCTTACATCCCTCCTAATTCCTATCTACAAGCTCTCTCCTCACTTGAACTAAAATCTATATATATATATATATATATATATATATATATATATATATATATATATATATGTATATGTATATATTGATATTTGATAAGAATAACTACCTTTTTTTGTCTACCATCATACCTACAAAAACAATCTATATTGTATACATCAAGGTGGAGTTATCACAAACATTCAAATAAAGCATTCAAAAGATACAAACTCCTCGCATAAGCAAAATATCTTTAAATTTAATTTTTTTTTCGTGGAGGCTATTTGGCGCATTGATTTTTACTAAGTAATGCCCATTTGTCCGTAACGGACAAATGGGCATTACTTAGTAAATCAGTACCATTTGTCCGTGACGGACAAATGGAATATATGTAATATGTCTATTTTATGGATTAAAGTTCTAAAATTTGGTTTGTTTGAAAGAAATTTATAATCCTTTGAATAAAAAAAATTTAATTTGATTGTCTTTTGTTAACACAAAGTTTAAATATTTTCAATAACGTTATTTTGATTTGATCGTATTTATGTTTGAAGTTCAACGTCGTGTTTAAAAACGTAACATTGATCTTGAAACTTTGATTCCTTTGTAATTGTTATGTTTGTAAGTAAGTTTGGTTTCTTTATTGAAAGAAAGTGTTAATCCTTTGAATAAAATATCTTTGATTTGATCTCTTTGTAAAAGAAAATTTAAATCCTTTCAATAACATAACTTTGATTGGATCGTAGATATGTATGATAGGAAGTTACGTTTATTTCTTGAAACTTTATATGTTCGATATCAAATCTTAAACTTTGTTTGATAGTAAGGTTTTATTTATTGAACACTTATGTGTTCGTTACGAAATCTATAAATTTTGAACGAAAGAAACGTTTATTTCTTGAGTCTTGATATCGTTATGAAATCGTAAAACTTTGAGCAAAAGTAACGTTTATTTATTGAAACTGTATACGGCTTTCAATAACGTAATTTTGTTTGAAAATAATTTATAATCCTCTCAATAAAGTTAAGTTGATATTTTTATCTCATTATGTTCGTTATAGCTCGTTATGTTCATTCAAAGATCTTACTAAATTAAAATTTGACGAAAATGTTACTAAAGTAAAATAAACTCATTTATTTAATAAAGGTGTATAATAGGTATTACACATTATTGGTTGATTTAAAAGATACAAATATATGTTGTAAATCTCAAGTTTTAATGTATGATTTGTCCGTAACGGACAAAGAAGAAATGTCCGTAACGGACAGATGTTGTTTGTCCGTCATGGACAGATAGCAACCGTCCGTGACGGACAGATCTAAATTACCCTATAAGGGCAGACACACTCAATTTCTTTCCCTTATTCCTCTTACCTTCTTCGCCGCCACGAACACCAATTCATTTCTTCGCTCGATCTTCGCTTGATCTCTCTCGACAACATTTCTCTTAATTTCAACTGCAATCTAAGGTAAACACTTCACTTTCTAGCTTTAGTTTAGTTTAAATTTGATTGTTTTAGTTAGGTTTAGGGTTTAATTTGTGCGATTTAGGTTGTTTTAGATATATTTAGGGGTTTATATGTTAAAAAAACGGATGAATATGAGTTAGGGTTGATAGTTGATTACTTAATTTGGGGTTTAACGAGTATAATTTTTGCGTTAATCGCGAACGCCATTGTTGGCGTTCCCGATTTTGCGAAGTGAGAAGACACTTGTCCATTGACGGACAAGTGTCGGACAGAAGGTGAGTGTCTGTGACGGACAAATACTAATTGTCCGCTACGGACAAGCACTAAGTTGTCCGTCAACGGACAACTTACTTATTCTTATTAATTTTTATTTTATTTTATTAACATTTGTTGTTTTTGTTTGCGGATGGAAAGAAACATAAACAAAGACGCCAAGAGATTCACCGGATTTGAATACATCAGAAAGGTATTCCACAACGGCATGCGTTCTCTCAAGGGACAGCGAGAGGTCTACTCTAAACACGAGCCCCGAGAGCCAGTTCCATATTCTGGAGGTGCTTCGGTTGAGGAGCAGTTCCCGATACAGGAGTCGGGAGTCACGCGACATAGTATATCTGTAACACCCCGAATCCACGGGATTCGGAGCGCTACGGGTTAGGACCTCACAATGGGTCCCGACCCTTAGCCTGACAACAATTTCACTGGATCTTACAACAAGACACAAATAAAGGCAAAACCGAAATACATTTTAATGCAATGATATGAACCCCAAAAGAAAACAACGAAAGACTTCAGCCGAGATACAACGCTAGAGGCAACCTCCATACACGCGACATACATAATACCCTAAACGATACATAAAAACAACTCCCAAAACCCATCCTAAAATGTACGGACCCCGGCTGCCCACTCTTCCGTATCTCTCGGTCGCGCCCTTAACCTGCAAGGCAACTACAACAATATCGGTATAAAACCGTTAGCTAGCATTCAAGGCATTAACATCATGGTATTGGCACACACACACATAAGGCATCATAAACACACAACATGTTCCAAAACACACAATCCGGTTTATTATCTTTTTATTATTAGGTCATATCCCGTTCTAATTCAACTTCTTTTGTGACACGAGAATCTAAAAGATCTCGCCCATGTCCCCTTTCACCATACGGGTTTGTACTTGATGCGGATCAGCATCACCCGATGGGCTGGTCGCAAGGCACCTCCCAGTCATCCCCATTTTGGACTGGACAAGCGTTCACCGCCCGTTATCATACACTTGGGCCAAATATAAACATATAAAGTCGGTGGTCCTATTACCGGTTTAGATGTTATAACATAAACAATAAACACACACATAAACAATAAACACACACCACCAAACACGCATCGAAACTAATACAAAGAATACAAGCTAAGTAAGTCTAGAGACTTACCTGTCCCAAAGCTAAACCCGCTAAATCCCGTACTCAATTTCACTTAGGAATGTAACTCAACGCCTGATCAGACAAGGCGCACAATCAATAACTAACCAATAATCTAGAAGCCCTCGGGCTTCTAGTCTCCCAAAACCTATATGAGGTCACAACCTTAGCATACTGGGTTCAACTCCTAATCTCGAAGATTATCCTATGATCGTACCGAAACATCACAATAATGTTCATATACCATCCCATAACCACATACGGTTCACGGCCACTACTTGGCATTAACTCTATGTTATGCTAGATCCATCCTAGCATGCTGCTACTACTACTACTACTACTACTACTACTACTACTACTACTACTACTACTACTAAACATAACTAGATTGAGAGAGGTACTCACTCGGGGTCAAAGGTGGAAGTCGATCGACGAATGTCGAATGCGGATTCGATAGCCTTATCGGGGCGCTTCCGAACCTAGCACCAGACTAAACAAATTTAGCTTATAAGCTAAATTTGAACGGAATAAATAACATATATAAATCTAAGGAAAACCCCACTTTTAAAACCCGAGTTAAAAACCGTAAATATATATTCCGGCAAATTGTATAACATCATAAACTCAAGGTAAAGCTCGTTTTCAAAGTCAACGTTAAAATCCCGTAATTAAACCTTTGAGTCATAACCCGCAACTAATCCATCAAGGGCATAATATATATGGTATATAAATATAAGAATATCCCGGCAATTAAAATCCAATGTTAAAACACGCCAACACATTTTTCGGGGCAATTTATACACTTATATAAACATGGGCATTTTCAGAATATATAACTTTGGGCCAAAACCGTGATTAAGTCGAGCAGGGGTATAATTGTTGCATTCTAAAAATTTGGATAAAAACTGTAAATACAAAGTTGTAGGTAACATTTGCAATTATACCTAAAGTTAGGGGCCCGATTTAATTTCTTAAAAAGGTTATCTTCAACCCTTAAACAACACGCAGAAGAAGGGGAAATTTGCGAGGGAGGCGACTCTACAGAGGCAAGGGCGGAGCAGGGCAGGGCACTCCCCGGCGGTCATAGATGGCGGCGGTGCAGAGAGGGTGGCTCCGGCTATTCAAAGGCGGCAACCACTCCTAGGTCTTCCGGTCGGTGGCGACAGACAGAGAAGGGAGGGAACAGCGAGGAGGCTCTCGCAAAGGCTCCGTCGAGCGGGATCGACGGCGGCTGCTATTGCTGGGGAGCATTCCGGTGGTGGCGTTGATGTTCCCGGCTTGACAGAGGAGGCTTGAAAGCTGCAACCTCAAAATGAATGAAGAGCAGGGGCGCTTCTCCGGCTTCAAGGGCAGGGGAGCACCGGTGTGGCTCGAGGTGGATCGATGGCGGCTGAAGGTGGCTCAGGCGATGGCGAGTCCGGGTCCTCCTGTGACGCCGGCAACGCTTGCAAGAGGAGGAGAGGAAACTCAATAGACAGAGGAGGCGGTGTGAGGAGGAGGAGGAAAACAGAGAGGGCGAGATTGAGAGTTGAGGGAGTGAGGGCTGCGAGGTCGAGTGTCCGAAAGATGACGGGTCGAGATAGGGCAGCTAGGGGTCGGGACAGCTGAGGTCGAGGGGTCGGAGGTGCTACCGTGCCAGGCTACTATGCGTAGGGCCTGCAAGAGGGTAGCGAGGGGTTGCTTCATCAAATGGTCGGGGAAGGGGAAGGTTAGGGAGGAAAGAAACGGGAAAAAAAATAAAATAAAAAAAATAAAAAAAAATAAATAAAAAGGGAATTACCTAAACTCGATCAAATTGAATCGGAATGGGACTTTCGAATCGGGCGAAATTCCCGATTTTTCCAACAAAATATAAATACGGCATACGCATGCACACGTATCCAAAAATAATAAAATACCCGCAATCTTTCCGATCCTTTTCTGAAATAGAATAAATATATACGGAAAATAATATATATATATATATATATATATATATATATATTTAGATTAATCCGCAAAATATCTTTACGACGTAGAAATAAATCTCGTAAATATATTACGAGATTCAAATAATAATAAAATACCGTTAAAGTATCAACATAAAAGTATACTCGAAATAGTAACTTTTACGAAGTGAAGTACTCGTAAAACATACTTAAGATATAAATAAATATCGATAATAGATGGAAAGATAAAAAAAGCAAACGCGCCTAAAAATTGGGGCGTTACATCAGATCCCCCTAATAAGAAGTTTTGTCTCGAAACTTGCCACACGCCGAACTTCTCGGTCCCTAAGGCCGAGGTATAAACTCACAACTAGGAAGGCTTAGACTTCTAATCTACATACACTAGCTGTTCAATCCGTCATCGCAAAAATATATCAGGTCATTTAACACCTTCCCACACGGGGCACAAACAATATATAACATCAAGCATATACACAACTCAACTAAGGAATGAACTAGGTATAACCCGTCGATTCTATCAATGCTACTAGCTCTGCGTAAATCTCAACCAATGATACTATCCTCCGTCTTCCTATTAGCCTCATTGATTCTTCATCCGCCGCTAGATCATGGGGATCGGCAATACATCTCAAGTCATACTTGTATTTCTTGGACTGATACATATGAATCCCGAGTGAACGACTACTACTCTCGGCGGCTACGCCAACCGGTAAACTACTTCCTTATTGATGTTATGATCTCACCAAGCT
The DNA here is from genome assembly GCA_033239045.1 of Fagopyrum esculentum. NCBI lineage: Eukaryota > Viridiplantae > Streptophyta > Magnoliopsida > Caryophyllales > Polygonaceae > Fagopyrum > Fagopyrum esculentum. The sequence continues at coordinate 58,183,614 of BSUD01000004.1, forward strand.
CCGATATATCGGAAACTCAACTTTCTTCTCGGATCCTTCTTGAAGCAGCATAACCACTATGTTTCTCATTGATTGTCTCTAACTAGGAAGATCAAATCTCCTCTTTTTCACAGTTGACTCTGGTCCTTGTCAACCCAACTTTAATGTTACGTTTCTTCAAATTTTGAAGTAAGTCCCCGATAATGAAGGAATTACTTCACTTCCCACTGATTTACTAACGAGACACGTATGCTATTACTTTTACATCGCTCCTCAATACTCAGTCAAGACCTTGTCTTGAAGAATAACTTGTACACGTCTAACCTATCATACCTCGAGGCAATGTAAAACAGTTGCACCAGTGAGTCTCCTTTTAACCCTCTACAACTCCATTTTCAATTCTTCGTCCCATTTAATACTTCAGTGTTATCCGGAGGTTACCATAAATGGGGTTATACAACATCTCTCTTCACATATCTGGTAATGCTCATCTAAGAAAACTTGTAACTTCTTTCACATCTTTCGGGATTTGTCATCCCGAGACAACTTGGCATAACCTCTTTCTTCTTCAAGAGTAGACCCAAAATACCTTATCCGGGGTATCAGTAAGCCCATATGGAATAACTACAACTCATAGTGACCCCGGGTTGGTCTGGAATGCCGTACTTGCAATATCTCAGTCTTGAATTCTCAAACGGTGACAATCAAATCTTAACTTAATCTTAGAAGAGACTACCGACCCTTGCAACTGGTCGAGTAGATCATCTATCCGTGGTGAGGGATACTTGTTCTTTGTTGTTATCTTGTTCAGCTCATTGTAATTAATGTACAAACGGGGATACCCGTCTCTCTCTTTGCAAACTGGTGTTCTCCATAACAACTTCAAATCAAGAGTTTAAGATATATCCCAACATGAACTTCAAATCAAGAGTTCAAGATATATTGGGAGTTCCCCATGTAGTGTATTTTTGCAATTGCTTCCTCAATTGCTTCCTCGATTCGAGTATCTTTATGGGTATCATTTATTGATGTCTTTTTTTTTTTTTGTGCGGCGCCTTAGAAATGGGAGTTGAACCCAAATCAATCTTAGCGGTAAAATTCACATTCCGATGCATTGGAATCCGTTATATCTCGGGTTCTATCTTTCTCTACTCATCACATATCGTAATAACCGTAACCACCTAGTCCTAACGCTTGACAAGTGGCCCACCCCGACCGGTTGGGGTGACGTCCTTCAACACGTGTATTGTTCCTTCTGTAGGTACTATGTTCACCGTCCTCTTCCAAAGATCCTTCATCTTCAGAACTCAAGGAACTTACTCGAGTCTTCCGACTCTTGAAGCCTTGGTTAAGCAATAATTCAGCTTAATCTCTCTTCTCACTTCCAAGGAAAGACGGTATAACATCTCTTAATCTCGCAAATATGTTTCGTCACAAGGGTCCTAACCACAAGACTTAATTATGCCTGATAATAAACCGGTATAATCTTCTCCGCTTCCTCCGACATCCCAACCTATGGGAGGAGCTCTCTGTACCCTTGATCAGCTTTCACCACATACATCCTTTCTTCAAGTAGGCGTAGAGTCAGACGACCACAGAGGCTCGGACCTCAATCTTTCATGTACTTCTTGTACATTTCATGTTGACCTCAACCTTCAAAACTTTGGCTTATCTTACTCTTGTTGGCCACCTTATGCATCTCTTGGTATTCCAAGACCAACCTCACAACCGTACTAGTGT
>BSUD01000004.1:58185847-58205066 GCA_033239045.1 Fagopyrum esculentum
TAAAAAGGGAATTACCTAAACTCGATCAAATTGAATCGGAATGGGACTTTCGAATCGGGCGAAATTCCCGATTTTTCCAACAAAATATAAATACGGCATACGCATGCACACGTATCCAAAAATAATAAAATACCCGCAATCTTTCCGATCCTTTTCTGAAATAGAATAAATATATACGGAAAATAATATATATATATATATATATATATATATATATATTTAGATTAATCCGCAAAATATCTTTACGACGTAGAAATAAATCTCGTAAATATATTACGAGATTCAAATAATAATAAAATACCGTTAAAGTATCAACATAAAAGTATACTCGAAATAGTAACTTTTACGAAGTGAAGTACTCGTAAAACATACTTAAGATATAAATAAATATCGATAATAGATGGAAAGATAAAAAAAGCAAACGCGCCTAAAAATTGGGGCGTTACATCAGATCCCCCTAATAAGAAGTTTTGTCTCGAAACTTGCCACACGCCGAACTTCTCGGTCCCTAAGGCCGAGGTATAAACTCACAACTAGGAAGGCTTAGACTTCTAATCTACATACACTAGCTGTTCAATCCGTCATCGCAAAAATATATCAGGTCATTTAACACCTTCCCACACGGGGCACAAACAATATATAACATCAAGCATATACACAACTCAACTAAGGAATGAACTAGGTATAACCCGTCGATTCTATCAATGCTACTAGCTCTGCGTAAATCTCAACCAATGATACTATCCTCCGTCTTCCTATTAGCCTCATTGATTCTTCATCCGCCGCTAGATCATGGGGATCGGCAATACATCTCAAGTCATACTTGTATTTCTTGGACTGATACATATGAATCCCGAGTGAACGACTACTACTCTCGGCGGCTACGCCAACCGGTAAACTACTTCCTTATTGATGTTATGATCTCACCAAGCTCCGATATATCGGAAACTCAACTTTCTTCTCGGATCCTTCTTGAAGCAGCATAACCACTATGTTTCTCATTGATTGTCTCTAACTAGGAAGATCAAATCTCCTCTTTTTCACAGTTGACTCTGGTCCTTGTCAACCCAACTTTAATGTTACGTTTCTTCAAATTTTGAAGTAAGTCCCCGATAATGAAGGAATTACTTCACTTCCCACTGATTTACTAACGAGACACGTATGCTATTACTTTTACATCGCTCCTCAATACTCAGTCAAGACCTTGTCTTGAAGAATAACTTGTACACGTCTAACCTATCATACCTCGAGGCAATGTAAAACAGTTGCACCAGTGAGTCTCCTTTTAACCCTCTACAACTCCATTTTCAATTCTTCGTCCCATTTAATACTTCAGTGTTATCCGGAGGTTACCATAAATGGGGTTATACAACATCTCTCTTCACATATCTGGTAATGCTCATCTAAGAAAACTTGTAACTTCTTTCACATCTTTCGGGATTTGTCATCCCGAGACAACTTGGCATAACCTCTTTCTTCTTCAAGAGTAGACCCAAAATACCTTATCCGGGGTATCAGTAAGCCCATATGGAATAACTACAACTCATAGTGACCCCGGGTTGGTCTGGAATGCCGTACTTGCAATATCTCAGTCTTGAATTCTCAAACGGTGACAATCAAATCTTAACTTAATCTTAGAAGAGACTACCGACCCTTGCAACTGGTCGAGTAGATCATCTATCCGTGGTGAGGGATACTTGTTCTTTGTTGTTATCTTGTTCAGCTCATTGTAATTAATGTACAAACGGGGATACCCGTCTCTCTCTTTGCAAACTGGTGTTCTCCATAACAACTTCAAATCAAGAGTTTAAGATATATCCCAACATGAACTTCAAATCAAGAGTTCAAGATATATTGGGAGTTCCCCATGTAGTGTATTTTTGCAATTGCTTCCTCAATTGCTTCCTCGATTCGAGTATCTTTATGGGTATCATTTATTGATGTCTTTTTTTTTTTTTGTGCGGCGCCTTAGAAATGGGAGTTGAACCCAAATCAATCTTAGCGGTAAAATTCACATTCCGATGCATTGGAATCCGTTATATCTCGGGTTCTATCTTTCTCTACTCATCACATATCGTAATAACCGTAACCACCTAGTCCTAACGCTTGACAAGTGGCCCACCCCGACCGGTTGGGGTGACGTCCTTCAACACGTGTATTGTTCCTTCTGTAGGTACTATGTTCACCGTCCTCTTCCAAAGATCCTTCATCTTCAGAACTCAAGGAACTTACTCGAGTCTTCCGACTCTTGAAGCCTTGGTTAAGCAATAATTCAGCTTAATCTCTCTTCTCACTTCCAAGGAAAGACGGTATAACATCTCTTAATCTCGCAAATATGTTTCGTCACAAGGGTCCTAACCACAAGACTTAATTATGCCTGATAATAAACCGGTATAATCTTCTCCGCTTCCTCCGACATCCCAACCTATGGGAGGAGCTCTCTGTACCCTTGATCAGCTTTCACCACATACATCCTTTCTTCAAGTAGGCGTAGAGTCAGACGACCACAGAGGCTCGGACCTCAATCTTTCATGTACTTCTTGTACATTTCATGTTGACCTCAACCTTCAAAACTTTGGCTTATCTTACTCTTGTTGGCCACCTTATGCATCTCTTGGTATTCCAAGACCAACCTCACAACCGTACTAGTGTGCCTTTAGGCAAAATTCCCCAACCACAATCACTGAAAGATCCATTCATCACTTTACCAAACACTCACATTATTACTCTAAACTTGCAGCGTTACCCTAATCCAGATTCCTCATTTCACGTCACAGCCACCATGGCTTCGCCATGCGAGTCCCAAAACTTTGACTTAGCTTTTGCTCGCGAAAACATGACATCACCACTTTATAACAAGCATACCATACATCCCCTTATATATCCTCCCTTTACGCACAATAACCATAGAAGACTCCCTTCCCTTTTTGTCCTTCTAGTTCCCTTTACCTTGAGCCATGTCATTCCTCCATATGAAAATCTCATGACCTAAGAAGGTCACACCAAGTCGTTACAATCCCTCTCAACAAGGTACATTACCATCACTTGTTGGAATCGATAAATTGTTACTTGATTAAGATATTTGTACTTCCCTTGATATACCTCTTCATTGTTGACATTCAACCACCACGGATATTATAAGTTCTTGTTACTCTTCTTCATGATCCCACATCTTGGATTACTCTCCCCACCTATAGTCCCCAATATACAACCTGAACTTGTGCATTCTCGGTGGTCACCGATTAACTCATTGATGACCCTTTCCAAGATCAACAACTTACCCTCCTACCACACTTCCATATTACTATACTCCTGAAGGATACCCTCTCGGGGTACTCCGCCTAAACTTCACTAGCTCACTTTACTCTACTTCCATCTTCGTTAGCTCCTATTACACTCCCCTCTTCCTTCCGCTTATGTAAGATAACTATACCTCCCAGCTCTTCCGTGTCATATGACCCACCTTCATAGGCTTGACCGCTTTTCCTAATGTTTTACAAAAGCACTTCTCAAATATTCCGACATTCATTAGCATCCACTCTCACTCCTCTTGGTTGGAAAGTTAAGTCCTTCAATCCAAGCTCCTTGTTTCATCTTTCATCTTCTGAAGATAATCATCCGCACACACATCCTCCTTCTTAGCGTTGCTCAGTCTCATCACAATGACGGAAAACGATTGAATCTCCACGGTAATTCCGCTATGTGAACTTTCACCATGTGATCCTCCTCGTAACTCTCAAATTTCTGAATAAGTCACCCGTTTAGAATCTCGCAAAGATCGTCACTACACTCTCCGTTACCCTCGTAAGCTTAACTTACGGTTCTCGTCAAGCTTTCACGATTGTCTGACCACTCTTTTCATCTTGACTCCCACACTTAGGAGCGCCTATTGAAAACTCGTCTTACATAGAACACCACTTCATTCTCGAGCGAAAATGTAGTCCTTTTTACTTGATTCGCATCTTTAGTTCGTCGACACCGCACTTGGAAAAATCTTATGTTCGTTGTCTCTAGTTGTTTCATTGATGTTCAATCGTTGCATCCTTTGGAACCCCCACTCATATCTTCTTGCCGCTTCCTTATTTATACGACTTCCTTCTCAATTTTGCTTCAACTAACTCGAGGTTCGTTTCCCCTTGTTTGTCCTTCGTTTGCGCCATCTCTAATCCTCCACTTCGACATCCTCTTAAAGGAGTCGGAGAAACACCAAGGTGTTTGTCCAAAATGTGATACACAACCCGGTACTTGAGCATACTCACCCTCAAATGTAAACTATCCTAAGCCAAACGGTGTCGTCCAAGGGGCGATAATAGCTTTCTATCATTTCGACTATAAGGTTTATCATCCATGTGTCAATATATATCCAAATATACGTATCTAACTATATAAGTTCTATGTCCACCTGCTATCAACATAACGCATCCAATGAAACCATTCTCATAAAACGAGTTTCAAGAACTAATATAATATTTATCATGCCACATGTACAACTCATATCAATATAAAGGTCATGCCACCATAACAACATAACAAGTCAATCATGCATAACTATAATTAACATATAATAATAGTCCAAAAATATTCTAGGTCTACGATACATATCTACATATATACACATATCTATATATACTAAAAGTCCAATAAACTATGCTGCCGAGATCCATGGAAGGAGTGGTGGTCCGTACATTCTACCCCGACTCATGCATGCGATTTTGAAAACGAAAACTCAGAACCCGCGGGGTTCTGTTTATTCCTTATTCGGCCTTTAGAAGATTGCGAGTGCCATTGTTGTCAACCTAGGGCTCTGATACCACTTTTGTAACACCCCGAATCCACGGGATTCGGAGCGCTACGGGTTAGGACCTCACAATGGGTCCCGACCCTTAGCCTGACAACAATTTCACTGGATCTTACAACAAGACACAAATAAAGGCAAAACCGAAATTCATTTTAATGCAATGATATGAACCCCAAAAGAAAACAACGAAAGACTTCAGCCGAGATACAACGCTAGAGGCAACCACCATACACGCGACATACATAATACCCTAAATGATACATAAAACAACTCCCAAAACCCATCCTAAAATGTACGGACCCCGGCTGCCCACTCTTCCGTATCTCTCGGTCGCGCCCCTAACCTGCAAGGCAACTACAACAATATCGGTATAAAACCGTTAGCTAGCATTCAAGGCATTAACATCATGGTATTGGCACACACACACATAAGGCATCATAAACACACAACATGTTCCAAAACACACAATCCGGTTTATTATCTTTTTATTATTAGGTCATATCCCGTTCTAATTCAACTTCTTTTGTGACACGAGAATCTAAAAGATCTCGCCCATGTCCCCTTTCACCATACGGGTTTGTACTTGATGCGGATTAGCATCACCCGATGGGCTGGTCGCAAGGCACCTCCCAGTCATCCCCATTTTGGACTGGACAAGCGGTCACCGCCCGTTATCATACACTTGGGCCAAATATAAACATATAAAGTCGGTGGTCCTATTACCGGTTTAGATGTTATAACATAAACAATAAACACACACATAAACAATAAACACACACCACCAAACACGCATCGAAACTAATACAAAGAATACAAGCTAAGTAAGTCTAGAGACTTACCTGTCCCAAAGCTAAACCCGCTAAATCCCGTACTCAATTTCACTTAGGAATGTAACTCAACGCTTGATCAGACAAGGCGCACAATCAATAACTAACCAATAATCTAGAAGCCCTCGGGCTTCTAGTCTCCCAAAACCTATATGAGGTCACAACCTTAGCATACTGGGTTCAACTCCTAATCTCGAAGATTATCCTATGATCGTACCGAAACATCACAATAATGTTCATATACCATCCCATAACCACATACGGTTCACGGCCACTACTTGGCATTAACTCTATGTTATGCTAGATCCATCCTAGCATGCTGCTACTACTACTACTACTACTACTACTACTACTACTACTACTACTACTACTACTACTACTACTACTACTAAACATAACTAGATTGAGAGAGGTACTCACTCGGGGTCAAAGGTGGAAGTCGATCGACGAATGTCGAATGCGGATTCGATAGCCTTATCGGGGCGCTTCCGAACCTAGCACCAGACTAAACAAATTTAGCTTATAAGCTAAATTTGAACGGAATAAATAACATATATAAATCTAAGGAAAACCCCACTTTTAAAACCCGAGTTAAAAACCGTAAATATATATTCCGGCAAATTGTATAACATCATAAACTCAAGGTAAAGCTCGTTTTCAAAGTCAACGTTAAAATCCCGTAATTAAACCTTTGAGTCATAACCCGCAACTAATCCATCAAGGGCATAATATATATGGTATATAAATATAAGAATATCCCGGCAATTAAAATCCAATGTTAAAACACGCCAACACATTTTTCGGGGCAATTTATACACTTATATAAACATGGGCATTTTCAAAATATATAACTTTGGGCCAAAACCGTGATTAAGTCGAGCAGGGGTATAATTGTTGCATTCTAAAAATTTGGATAAAAACTGTAAATACAAAGTAGTAGGTAACATTTGCAATTATACCTAAAGTTAGGGGCCCGATTTAATTTCTTAAAAAGGTTATCTTCAACCCTTAAACAACACGCAGAAGAAGGGGAAATTTGCGAGGGAGGCGGCTCTACAGAGGCAAGGGCGGAGCAGGGCAGGGCACTCCCCGGCGGTCATAGATGGCGGCGGTGCAGAGAGGGTGGCTCCGGCTATTCAAAGGCGGCAACCACTCCTAGGTCTTCCGGTCGGTGGCGACAGACAGAGAAGGGAGGGAACAGCGAGGAGGCTCTCGCAAAGGCTCTGTCGAGCGGGATCGACGGCGGCTGCTATTGCTGGGGAGCATTCCGGTGGCGGCGTTGATGTTCCCGGCTTGACAGAGGAGGCTTGAAAGCTGCAACCTCAAAATGAATGAAGAGCAGGGGCGCTTCTCCGGCTTCAAGGGCAGGGGAGCACCGGTGTGGCTCGAGGTGGATCGATGGCGGCTGAAGGTGGCTCAGGCGATGGCGAGTCCGGGTCCTCCTGTGACGCCGGCAACGCTTGCAAGAGGAGGAGAGGAAACTCAATAGACAGAGGAGGCGGTGTGAGGAGGAGGAGGAAAACAGAGAGGGCGAGATTGAGAGTTGAGGGAGTGAGGGCTGCGAGGTCGAGTGTCCGAAAGATGACGGGTCGAGATAGGGCAGCTAGGGGTCGGGACAGCTGAGGTCGAGGGGTCGGAGGTGCTACCGTGCCAGGCTACTATGCGTAGGGCCTGCAAGAGGGTAGCGAGGGGTTGCTTCATCAAATGGTCGGGGAAGGGGAAGGTTAGGGAGGAAAGAAACGGGAAAAAATAAAAAAATAAAAAAAAAGGGAATTACCTAAACTCGATCAAATTGAATCGGAATGGGACTTTCGAATCGGGCGAAATTCCCGATTTTTCCAACAAAATATAAATACGGCATACGCATGCACACGTATCCAAAAATAATAAAATACCCGCAATCTTTCCGATCCTTTTCTGAAATAGAATAAATATATACGGAAAATAATATATATATATATATATATATATATATATATATATATATTTAGATTAATCCGCAAAATATACTTTACGACGTAGAAATAAATCTCGTAAATATATTACGAGATTCAAATAATAATAAAATACCGTTAAAGTATCAACATAAAAGTATACTCGAAATAGTAACTTTTACGAAGTGAAGTACTCGTAAAACATACTTAAGATATAAATAAATATCGATAATAGATGGAAAGATAAAAAAAGCAAACCCGCCTAAAAATTGGGGCGTTACAATATCTGGCATCCCGCGTGACATTACTCTATTGAGCCCTTCTCACCAGGTTTCTGCCGGAGGCAGACATAGCTATTATGCTCGATCTCCTCATTAGACGCATTCATCAGCTTATGGAGGGGGTTATTCTCAGCTGCAGGATTTGTCTGCTCCTTACCAGCAGGAGCAGCAGTATGCTTCTTACCAGCAGGAGCAGCAGTCTACTCCTTCTTCTTCCCAATAGGAGCAGGAGCAGGAGGAGCAGCCTGCTCCTTCACAGCAACAACCTGCTGCGAGGAGACGCCGAGCGAGGAGGGCACCTTCGCCAGCTCCTGTGGAGGAGGTCCTTGAGGAGGTACTTCCTCGTGCTCTAGGAGATCGTCCTAGACCAGTATCTCCTACTCGGCAGACCTTTCAACCCGATCTTAGAGGTTCTTGTGGAGGGGGACCTCGTATTGTAGAGATACTTAAGAATTTCCAAGCTCACACCGCTCTCTACGTCTGGCATGACATGGTGAGTACGCAATAAATAAGTTTAATGAATGCATCTTTAATGTTATAATATTTTTATTAATTTATTAAATTATTAAAAAAAAATTCTATTTAGGATCGTGATACGCTTCACTACCATAGCAAAGCCAGCTAGCTGGACGCATGGCCACTGGATGAGGAGGTTTGGTCTGGTTTAGCGCACGGTAGTAGACTGACCCATCTGCAGGGTCTTATGTACAGGCACGTAAATGTGCGTCTACTGGACGCATTTATCGAGAGATGGCAGCCAGAGGTGAACCAGCTGCACATGTCTTGTGGTGAGGTGAACCAGCTGCAAATGTGCGTCTTAGTGTGACGGCTATGCACAAGATTTCACCTGATTTGCTGATATTGGTGGAGGATCTTGATCGGGTGATGAGTATATCATGGGGTACGGCGACACTCGCCTACTTGTATAGGCGTATGGGCGAAACCACTCGGGTCGACTGTCGCCAGATGTGCGATTGTCTGACGCTGATGCCGGTAAAATATATCCTCTATACTCATTATTCTTCTCGTAACTTAATTTGTAATATTTGTCTAATTTTTATTTCTTTTTTGTTCAAAGGCATGGATAAACCTATATTTTCCATGCTTTCCACCGGAGATTGTGGAGGGGTGGGAGCCTGTCATGCCTTGAGCAGCGAGATTTGACATCAGGCCTATTAGGAGGGACACCCGTGACTACAGACGGATGCTTAATGAGATAAGTGTTGATCAGCCAAGTCCAGTACATGTGCATACTTGTAATCTTTTTGTCAACTAACGTGTTTATTTTCTAACAATGTTGTTTGTTTGTTAAACAGGTGAACTGGCAGCCATACGGCCAGTTGAACTTCACTCATGGAGAGTTACAGCGGTCGTTGTTCCACGGGTTGTTAACGTTTATTGACGTATTAGATCCCTACGATCCGTACAGAAACTTGAGGGCTTTTGGATACATTCAGACGGTTTCGCCTCCGTCCATACAACCTGATTATGATATTAGGGTCGAGGATTCCAGGAGCTACAGAGTGGCTATCCTCGAGTTAGCTGGGCGTGGGATAGATGGGAGCACTATCACATCACAGTTGAGGAGATGGCTGCACCTTATGGCCCAAGATTTACGTCCACCGACAATTATATGGTGTGGTATTCAGACAAATCGCACCGGTTTATGCGCCCAGGTGCTCAGCAGATGCATCCTGCTCCACCTCCACCTCCACCTCCGACATTTGATCGACTCGACCCTCACAATTATGCTACACGGTTTAGGCAGTACATTGGTGATCCTTCTGTCCCTCCTTCCCACCATCAGGACTTACGCACTTATTTAGATTATTTTCCTGATCTCCGAAATTATTCATACGGATCTTACGATCATGGATAGGGTAGTGGTTCTTACGATCATGGACAGAGTAATGGTACTCGTCATGACGATGACGAGTAGACTTGTGTTATTTTTATGTATTTTGTATTGTATGTTTAAACTTTTGTTTTAACTAGTTGTATTATATTTAACAAAATATAAATGACGACTATATAAATGACTAAATTTTAACAAAATATAAATGAAAAAACCTTAAGAACAAAATGATTGATCGTAAAGCTTAACTTGTTCCATTATATTCAGACGGTTACGCCTCCGCCCATACAGTCTGATTATGCTATTTGGGTCGAGGATCACAGGAGTTACAGATTGGGCTATCCTCGAGGTAGTTGGGCGTGAGATAGATGGGAGCACCATTACATCACGGTTGAGGAGATGACTGCACCTTACGGCCCAAGATTTACAGCCACCGACGATTATATGGCGTGGTATACAGACCGATCGCACAAGTTTATACGCCCAGGTGCTCAGCAGATGCATCCTGCTCCACCTCCACATCCACCTCCGGCATTTTATGGACTTGACCCTCACGATTATGCTACACGGTTTAGGTAGTACATTGATGATCCTTCTGTCCCTCCTTCCCTCCATCAGGACTTACACACTTATATAGATTATTTTCCTGATCTCCGAGATTATTCATACAGATCTTACAATCATGGACAGGGTAGTGGTACTCATCATGACGATGACGAGTAGGCTTGTGTATGCACTTTTTTTGGGTTTGTATTGTATGTTTAAACTTTTGAATCTTATGTTTACATTTTTGTGTATGTTTAAACTTCGTACTTAACTTGTTGCGTAATATTTAACTAAATATAAACGATAATTATACAAATGACTAAACCTTAACATAATATAAATGACAAAACCTTAAAAATATGTCTGATTGTAAAGTTTAAATTAACAAGTTGAACTAAACAAGATTAACTAATTGTGTCAAGATATATCCGTGTTGGTCGTGAATGTGGTAATTGAAACTCCTTCCAGCGAGCGAAGCGATGAGCTAATCTGACTTCAATACCATCTACGGTGTTGTTATAGAAGTGCGACCAAGTTTTAAGAATATCTGGTAAAGGACAATCCTCTACAAGTGATAGCTAAAACAAAGATAAAAAAACATTATTACATATATGTTGTGAAGAACAAAACCGAAAATGATAAATGAAAAGATCTTAGAGGACATACTATGATGTAATGATACTGGTTGGAAACTATTGATATATGGATCTCTAGAAACCCCGAGTTCGAAGTACTTCCTTCTTCCCGACGATATAGTGGAGCATATGTGTAATTGCACCATCCGTGCACTACGACAATACACTGCAATACAGTCGCAGCTAAACACCCCATGTCCGTCATAACAAACTAGTATTCTGATGGTGCAAAACCATTTCCATTCCATTCAAGTACTATAATCGTCGCATCGATGTTACGTTGATGAAAAAAACTCTTATGTAACTCGCAATAAGAAATGAGTTCTTCTAACATCAGTCGTCGAATCATCCGCCATCTTTCGTTTGTGTCTGTGTCGTAGATTGTATGATGTAATGCTCTGAAACCACAGTTTTCATCCCCTCTAACATTATTCCAACTGATTACATACTCTTTCATCCAAATGGAAACCGCCTCAGGTCATTCTACTATAATATCATGGTTATGACTTGGAGTTTGCTTGGATATAGTTCTCTTTAAAGGAGTTTTGGGTGGTAGATCGGTATTAGGAGATGGACTTGACACCGGTATAGGGTTCTTTCGGGGTCGACCTCTTTGTTTTTTTGGGTGGGGTACCTCCTAGCTCCCAATCGGATGGCAATCTTTTGTTTCGACTGTCCTTCGGTCTTCCTTTAGTCACAACCCTAGTAGGTTCCCGCAAACTGGTCCTCTCCGAAAAAGTAGTTTATATAGCTTTATTTATAACTTCCAACTGACGAGTAGGGCTCAGGTTTGGAAAATCTTTCTCGCAGAACTCCGACAATAGATTTCTTCCAACTCGACGCACATCTCGTCCTTCTTCTGATTCCGAAACCATGTCATCGACATCTAACTTTTTCCAGAATTCATGCACATTTGTAAGAGAGATGGACATTCCTTTCTTCATATAACCCCAAATAAAGTGCACACACGGCAGACCATGAGTCGTCGGAAATGAATATGTGCACGGACCATCGGGCTTGTCAAGATGAGCTTTATTATACTGATCGATAATAAGTAAAAAAGCTTTGAGGGAGATGTTGTGGTGCAACGACTGAAATTGTTTAACACAAGAATTCCATGTTATCTTTTTTTACATGCTCTCGTTGAACAAACCGATGATCTTATCCAATTGAATCCTCATCAAAGAGTGATAGAACCTAAAAATTGTATCCAACTTCGCAGAATTTGTTTTCATAAATTGTTTCAGAACAGAGTGCGCAGTTTCTGCCCTGTTAAGAAATAAAAGAGTTAACGTCAAATCGGTTAAATAAATTTTAAATTGCTGTGAAATACGTACCTATTCGTCGTGTTACTTTTGAAGTTCAGATATTGATCCGTCCACGAGGAAACAATTCGTCTCTTGTAAGGATCTAGCCATTGCGTCCTCACATATTGCAGAAGATGTCCTCTCCTTTTTCACTTGTTTTCAAGTTCATTTAACCGTCTCTTGTAAGACTCTTCCGTTTTGGATGTAAATAAACCCGAGTAACTATTGGCAAATATTCGAGTGAGTTCTTTATTCATGTGATTATTCTTATCCCTTCCTTCAATGTTTTTGAATATGTGACGACGACATAAAAGAAACTGGGTTTCTGGGAAAATACGATTAAGTGCGTTCATAAGAGCCTTCTCTCGATCCGTTACAATTGTAGTTGGTGTTCTCTCGACGCGCCTACAAAGCTTTGCAAGTTGCTCAATCGCCATACATAATTCTCTTCCTTCTCCGTGGATAGAAATGCAGCGGCAACATTAAAGTTCAGCCATGTCGACGTAAACCCAACAATTTCAAAAAATGGCATCTTGTATTTGTAAAAAAATAACATCAAAACGTTAAGTTTACATACATAAAAAAGGGCATCTTACGGAAAAATTAACAACTGTGAAAGCTTACGTGTTGGTGTTGTATGTTGAGTCAATTACCAATACGTAAGGGAATGCCTTAAGGAGGGCAAATGATTCCGGATGTGCGAAGAAAATGTCGCTCACTTCACCGTCCGTGTTTCCCCTATGCTTACAGAAATAACCCTCTTTACAACATTCGAAAAAGAATTGTTGACCGATTGTCCTTTGATCTAAACCTTTTTTACGTAATTTTTGCCTTTTGTTGTAGATATGTCTCATCCTGGTTTTGTTATCTTTATCAATGCTCAAAGCACTCGCAATTTGGGCAGGGGTGCAATTACTGGTCCACATGTTCTTTATTAACTTCTTCTCCTCCTCATTCATCCTCCCGCTAATGCATGACCCTTTAAATTTCTTCCAAGCTTGTGGTTGTGGACACCACACTACACGTGAACTTTCCATAAACCTTGGTAAGTCTCAAAAACCCTAATCATGAATTCACACCCGCTTTTTTTCGTCGATGAATTCTTCCTTTGAGCTGGCTGCACCTTTTTTGGGTTGTATGCTCCATATTTTTCGCACGACAACCATGTATTTCCCAAACTACCGCGGACCGACTTCTGTACCCGACAAACAGAAAAAACCATTTTATTTCCTTTCCAACTTTTCGAACCCATCATATTACCCCCTCTCGACTATTGAAGCTTAAGTCGGTTGTGAACAGGCTAGAATAATCATTATTCGTCGCTTTTGAGGCGGATGCATTTACGTTATTTGTTGATCCTTCATCAATGCTAAGATTATCAACGTCCGCATCTATCTCCTTTAAACTCTAAAAAAAATAAAGTGTTCAATCTGTTAAAGTGTTGTCCGTTACGGACAAAAGATTTCTGTCCGTGACGGCGAGACATAAACAAAACTTCTTTCCGAACCCCCAACTAACGTTAGGTTCTTTAAAAACATGGCTATAATTGATCAATGCTTAAAAATCTAAATTCAAACACGGTTAATGATTTAAACTTTAATGATCAAAATAAACAAAACTTACTTACCTCAATATAATCTTCGTCTTCGTTCTCAAAACTCAATGATATTTCTTCATCATTAATATCATAATCTTTCTCGTATGACATTGTTATGTTGCTTTTTCAGAAAGAATAGACTTTACGAGGAGATGGCTGAATGAGGGTTGGAGGGGTTTGACTACGGTTTTTATAAGATGAAAAAAATTAATTTAGGGTTGTTAAATTATGGAAATAAAGATATTATTTATCCAAAAATAAGATTTATGGTTTTTTATTTATGAAAATAAAGATATTATTTATCTAACCGTAAATAAGATTTATGCTTGTTAAATTATGGAAATAAAGATATTATTTATCCAAAAATAAGATTTATGGTTTTTAATTTATGTAAATAAATATATTATTTATCTATACGTAAATAAGATTTATGCTTGTTAAATTATGGAAATAAAGATATTATTTATCCGAAATTTTTTTTTTTATTTAATCTAAAATAAAATAAAGATATTATTTATCCGAAAATAAAATAAAATAAAGATATTATTTATCTATTTGTAAAATAAAGATTTATGCTTGTCCGTCACGGACAAAGTATGTTTGTCCGTCACGGACAAAGTATGTTTGTCCTGTTTGTCCGTGACGGACAACTTCGATAAAAATACTAAATAACGCACATTCACGGACAAATGTGCGCTATTAGTAAAAAAAAAATATGCGCTAAATAATAGCGGCCTTTTTTCTAATAGAAATATATATATTTATATTAAAGAATTGTGGTGTCCTAACATATTGTAACTTGATTTACTAACACGTAGACGAGTCATCCTAATACTCCCTTTGAATAAGCCTTTAAACTCCATGCAGCCATTCTCTTTAGTCACACACATATATATGCAGAACAAACATCAACTTCATAAATAACCAATTTAATGGTGATCACAGCTGAAAAGACATCAACTTCATAAATAATCAATTCGCATAAAGAGAATTAGCTGCAGCAACTTATACCACAATATATGCAGAACAAACTTCATAAATAACCAATTTGCATAAACAGTTTTCAACTTCATACACAACATTTAGCTCAAGTTTAATGGTGAATTGGTGATCACAAATGATCAGACAGCAACTTTGTCAACAAAATTGTAACGCCCCAAAATTTAGGCGTGTTGCGTTTTTATTCTTGCGGCTTTTATCGATATTTAATGGCTTTTTTTTTTAAAAGTATTTTACGACGCGAAATATCTTTCCGGAGTATATTATTATTTTGGATGCATTCCCGTATATCCGTAGTATTATTTTTGGAAAAGTCGGAAAAGTCTTTTCCGGTTCAAAAATCCCGTTCCGAACGCTTTTAATCGAGCTATACTATTACTTTTTTTCCTTTTATGTTAATTTATTGTTTTGGTTCTATTTCTTTTCTTTTTTTTATTTTCCATCTCTCCCAACATGTGATGATGGACACCTCTGCGTCGACCCCTCGTTCCAACCTTATCCAAGTCTGCACGCCATCCTCTTTCCTTCTCATTCTCACTCTCACTCCAGCCTCTGCTTCATCTCCCCACTCCTGCATCTCCTCTCCTTCGAAGCCTCACCTCTCCTCACCCTTCTTTCATTCTCACTCAAAGCAACAAGCATTAAACACCTCAACAACCCTCTACTCCCCTAGCCATTTTGACTCTCTCCCTCACGATCAAGCTCCACTCTGCTCACTCTCTTCTTTCTGTCACTCTCAGGCTCAACCATCATCTCCCCTTAGAGTCGCCATTCTCGAAAGAAAGCAACAGCTGCAACCGGTGGATACTCCTCGTTCTCTTGGCCAAGCAAGCCACACGCCTCCCCTGTCTCTTTTCCTCTCCTTACCTTGCAAGTGTCTCTTGCGCCACCAGAGGAACCCAGAGTCGCCATCGCGAACCGTCAACCTGCTGAAGCCCTGCCTCGCCTATTGCCGGAGAATGAAGCCCTGCCTCGCCTATCGCCGGAGAATGAAGCCCTGCCTCGCCTGTCATCGAGAAGAGCACCGCCAGGGTGAGACGACACCAACACCACTGGAAAGGAGCCGCTTGTCTCTCCCTTATGCCTCCAAGCCCTTGTCGAGCCATCTCAGGAAACTGGAGAGACGGCAACAGCAACCGGAGATTTGAAGCCGCCAGGACGCCGGAAATCCGCTGGGCCACCGTCCTTGCTCAGCCAGTCACCAGATTTGGATTCGCTGTCCTCGCACAGTCCTTCTCGCCGCCGCCCTTGCCTGGTAGCATTATCGCCCTGCGTTTTGATTCAAAGGAGGGAGAAACCCTTTTGATTTAATTAAAGCACCCCCAGAACCTTAAGTAATTACAGAATGTGCCCATCTGTTTATAATTGCAGTTTTTGACCCACTCTTATGGAAATCTTGCATTTATACCCCTGTAGAATTTATTTACATATTATGGCCCAAAGAAATTAATTATGGATTATTACCCATATTTCTAAAATGATATAATTTGCCCGGAAAATATGTTTATGGTTTTTAAACTTGAGTTTTACTTCGAGTTGTATTCTTATATTTACATGCACTATATTTTATACCCTTGTCGGATTAATTTGGGTTTATGGCTCGAAGTTGTAAATTGCGGTTTTATGACCAAGTTTCTAGAATTTCATATTTTGTCCCGGAAGGGTTATTACGGATTTTAACGTGGGCTTTTGAAATCGAGTATCCTTAGTTTTATGTATATTGAATATTCAGATCAAATTTAGCATATTAGCTAAATTTGTGTAGCTTTGGTTTTAGGTCCGGAAGCGCCCCGATAAAGGCCTAACGAGTCCAAGTTCGACATCCGTCTTTTGACGTCGTGTGAGTATTCTCTTACTCGATTTAGTTATGTTTAGTATTAGTATCATGCTAGGTTGGATCTAGCATAACTTAGAGTGAATGCCAAGTAGTGGCCTTGAACATTAGGTGAGTTTTGAGGATTTATGATTGTGCTAAGACTTGAGGTGTTTGGTTATCTTATGAGGTTGTTATAAGACTTTAAGTTATATGGTTGATCTTGTGAGAGTTTTGAGGCTCGAGGTTAGGGTTGTATGATTTTGTGGGATTTTTGGAGTTTAAGTTTGGCTTATCCTAGTTGCGTTGTGAGTTATGATCTTGTGAGATCCGAGGGTTTATAAGTCTTAGGACCTCTAGCTCGTGTAGAGTGTGATGTGAGCATGAGGATTCTAGGATGCGGTCCTAGAATTGAGTGTCAAATGGTCTTGCGTAGATCATTTGTATAGAAGTCTAATACTTCTATTGTGAGTGGGTTGTTGTTGATATAGTTATCTTCTTGTGAGCAGGTTATGGGCTTCCTTCCTAAGGAAGCGAGAGTGTTGTGAGTTGAGTGTGGTGACGAGGTAAGTCTCCGGACTTACTTAGCTCGTATTCTATGTATTAGATTCGATGCGTGTTTGGTTGTGTGTGTTTTATCGCTTTCATTATAACTTATAAAACCGGAATTAGGATTACCGACCTTTATATATTATTTGGCCCAAGTGTATGATAACGGGCGGTGACAACTTGTCTAGCTCTTGCGTAGAGCTAGGAGGTTCTTGGCGACTAGCCCGTGTGGTTAGACGCTCGGAGGCATCCACCGTTCCATGCGGTAAGTGGGGACCGAGGCGAGTTTCGGGAGATTCTCGTGTCACAAAAGAAGTTGAATTAGAACGGGATACGACTTAATAATAAAAAGATAATAAACCGGACTTGTGTGATTTGGTGTACATTGTGTGTTATGTTGATTTACTTGTGTTTGTGCCTTTCACCTTGATTCTAATGCTTCGAATATTAGCTAACGGTTTTATACCGATTGTTGTAGATTGCCTTGCAGGTTAGGATTGCGGCCGAGAGATCCGGAAGAGTGGGCAGCCGGGGTTCCGTACATTTTAGGAGTGGGTTTTGTTAGAGTCGAGTTGTATATTATTCATGTATATTGTATATCGCATGGTGGCATTTGGCCCTTGGCGTTGCTTATCGGCTGAAGTCTTTTGTTGTTTCTTTTGGGTTTTCTTTCATTGCATAAAAATGTATTTAAGTTTTGGCCTTTATTTGTGCCTTGTTGCAAGATCCGGTGAAATTGTTGTCAAGCTAAGGGTCGGGACCCATCGTGAGGTCCCAACCCGTAGCATCCCGAGTCCCGCGGATTTGGGGTGTTACAAAAGTGGTATCAGAGCCCTAGGTTGACAACAATGGCACTCGCAATCTTCTAAAGGCCGAATAAGGAATAAACAGAACCCCGCGGGTTCTGAGTTTTCGTTTTCAAAATCACATGCATGAGTCGGGGTAGAATGTACGGACCACCACTCCTTCCGCGGATCACGGCAGCATAGTTTATTAGATTTTTAGTATATATGTATATATATATGTATATATGTAGATATGTATCATGGACTTAGGATGTTTTTTTTGGTTATTATTGTATGTGGATTGTAGTTGCATGATGGACATGATTTATGTGTATAGTTGTATATGTGAACGATTATATGTTTTGGACCTTGTATTGTTGTAATGGAATGCCGAATGCGTGATATTAGTAGTAATATGGACTTAGGACTTATATAGTTATGGATACGTATTCCTGTTATATATAGTAGCATATGGAGATATAGGACCTTTTAGTTGAGATGCTATTACGATATCATCGCCCTTGGACGACGTCGTTTTACATAGGATAGTGTACCTACGAGGATGAATATGCTCAAGTATCGAGTTGAGAGCTACGTTTAGGCGAACACCTTGGAGTTCTTGTACTCCTTTAAGAGGATGTTAAAGAGGAGGAGTAGAGATGACATAACCAAAGGACGAACAAGTGAAAGGAAAATCCGAGACGACTTAAGAGAAATTGAGATGGAGAGCATACAAGAAAAAGGAGTGACAAAAAGGTGTGGAAGTGGTTACAAAGAAGTCACGATTAGAAAGACAACGAGACCAATAGGGATAACAACCATAAGTTCTTCAAGAAGACGCGTGGACAACTAAAGATGCGAATCGAGGAGGAGAGGGATACATTCTAACAAGGTTAAAGGTGACATTCTATTAAGATGTGAAGTTTTCTTTATACGCTCCTAAGAATTTGAGTCAAGACAAGAAGAGTGATTGAACCATTTGCTAAAGATTTAAGATACCGTAAGTTAAGCTTACGAGGTACCAATAAGTGAAGTGTCAACATTTCTAGAGTTATGAGAAGAAGGGCATGGTGTGGATTCACGTGAAGTTGACCGATTTCAATTATGATGATAAGACAAAGAAACGCCAAGAAGGAGGAAGTGTGTATAAATGATGACCCCAAGAAGATGAAAGACAAAACGAAGAGCTTTGATCGAGAGACTTAAGATACCAACCAAGAGGAACACGAGTGGATGCTAGCTAGGGCTATAATATTTGGGAAGGTGCACTTGAAAGACATCAAGAAAGAATGG
>BSUD01000004.1:58205481-58271636 GCA_033239045.1 Fagopyrum esculentum
AAGAATTTGAGTCAAGACAAGAAGAGTGATTGAACCATTTGCTAAAGATTTAAGATACCGTAAGTTAAGCTTACGAGGTACCAATAAGTGAAGTGTCAACATTTCTAGAGTTATGAGAAGAAGGGCATGGTGTGGATTCACGTGAAGTTGACCGATTTCAATTATGATGATAAGACAAAGAAACGCCAAGAAGGAGGAAGTGTGTATAAATGATGACCCCAAGAAGATGAAAGACAAAACGAAGAGCTTTGATCGAGAGACTTAAGATACCAACCAAGAGGAACACGAGTGGATGCTAGCTAGGGCTATAATATTTGGGAAGGTGCACTTGAAAGACATCAAGAAAGAATGGTTAAGTCTATGAAAGGGAGTTATATGAAACAATAAGGAAAAGAAGATATAGTTATCTTAGAGAATTGGAAAGAAGAGTGGAACGTAAAAAGAGTTAAGAAAGGGTGTGAAGAGTGATATGAGCAAATGAAGTTTAAGGTAGAGTACCCCGAGAGGGTAGCCTTTAAGAGTATGATAACATGGAGGGTAGGAAGAATGGTGAGCCATTGAACTTGGAGAAGGCCAGCTATAAGCTACTCGGTAACAACCAAGAACGCACTTGTGCGGGTTGTATATTGGTGACTGTAGAAGGGAAGAGTAACCCAGGATGTGAGATCATGAAGAAGGGGAACAAGAAGTGGAACATTCGTGGTGGTTGAATGTCAGTAATAGGAGGTGCATTAACGGAAGCATAAACGTTTTAATCAAGTAACATCTTATTGATTATAACAAGTGATGATAACGTATGTTGCGGAGCGATTGTACGATCTGGTATGACCTTCTTAGGTCATGGGGATTGTTATGTATATAAATGACACGGATAAGAACTGTTAAGGTTTGATAAGATTTAAGAGGATAGAGGAGCAAGAGGAAGTGAGGTTTTTCTATAGTGGATGTACGTAAATGGAAATACATAAATAGGATGCATGATATGTTAATGGTAATGAAATGGAGGATATGTTTTCGCGAGCAAAAGATGAGATAGAGGCGTCAAACTCACATGGAAGAGGCATGGTGGCTATGGTGTGAAAGAGAGGACCTAGATAAAGGCAACGTTGCAAGCTTAGAGGTATGGTATTAGTGTTTGGTGAAGTAATGAGTGGATCTTTCAGTGATTGTGGTTGGGGAAATTTCACCTAGCGTTCTCCATGGGACATACCCTTACGGTTGTGAAGGTTGTTCATGAAATACCAAGAGATGCTTAAGGTGACCAACAAGAGTAAGAGTAGACCGAAGTTTTGAAGTTTGTTGTCGATATGAGATGTATCTTATACATGAAAAGATTGAGGTTAGAGCCTCTACGGTCGGTTTGAAGTTACATAAGGAAATGAAGTAAGTGTAACACCTACTCGAAGGAATGATGCAAGCTTAAGTAGAATACGAAGAACTCCCCCATATGTTGGGATGTCAGGGAAAGCAAAGAAGATAAGATCGATTGGTTGTAAGGCATGATTAAGTCTTCTAGTTAGGACCTTCGTGATTGAACATATGTACGAGGTCGGGAAAGATTATTTCATCATTCCTTCAAAGTGGAGGAAAAGGGGGATTAAACCAAAATATTGCTTAACCAACGCCCCAAGAGTCAGAAGACTCGAGGAAGTTCCACAAGTTCGGGAAATGATTGATTTGTAAAAGAAAGACGGTCGACATGGTAGCTACGGATGGAATATTATGCATATTGATGGAAGTCGCCCAATAAGATCGGGGTGGACCGCTTGTTAAGCGTTAGAATCAGGTTGTGTCGGTCATTACGATACGAGATGGGTAGAGAAAAGATGTGACCCGAGATAGAAAGGATTACAATGCATCGGAAGGTGGATTTCACCGTTAAGTTGATTTGAAGTTCATGTTGGAAGTGTATCTTGAACTCTTGATTTGAAGTTCACGTTAGAATATATCTTGAACTCTTGATTTGAAGTTCATGATGGGATATATCTTGAATTCTTGAGTTGAAGTTGTTATAGAGGACACCGGTTTGCGAAGAGAGAGACATTTATCTCCGTTTGTAAATCGATTATTATAAGTTGAGCAAGATGTCGATGAAGGACAAGTATCCCTTACAACGAATGGGAGATCTACTCGATCAGTTGCAAGGGTTGGTAGTCTCTTCTAAGATTAAGTTAAGACCTAATTGTCACTGTTTGAGAGTTCGAGACTAGGATATTGCAAATACGGCAATCCGGTCAAACCATGGTCACTACGAGTTGTAGTGATTCCATAAGGGCTTATTAACGCCCTGAATAAGACAATTTTGGTATACTCTCGAAGAAGAGAGAAGTTGTATGACAAGTTGCCTCGTGATGGCAACGCCGACGGATGTGAAAGAAGTTACAAGTTTCTTGGTCATGCTGGTCACTTCCGGATTTGTGGAGATATTCTCCAAAGTTAAACCATCCACCCACCAACCTACTTCGGAAGATAAAGAAGTTTAAGTGGAACGAAAAGGACAATGGAGTGTTAAGAATTAAGAAAAGATTCATTGGTGCAACTGTTTCGAATTTGCCTCGAGGTATGATAGGTTGGAAGTGTACAAGTGATTCTCCGAGCCATGGTCTTGATTGAGTTTTGAAGAACGAGGTAAAGATGATATCATCCGCGTCTCGTTAGTAGTAGCAGTATGAAGTAAAGTATTTTCTTCATTACTTATTGCAACAAGAACTGAGGAAATGTAACCTCAAAGTTGGTGTGACAAGAACCAAAGCCAATAGTGTAGATTGGAAGTTTGACCTTCTTTGTTAGAGAAAAGCAAATAAGAAACATAATGGAAATGTTGTAGTGAGAAAGACCCGAGTAGGAGGTTGAGTTTTACGTTGAGCTAGTAGCTTCGATAGAATCAACGTGTTGACCTGGTTCTTTCCTTGATCGAGTTGTGTGCGTGTGTAGTGTTATATGTAGTTGTACCCCGTGTGAGAATTTGTTGTATGATCTGATAGACTTGATGGTATAGTTTGAGTAGATGGTGGGTATAGATTAGAAGGCTAAAGCCTTCTTAAATCGAGAGTTGCTACCTCGGCCTTAAGGACCGAGAAGTTCGACGCATAGCAAGTTTCGGGACGAAACTTGTTTTTAGGGGGATCTAATGTAACGCCCCAAAATTTAGGCGTGTTGCGTTTTTATTCTTGCGGATTTTATCGATATTTAATGGCTTTTTTTTTTAAAAGTATTTTACGACGCGAAATATCTTTCCGGAGTATATTATTATTTTGGATGCATTCCCGTATATCCGTAGTATTATTTTTGGAAAAGTCGGAAAAGTCTTTTCCGGTTCAAAAATCCCGTTCCGAACGCTTTTAATCGAGTTATACTATTACTTTTTTTTTCCTTTTATGTTAATTTATTGTTTTGGTTCTATTTCTTTTCTTTTTTTTATTTTCCATCTCTCCCAACATGTGATGATGGACACCTCTGCGTCGACCCCTCGTTCCAACCTTATCCAAGTCTGCACGCCATCCTCTTTCCTTCTCATTCTCACTCTCACTCCAGCCTCTGCTTCATCTCCCCACTCCTGCATCTCCTCTCCTTCGAAGCCTCACCTCTCCTCACCCTTCTTTCATTCTCACTCAAAGCAACAAGCATTAAACACCTCAACAACCCTCTACTCCCCTAGCCATTTTGACTCTCTCCCTCACGATCAAGCTCCACTCTGCTCACTCTCTTCTTTCTGTCACTCTCAGGCTCAACCATCATCTCCCCTTAGAGTCGCCATTCACGAAAGAAAGCAACAGCTGTAACCGGTGGATACTCCTCGTTCTCTTGGCCAAGCAAGCCACACGCCTCCCCTGTCTCTTTTCCTCTCCTTACCTTGCAAGTGTCTCTTGCGCCACCAGAGGAACCCAGAGTCGCCATCGCGAACCGTCAACCTGCTGAAGCCCTGCCTCGCCTATCGCCGGAGAATGAAGCCCTGCCTCGCCTGTCGTCGAGAAGAGCACCGCCAGGGTGAGACGACGCCAACACCACTGGAAAGGAGCCGCTTGTCTCTCCCTTATGCCTCCAAGCCCTTGTCGAGCCATCTCAGGAAACTGGAGAGACGGCAACAGCAACCGGAGATTTGAAGCCGCCAGGACGCCGGAAATCCGCTGGGCCACCGTCCTTGCTCAGCCAGTCACCAGATTTGGATTCGCTGTCCTCGCATAATCCTTCTCGCCGCCGCCCTTGCCTGGTAGCATTATCGCCCTGCGTTTTGATTCAAAGGAGGGAGAAACCCTTTTGATTTAATTAAAGCACCCCCAGAACCTTAAGTAATTACAGAATGTGCCCATCTGTTTATAATTGTAGTTTTTGACCCACTCTTATGGAAATCTTGCATTTATACCCCTGTAGAATTTATTTACATATTATGGCCCAAAGAAATTAATTATGGATTATTACCCATATTTCTAAAATGATATAATTTGCCCGGAAAATATGTTTACGGTTTTTAAACTTGAGTTTTACTTCGAGTTGTATTCTTATATTTACATGCACTATATTTTATACCCTTGTCGGATTAATTTGGGTTTATGGCTCGAAGTTGTAAATTGCGGTTTTATGACCAAGTTTCTAGAATTTCATATTTTGTCCCGGAAGGGTTATTACGGATTTTAACGTGGGCTTTTGAAATCGAGTATCCTTAGTTTTATGTATATTGAATATTCCGATCAAATTTAGCATATTAGCTAAATTTGTGTAGCTTTGGTTTTAGGTCCGGAAGCGCCCCGATAAAGGCCTAACGAGTCCAAGTTCGACATCCGTCTTTTGACGTCGTGTGAGTATTCTCTTACTCGATTTAGTTATGTTTAGTATTAGTATCATGCTAGGTTGGATCTAGCATAACTTAGAGTGAATGCCAAGTAGTGGCCTTGAACCTTAGGTGAGTTTTGAGGATTTATGATTGTGCTAAGACTTGAGGTGTTTGGTTATCTTATGAGGTTGTTATAAGACTTTAAGTTATATGGTTGATCTTGTGAGAGTTTTGAGGCTCGAGGTTAGGGTTGTATGATTTTGTGGGATTTTTGGAGTTTAAGTTTGGCTTATCCTAGTTGCGTTGTGAGTTATGATCTTGTGAGATCCGAGGGTTTATAAGTCTTAGGACCTCTAGGTCGTGTAGAGTGTGATGTGAGCATGAGGATTCTAGGATGCGGTCCTAGAATTGAGTGTCAAATGGTCTTGCGTAGATCATTTGTATAGAAGTCTAATACTTCTATTGTGAGTGGGTTGTTGTTGATATAGTTATCTTCTTGTGAGCAGGTTATGGGCTTCCTTCCTAAGGAAGCGAGAGTGTTGTGAGTTGAGTGTGGTGACGAGGTAAGTCTCCGGACTTACTTAGCTCGTATTCTATGTATTAGATTTGATGCGTGTTTGGTTGTGTGTGTTTTATCGCTTTCATTATAACTTATAAAACCGGAATTAGGATTACCGACCTTTATATATTATTTGGCCCAAGTGTATGATAACGGGCGGTGACAACTTGTCTAGCTCTTGCGTAGAGCTAGGAGGTTCTTGGCGACTAGCCCGTGTGGTTAGACGCTCGGAGGCATCCACCGTTCCATGCGGTAAGTGGGGACCGAGGCGAGTTTCGGGAGATTCTCGTGTCACAAAAGAAGTTGAATTAGAACGGGATACGACTTAATAATAAAAAGATAATAAACCGGACTTGTGTGATTTGGTGTACATTGTGTGTTATGTTGATTTACTTGTGTTTGTGCCTTTCACCTTGATTCTAATGCTTCGAATATTAGCTAACGGTTTTATACCGATTGTTGTAGATTGCCTTGCAGGTTAGGATTGCGGCCGAGAGATCCGGAAGAGTGGGCAGCCGGGGTTTCGTACATTTTAGGAGTGGGTTTTGTTAGAGTCGAGTTGTATATTATTCATGTATATTGTATATCGCATGGTGGCATTTGGCCCTTGGCGTTGCTTATCGGCTGAAGTCTTTTGTTGTTTCTTTTGGGTTTTCTTTCATTGCATAAAAATGTATTTAAGTTTTGGCCTTTATTTGTGCCTTGTTGCAAGATCCGGTGAAATTGTTGTCAAGCTAAGGGTCGGGACCCATCGTGAGGTCCCAACCCGTAGCATCCCGAGTCCCGCGGATTTGGGGTGTTACAAAAATAGCTGCAAAAACAGCTACCGAAACCAATTTGCAAAGACACAGTTTCCAACTTCGTACACAATACCTTTTTAATCCCCGTTGCTAAAAATGAAGAACAAAAGAAACAAAAACAAAACTGAATTACACTGCAGAAACCTGTGAACTGAAACATATTACTATAGGCACGAAATTTCTATACACAGATACTGAAACAGATTACTACATGCAAAAATACAAAAACTGTGAAAACTCTGTGTAAACTAGAGCTGTCAAACGGGGCTGACGGGTCGGGTTCGGGTCGGGTTATAACAAGCTCGGGTTGGAACTGTGTCGGGTAAAAAGTAGGCTTGGTTTTTAAACGGGTTGTTTCAGGTCGGGTTGGTTTGGGTCAGGTACCAAATGTTCGGGTTAAAACGGGTTATCGGGTAGCATCGGTTCTTTTCGTGGTGCCAAACGGGGTCGGTGGGTCGAGTTCGGGTTGGGTCAAACGGGTCCGCGGGTCAAGTTTTGGTCGGGTCAAACAGGGTCGGGTTGGAATCGATTCGGGTACAAATAGGTTTGTTTTTGTTAGCGGGTTGTTCCGGATCGGGTCAATTTGGGTCGGGTACTAGTTGTTCGGGTTGGAACGGGTTATCGGGTAGACTTGGTTCTTGGGCCATAACAAATCGGTTTAGTTGGTTCTCAAGTCACTTCAGGCCGGATTATTTTTGTTTATTAATGTTTCAAGAGGTGCCAATTAAGGCGGGTCAAGTTCGGTTGGCTCAAAGATAATATGATTTCCTAACATCTTTATTCTTGGATGGTGCAATTTTTCGAGTTAAATCCAAATTACCTAGTTATCTGAATATTTTGGTCTAATAAAATATGGAATCCGCAAATGATTTTAGTTGGATCGGAATATTATTCGCCAATATGATTAGTATGGGCGGCAAAACCAATTTTATTCGCCAATCCGGTCTGAAAAATTCGTTGACTCGATCCGAAAAACCCCGATATTTTAGTATCCGTTTTGATCCGGTTAGAATTCGATACGGGAGATCTTCCTGGATCAACGGATCAGATACAGATCAGGGTTTTAGGCATCCAAATATCCATGGATATCCGAATAATCATGGATATTCGAATAATCATGGATATCCGCCTATCCAGATACTCACGGATCAGTGGCTCACCGGATATCCATGGATAATCGAATATCCAAATATCCGTGGATCATCGGATTCATCGCCTCACCAGATCGTCTTAGGCATCCGAGTACCCGTTTTGTTTTATGAAGGATAAATCAACATTGTATGTACTAATATTTATATTTAAAAAAATATATTTATTTAATGGGAAAATATTTTAGTTAGCCAAAACAATGAATTAATAATGTTAATTTGTTACAACTTAATAACTTATGCACACTTGGTTACTTTATAAGTTCATAATAATCTTTTACTATAAGTGAGTTTGATTTTAAAATATTAATCCTTATAAATATGATTATAATTTGGTCATAATAATAATCTTTTAATAGAAGTTGGTCTCATTTAAATGAACGAATTTCTATAATAATCTTTAATTATAAGTTAGTCTCGTACTCTCGTTTTCAGATATAGTTATAAAATGTAAAGATATAGATGTCTATTGTTTTAAAACCTTAATTTTATTTTCTTATTATAACGTACTTTAATATTCTATTTTTTTATCATCTATATAATTATCATTTTTACTTTGATTTGCTTTGTGCCTTTTAATTGTTTTTTCATTACATTTTGTGATAAACAAAGTAGCAAATATATATCCGGATCAAACGGATATTCAGATCAATCGGATATCGGATCCGGCTAAATCATTTTTGCATATTTAGATCAAGAGGATATCCGGATCAATCGGGTCAAACAAAAGTCATTCGGATAATCCGGATATCAGTGGATAATAATCCGATCCGATCCAACCAAATCATTTCGCATACTATATTTTGGATTCCAGATCAACCGGACATCCGGATAATTATCCGATCCGATCATGGGGAAAATGCCGGATATTCAACCAAATACAGATCGGAATGGATATCCGAATTTAAAACCGAGAGATATTTAACACGAGTGATCATTACAATTATCTCGATAATTACAGCTAGTGAAGAAAGATAATTTATGAAAATATAAGAAATTTACTGGTACTAAAAAGGAAAGAGAATATTGAAAAACAAAACACATTTATTAGTATTTTGATATAAGTCGTTTATCTTCTTCCTTTGTTAATCACTAACATTTATAGATGCTTTTATATTGATATTTTTTAATTAATCTAATTTAATATTCATTAAAATGTCTTTAATATTATTATTATTATTATTATAATGGCATTCAAAATTATTCTACTTCATTTAGCTAATTGTCGACCAAGGGTTAATATTAACAAAAAAATATGTCATTACATTATTTTTATCTTAAGAAATTAAAGTAATCTATGTTTATTCAATTAATCAAAGTAATCTAATAAAAACAAAATATAATATTAGGGTGTGAGAACAAATGTAACTAATATTGAATGGATTAAAAAGTATTAAAATTATCTTTCTTATTCTCTAACCTTAATTTACCGGAAGATCTCAATATTTATAATTATATTTCTTATTTTATAACTTTAATTTGTAATTTGCTAAAAGATCTTGACATTTAAATTTTATGAATATAAAAAAGTAATGCTATTAAATAGAAAATACAGTAATAAACACATTTATTTAGTATTTTTAAATCCATTCAATATTAGTTACAATTGTTCACTGTTTTATTTTTTTAGATTATTTTGATTCAATAAAAATAAATTACTTTGATTTATTAAGATAAAAATAATGTATTGAATATATTCTTTGTTAATATTAACCTTTGATCGACAATTATCTAAATGAAGCAAAATGATATTTTAAATGTCATTAAAATAATAATACAAAAAGTTTAATTATTACACAATTAGATTAAATAAAAATATTGGTACAAAACATTCATAAATGTTAGTGACTAGCAAAGAAGGAGGCAATTATTATATGGAAATATTAGATTTTTATTTTATCAATATTAGCTTTCCTTTTAGTACTATTAAATTTTTTTATATTTTCATAAATTATCTTTCTTATTCACTAGCCATAATTATCAAGATGGTCTCAATTATTACTAGCCAAAATTATCAAGATGATCTCAACCTTTAAACTTAATCAACGGTTTAGATCCATACAACTTCACCATGAAGTTATTTTTGAGCTTCACTGGAGCCGGACCGGGATAAATACTATCTATTTTCTTTCTTGATAAATCATGTCAAATTATCAATTTAACTCAAAACTCAAATTCTATTAATTCAAATTGAATAATTTTATATATTGTAAGAGAAAAATAAAAGATGAAAACTTAACATATTCTACACATATCATGAACTTATGATACATGTAAGAGTAATGAACTTATGATACATGTAAGAGTATTATTGTTTTAAAATTTTAGGTTTTAATTGTGTAATTTTATTATTTTTTTTATCAAATTACTCTGAATTAACATTGTCATATTGGTTTGGACTACTTCATAGTTCATACTATCACATTATTTTACTTCACATTATCAAGATTATTTAGGGTTGGGTTATTTTGGGCTAGCGGGTCACTTCAAGTCGGGTTACTTTGGGTTAACAGGTCATTTCGGGTTGGGTCACTTCGGGCTATCGAGTCATTTCGGTCGGTTACTTCGGGCAATCGGGTCATTTCGGGTCGGGTTACTTCGGGCTATCGGGTTATTTCGGGTCGGGTTACTTCGGGTTATTTCGGGTCGGGTTACTTCGGGCTATCAGGTCATTTCGGGTTGGGTTACTTCGGGTTGTCGGGCCGTTATCGGGTTATTCTACTGGTGTTTTATCGGGTCCGGGTCATTTTCGGGTTCGACCGTTCGGGTTATTTATTATTTCGGGTTAAATCAATATCAAGCGGGTCGGTTCCGGGTATTTTCTTTTTTAAATAACTTTCGGGGCCAAGTCGGGTTCGGCTCGGGTTTGTCGGGTCGGTTTCACGGGTCGGGTCAACTTTTGACAGCTCTAGTGTGAACAGTTCATTGAAAGGAGAACACACTAGGACAACAAACTTCAGCAGATGGTGAGTCGAAATTTTATAGTAACCATGACAAAATGCAAATCAAAAGAAAGGCACTTACCAAATAAACAATTAGAAGGTTTTTACCACCTAAGAAGCACATGTTCATTCTTTCAGGGTAGTAGCTGGATCAGTAGATAAACAATGTACTGTACAAATATTCACATACTTGACAAAAGCTCACACTACCGCTGTTCAGTGCAAGGATTTTTTCAAGGGAAATAAGATGCAAAGTAGGCTAACTTGCAGTACATTGTTTTTCTAATCCACATGAGTTGGATGCATTGATTTCTCTCCTGCAAGTAAAAACATAAAATCTGTTAGTCTATCAAGACTTTCGGTATATGATGGAAGAATTTGAAACCCAGGACCAGGTAGAGGCAAAAGTACGCAAATAGATAACTTGATTATTCTAGCATTTACGTTGCAAGTGTGAACGTCAAATGCCATTGCCCAAACCAGCTTCACTCTTCTTCTGTTGCACTGCATCTTTAATGACTTTCTCTTCAAGAAGCCGCTCAAGAATTATGTCCTTACAGTCGGGTTCTGCTGATGTAGGAACATTGTGTTTCCTATTACTTGAGGAAAACACATATTTTGAGAACTTGTTCTTTTGGGTCTGACAGATATGCCTGCTGCTGTCGTTGTCAGTCATTATCAGGTGGTATACATGAACAACCTTCTGTTGCCCAATCCTATAAGCCCTGCTAATAGCCTGCCTCTCAACAGCCGGGTTCCAAGTAACGTCAAGCAACACTACTCTGGAAGCACCGGTTAATTCAATCCCTTCTGAGCAAGCTTTTGTTGATGCAAGCATTACCTTGGCTTCACTCCCGGTCTTGTTGAAGAAATCCATGGATCTCTTGCGGGTTTCCATGTCTTGCTTACCCGACATGAGGAGAACTTCACGCCCTTCTATCCACCCAAAGTCACTAGACTCCAGCACGGCTTTCACAAAGTTTAGTGGGTCAAGGTATTGGCTGAACACAAGTACTCTCTCCTCCAAAGCGGAGCTAAGTTCAATAAGCCTCTTGAGGAACATTGTCTTTGCACCATCAGCAAGGTCCCACCTTCTACTCTTCAGCTCTTGACCAAAGTTTGGGTTGGTAGACTTACAGTGGAATAGCAATGGATGCACAGAGATAAGAGTCATATCCACATTCACCTCAAAATGGTTTGTCTTGTGCTTCACGTCCTTCAGAAGCCTGCTTTGGTGCTCTGAAGGTTCCAAGTAGATAATGTTGTCAACAAGGCCAGGAACCATAGCACTCACCACATAGCCATCATAACAATGGGAAAAGGGTTTCATATTCGCTTTGAGTTCTCTTATCTTGTCTTCATCAGCCTTATCAACGCAAGATGTGAAGGGATTTTTTTCTTTGTTGAACTCTGGCCTCACCAAGCATAAGATATTGTGCAGCTCACGAAAGTTGTTCTGGAAAGGAGTACCAGACAGAATGAATCTCTTCTTAGTCTCCACATCTGATAGAACCTTGAACATGCTGCTCCTGTCGTTCCTTGGCATGTGACCTTCATCGAGGATGAGAAGACCTGGCAACTCGATTAGTATTTTTCTGATCATTTGACTCTGATCAAGCGATCTAACGCTGGGACTGTTCTTCTTCACCCTACCCCGCTGCTTCACGCTGTCTCCACCAGCTAGCTGTGAAAACAATGTGTAGCTAACAGCCAGCACACTCTGCTTTTTACACCAGAACAGCAGCTTGACCATACGTTTATCCATGAGTGTGAGCTTTTTCCCACAGTTTATTTTAAAGAGTGAGCTAGCTGTAGCTATCTCCTCCACAGAAAGGTCTTCGTCATTCATGTTCAGAAAAGGAATCCCAACTTTCCACTTCTTGAACTCCTTTTTCCATGTGAGAAGTATGCTGGCAGGGGCTATGATAAGTGGCCTAGACTTCTCATAGAACTTCATGTAAGTCTCGAGGAATGCAATTGAGAGCCGTGTCTTGCCAGTGCCAGGCGCATGGGAGATGAGGCAGCCACCTCCATCACTCTTGTGGCTGCTAGTCTTCAGTTCATCTAGCTTTGTCCCACCAGCGATGTTTCTCCACAAGAACTCAAAAGCGTCTCGCTGGTGAGGAAGAAGGGTTCTTCTCAGGCCTGGAATTATCTCCCACACTGTACCAGTAGGGTTAAAATTAGCATCCTCCTGATGATGTTGGTGCTCACAGTTGGGATCTTCAAAATGAGGGAGACCTCCAGCATCCCGATCATGATAATAATAAGTGTAGTAGTCATTCCTCTCTGAAACTCCAAACAGGTTTTTGTGCTTCACATTACATGCCCAAAAAAGAAAGAAGCAGTTCAGATATCTTAATCATATTAATGAAGATTGTTATTAGGATATCAAATTGTATGTATTAGATTGAAGATTGACGCCTTACAAAAGGTGCTGTGATATGCTTGATCTCTTCTCTCACTATACCACATGATTTGCATATAATGCCAATCTCTTCATCCAGAATCAAATAATGCTTCCCTTCATTGCAAAGCTGTTCTTGTTTTTTTCCAGCACCTAACAACTGTTCTTCATCATCCTGCAAATACAAGATGAGCAGAATTATATAAGACACAACACACAACACATCCAAGAAACAGAAGGCAAATGACAGGAACAATTGAAACGTAAATTAACAAAAGAAGACAATTAATTTGTGTATCAAATTATCGATGAACAGCTATGTCAGACTTTCTTATTTCAAATTTAGTACTTCTTTCTTGACATGCTTACGATAGAATTTAACCAAGTACTTGACATAAGAAAGACAAGGTCATTTAATCATATGATAGATTGTTTCAACAATGGGAAACACAACAAAGAAGCAACTAAAACCTGTGAAATTACCAGATCAGCAGAATCATTATCATCACCACAGGCGAGACAGAAGTCGAGCATCTTATACATGGAATCAATCTCCTGCTCCGACTTCTCACTATCCGTCTCTTCCGCAGAATCAGCATCCGAGGAGCTAGTGTCTTCATCCTCTGTAACTTGTAGCTCAACTGGCTCCTCAAGCTCATTTGAATTCCCATCCTCCATGATGGAATTATACAACACGTGATGAATCTCATCAGCAGTCAAAGGTCTCCTCTTTCCTTGCTTATTAGGCTGCAGTACCTCCTTGACTATCTGCTGAACCACACGTCCTACACCACTCTCCTCCACCTCCATCTCATTGTCGTCATCATCCTCAACAATATCAACATCCCCATCGTCACCACCATCGTTAACAACCTCATGATCACCACCATCAACCAAGTTATGATTATCAGTATCATCAATAACATTAGGCCGTTCAATGGACCTGGTCCCTTTGGCAACTCTACTTTCCTTTTTCAAGATCTTAGAACCAGTAGAAGCAGGACATAATTTTGCTTCTCTTGCACCTACTCTTCGTTTTCCTTTTACTAGTTCATCATCTTCGCTCTGACTACTAGTACTCTCACTGCTACTAATCTGACCTTCCTCCTCCACTCCAACGAAATCAGAACTTACAGAACCAGAATCTTCACTACTGCTGCTAACCTCACTTTCATCCTCAGTTTCGCTAGAACTAGAAATCACTAGAACCGGCGGAGAAGAGGAGATAACAGGCTTATCCGGTATAATCATATTATCATCATCATCCTGATCCTCCTCATCTTGTCGTCTGCTATCACAAATTGCATCATAACAACCGCTCCTCACTCCTAGTTCTGTATTATTACGAACAACCGGAGAAGGAGTTGCAGAAGGCGAAGAAAGAGAAGGAGCGTTACTCACCGGCATTGTGTCTGACGTGGAGACTGAGGCGATGGATCTAGTACTACTGGAACTTAAGCTCGCCGGCGGAGACGAAGACACATTGACCGCCGCCTGATCAGTGTCTCCGGTGGAAGACGTGTTAGCTTTTTTCCATGATCTCCATTGCTTCATCAAATTCTGTTCACATCGTCGGCGAGTTCTTCCGGAGACCGGCTCCATTGAATGAAAGAAAGGCAGCAGAAGATCCTGAGCAGGATATGGAGAGAGAAAGCTAGGGTTTTGACGAGACGTGTAATGAAGGTTTCTGATGGGAAGGTAGAAGAAGGAAAGAAGAAAAGGCGCGATATGAAGTTACAGGGTAATATTATGGAAAGTGTGTATGGAGGCTATAGAGTAGATACAGATACCCAGGCCACGGAAACTGAAAAGACCCTTAAAAGTTAAAATCATTACTTTTGCAAAACTCCAAACTTTCCTCCGTTTTCACGATTTTCTCCGTCATATCTTTTGTCTCACTACATTCTTCTAAGTGTATATTTTAGCGAAATACTAACAGAGTTTACTTTTAAATTTTTAACTAAATTACACAAAACCATTTTTTTTTTTTTTTTTTTTTTTGAAAATGATTTGTATTAACTGAGAAGGATTTACATAGGATTCATGCTAGAAAAGAGGACAAGAATGACAAGTGAGAGAGAGATATTAAATGAACTAGTTGCCAATTAAATTGGCCCAGGAAGTAGATTTAGAGGATCTATTTTTCCAATTGCTTGCAACATGGTTCTTTGTAGTAGAGATGATGGTGTGAGCTGTTGAAGTAGGATGGATGAAATTTTGTTTGAAGATGAGTTCATTTCTTGCTTTTCAGATGGAGTAGATGTAGCTTGTGATGGTAGCGACACGAATGTGAGATTTCAGGTCGTTCTTCTAGCATTTGAGGTAGCCGAACCAGGTCCAGAAGTCGAGCCAGTAGAGGTGGGGAGCCGGTTCTCTGAGCCAAGAGAAGATCAGATCAAGGACAGTGGCGGAGTAATTGCAAAATTGGAAAAGGTGATCTTCAGTTTCAAGGTGAAGGCCGCAGAATTTACAAGAGTCATTTGTAACAATATTCCAAGAGAGCAGTTTGGTGAGCGTGGGTAGTCGTTTGTGGCAAGCCAGCCAAGATATAAACCTGCACTTTGGGATGTTGCTGTTGTTCTAGATAGAGTTATGGTGAAAGGGTTGGTTTGGTGGGGAAGGCTTCCAGAAGAGGTTTAAGGCGGTTGAAGTGGAGAAGGTTCTGTTTGGTCTAGCAGTGGACACGGAGAAAGTAGTGGCGTTACCGGAGTTGATTATCTCGTCCCTGAATTTGAGGATAGCACACCAGGAGTGGCTATATTTATAGCTTGGAGCATGATCCCATATGGAAGAGCCTTTGAGGATGTTGGAGTGAACCCAATCGGACCAGATGCTAGGGAACCTGGTCGAGTTGTCAAGTTCAAAGATAAGCTTTGAAATGCTTGCTTTGTTCCAGGAGAGTAACTCTTTGAACCCGAGCCCACCATCATCCTTGGGGGAGCAAACAGTTGACCAAGCAATGAGAGCACGGGAGCTGGAGTCGGTACCGGCCCAAAGGAAGGAACGAAGCAGTTTGGTGATAATAGTTGTGACGCTTGGGGGGATCAGTATGACTGAGTACCAAAAGTGGGTTATGGCCATGAGGATGGATGAGATAATCTGAGCCTGACCAGCGTAAGAGAGTTTCCTGGCGCTCCAAGAGTCAATTTTGCTGGTGATTTTGGAAATTAAGGGCTTGTAGTCGGTGGTGTTTAATCGCTTGCTACCGATTGGGATGCCAAGGTAGGTGAAGGGGAGAGAGCCAAGCGGTAAACCGATAGCGCTTGAGAGAGATTCACTGTCACCAGGGGATAATCCTCCAGTGTAGAGGGTGGACTTGGAGGGGTTTAGGTAGAATCCTGAGTAGTTACCAAAGGCACGTAAGGTGTTGATGAGAATCTGTGTAGAAGTTTGGTCACCCCAACAAAATAACATGAGGTCGTCGGCAAAGCACAAATGAGTGATCCGGAGGGAACTACACTTCGGGTGAAGGTTGAAATCCGGATTAGCAGTGTTGAATTAAATCATTGAAGAAAGAACCTCCATAGCAATGACAAAAAGGGGCGGTGAGAGAGGACAACCCTGCCTCAGTCCTCTAGAGCCTCTAAAGAAACCATTAAGTGCACCATTAACGTTGATGGAGTAGGAGGGGGTCGTGATGCAAGTGCAGATGAGATTGATGAATCTCTCGGGGAACCCCATACGGGCAAGGCAATTTAGTATGAACCGGTGGTCAATCATGTCGAAGGCCTTTGCAATGTCGATCTTCATGGTGCATCTCGGAGACAAGTGACGTCTAGAGTAGCTCTTGAGGAGCTCATTGCAGATAAGGGTATTATGCTTTATTGATCTTCCCTTGATGAATGCTCCCTGGTATCTGCCGATGATGGAAGGGAGCGTAGCATTTAACCGTGAAGCAAGGATCTTCGCAATTACCTTGTATGAGGTGTTGCAGCATGAGATGGGCCGGAAGTCGGAAGGGAGAGTTGGGTTTTCTTTTTTTGCAATCAATGAAATTGACGTGTGTTTCACTTGGTTAGGGAAGGTGCCCGTACGGAAGAAGTCTGAAATGGCATTTGTAAAAGAAGCCCCTGTGATATGCCAAGTTTCTTTGAAGAAAAATGCATTGAAGCCATCAGGACCCAGGGCTTTGTTATCACCGATGCTGAAAAGAGCCGTTTTTACGTCGTCCTGGGTGACAGTGGAACAAAGAGCCAGAATCAGGTCATGGGGTAGATGTGGGAGAGTGCAGTCGGGAAATAGGTTGAGCGGGTTGTGTGGGGTGGTAGGGTTTCAGATTGAAGAGAAGTGGTTAGTCA
Organism: Fagopyrum esculentum; assembly: GCA_033239045.1. Taxonomy (NCBI): domain Eukaryota; kingdom Viridiplantae; phylum Streptophyta; class Magnoliopsida; order Caryophyllales; family Polygonaceae; genus Fagopyrum; species Fagopyrum esculentum. The sequence continues at coordinate 58,222,407 of BSUD01000004.1, forward strand.
GGATGGTTGAGATTCTAGTGGGATCATGGGTGTAACCGCTGCCAAGATTTTGGGGATCTTTTAATAATTTGATGGAATTAAAAGCTCTCCTCGTGACAATGCTTTTGAAGAAAAACCCGTTACATTGATTCCTATTCTTGATCCAAGCAGCTTTTGAGAGCTGAGCGAGGGTAGTACGCAACTTGCACATGCTTGTATTTAGTTGGGTAGAGATGGTCTTTTCTTGGAGGAGAAGGCGAGGGTCAAGAGGGGAGGCTTGGAGACCGGTTTGTGTGATGATTAGGGTAGCCTTTAAATTGTCGATGGATGTGTGGATGGTTTCCATTTTCTCACTGGGAAATCTCTTAAGTAGAGGCTTGAGATGCTTGAGTTTGTGCAGGAGATCCTGCATAGATCCAACGTTTGAAGAGGCGCTAGTATGCGTCCAGGCGCTGGTAACAGATTGGGTGAATTGATTGTGCCCGGCCCAAGTGTTATTAAACCGAAACTGGCGCTTAGCCTGAGTAGGTTTATCGTTGAGAAAAATAAGCCCTGGTGCGTGATCGGAGATGAGGGGATTGTCGAATAAAACTGAGGAGCTTGGGAATGTGTTTGCCCAGGAGAGGTTTGTCAGAACCCGGTCCAGTTTGCACCAGATACGATTGGCGAGTTGCTTGTTGTTCCATGTGAAGGAGCATCCGGAGAAAGGGTGGTCCGAGAGATGGTTTGAGGTCAGGCAATCGGCAAGCTCATGAGACTGTTGAGAGATGGGGCCAGGGCAAGCCGAGAGCTTTTCGGTGGTGTTTAGGGTGGTGTTAAAGTCTCCCAGGAGGACCCAAGGGTTGTTGGTGGTGAGTAAGTTTATGGTGGAGATGCAGTCCCAAAGTGGTTTACGGAGGTCAGGGACGTTTATGTGCATAAACAAAGGTGCTTGCAAGACAATCTTGAGAGGTAGAGTTTGAGATTTGTGGGGGTAGGGATATTTTGCAGTGAATGACCTGCTCATTGGATAGAATAGGGGTAAGGTGTAGGTTTGCCTGGTTCTACCAGATCCAGATACGGCATGTTTGCCCAGGGAGGACGTTTGATGTATGATTCCAACTTGGAATAAGGGTTTCAAGTTTTTCCATTTTGCTATCCAGGACTTTTGTTTCGAGGATTGCAATGAGATCAAGATTGTGGCGACATACTATGTCCCGGATTGCTCTTTGCTTGTTAGGGTGGTTAAGCCCTCTAATGTTCCAAGCACAGAGGTTTAGATTCATCAAAACCATCTTTTATACACCCCATATTTCACTTAACCATCACTTTTTTTCCATTTAACCCCCTATTATTTATACTCTCTTAACAAATCTCCACCACATCTAATATTCTGTTAAATGTTTAGTTAAGATATGTTACATTGCACATTTGTTTCTCCAAACTAACTAATAAATTATTCACAAAATTAAAAAGAATAAAAGCCTAGATTTCTCAAAAGTCAACCCGGTGCTTAGAGCTATTAAGAGTTGACTTGACCCGTAAAACTGATCCGACGAACCGAATTTGAACTAGTCCCGAAAATTTTTGAAAAGGGAACAACCGGAACCGATCCGTTTGACACGGATTTAACCCGAAGTAATAAATGACCCAAATAACCTACGTGAATGACCCGATAGCCAAAAGTAACCCGACTTGATATGTCTCGATAGCCGAAGTAACCCGACTCGAATGACCCGATAGCCCAAAAGTAACTCGACATGATATGCGCTGATAGTCTGAAGTAACCCGACTTGAATACTTGATAGTCCAAAGTAGCCCGACTTGATATGCTCCGATAGTCCGAAGTAACCCGACTTGAAATGACCTGATAACCCCGACTACAACAACATAAGTTCTTAATGGTACAGTCATTAGTGTATTAATATTATTTAATACACATCCTTTCAATATATTGTTACATCTAAAAAAATTTACAGCTGAAGTGACATTTTAATTCTTAAAGTATTTTTCCTATTTTTATACATTAATTAATTCAATAGAAAATTCTGATCAATAGTATTATGGGCCGTCCAAGAGTGTCAAGAGTATATATATTCAGTCACGTGTTAATATAACTCAATCAATTTGGCCCACGATAAAGTTGATATTTGTTTGCCTCAAAGCGTGAGTGTAAATAAGTTTTAATTTATAAAACTAGAATAAAAGCAAGCGAATCCGCAATGTACGGATCGGCGTAGATAAGCAAGTATTCTAGAGTATCGAACTCATGGAATTGGTGATACAAAATCAGTTTCAAGTAATCGAGCAATCAAAAGTGTAGAAGCTTTGCAAATATTGGGGAAAACAACAACCCTAAAGATCTAGGTATCCAATTGTGGCAATCGATTCAAGATATATTATATATATAAGGACAGAGTTGAGAATTACAAAGATATACTAAAGCAAGGTGATGTACGGTGAAGTTCCAAAACCTCATGTGTCTAACCCAAAGATTCTCTCTATAAAGGTTGTTGAGGCTACAATATAAAAAGGATCTAAGGACAAGAATTAATCTCAAATACCCGTGCCCAAACCCAAGGAATCAAAGATAAACTAAAACGGTTAAGGTTGTGACACTCGAAACCAAAATAGAGGATGTTGAGTCTCACTACTACCTAGAAAAGGCAAGCCAAGGCTAGGTTAAAGCTAATCTTTAACTTTGGATTAAAGCAAAAGCAAAGTTCGTAAAACAGGGGAAATCACGGGTAGATCTTGAGAATCACGGCCGTGGAAACCAAGAACAACCCGTAATTTAGGGTGTCGACGATATTTCTCAAACTCTCAGGGTCCAATCGATTTACGATCGATCTATCATCATCTAAGCCACAACTATCAACCCTTCACCTTAGAATTGCTAAAGGGTTTTATCCAATAATCATCATTATGATATCAATAATCAAATTAAGAAGAATGAAAGATGAAAACCCTCGAAAACTCAATAATAACTCAAAGTCAATCTCGAAATCCAAACAACAAAGTATGTTTATGAATTCAGAAAAGTAGGAATAGAAATCCTCACAATGATCTAGAGAAGCTACAAAGAACGGGATGTCAATCCGTCCTTCAATGAAAATCCTAGAATATTCCGAAAGTACACAATCTCCGAAAGCACGTCCTTCACAAATCTCCAATCCTTAAGGTTGAAATGAAACCCTTAAGCCGTCTCCAAACTCTAAGCGGAACTTTAAGCGGCACTAAGTAAGGATCCCGAAAACTCTCTTCTCAAGCCCTTATATAGGGCGAGATAGGGTTACGAGAAAGCCCAATGATGTGGCTGACGTGGCAATAATAACACGTCACAAAATCACCAAAATCACGGTCATGAACAACTTTCCACGACCGTGGTTTAGAGTGTGGAACTCAATTATGGCATCATATGATTTCCACGGTCGTGGTTTAGACCGTGTAACTCTCTATTGTGCTCCAAACTCACGTCCACGATCATGTTGCCAAATCCACGGCCGTGGTTTAGAGCGTGGTTCTTCAAATCACTTCTCCACGACCGTAATTCAGGGCGTGGTTCCTCAGATCCTTGGTTGTTGCCTTTGTTTCGTGACATCCTTCATCCATGCTCCTTCCTTAGCCTCTCCAATGCATCTTCTTGCCATCAAGCATGATCAAACACTCATTTCCTTCCACATTTTGCTCCAATCCAAGTCTTTATTCACCTAAAAACAAAACAAAGCTAGTGTAGATCTCTATATCGACAAAGTGGATGAACTAGCTCACAGTTGCTTGAAACTCATATCTAAGAACACAATAAAGAGGGAAAAACAACTAAAACAAGTGCTTAAAATATAGTCATATTTCATGCTAACAAAATACCCCATACTTGCCACTTGCTTGTCCCCAAGCAAGGTTTTCAAAAGCTTAGAACATAAGGTAGAATGAAATATGAATGCAAAACAAAGCAAAACAATCGTTTTGGTTAATGTGCTTCTAGTCAATAGATCATCCTCAAACCTTGCTTCATTCATCCTTGAAAACGTTTATATAGACAAACCAAAGTATGCAAAGCAAAGAAACTTCATAAATTGCAAATACTCCAAGACAAACATCATAACCTTCAAGTATTGTCAAAATCAAGCATGTGAAACTTCAATTTAGATCACCAAGTCAAATAACACTCTTATGATCTCAAGGAGTTTCAAATAAGGTCAAGAATGTGGAAAAGGTGGGAAACTTGTAAAGGAATGTGGTGTATGAATCCGGGAAGAAGGGACAACACAAACTCTTTTCTTTTTACCATTTGAACTTCAACCAACTTAGAGCTTTGCTCTAGACTTTTTGCACATAATTTTTCGACTTTACTTTCGGAGTTAAGGACAGCGGTGCACAATAACCGAAGCCTAGTTGATTGGCGTTTCTCAATTTCGAGATGCCTCAAACCCTTGATGCACATACCATAATCTGTTAGGAATATCGCTCAATCCGACTTTGGCAAGACACAAACACCCGGCTATGTGAATGGTCCCGAGTTACTCATTGTCATGATTGACTTCCCAAACCTAGAATTTTCCTACACTTTGAAAACAATTGCTTTCATGGCCCTTCCACATCAAACATGCCAAAATCAACTCTTTCTAAATCCCGGTTAGGTAAAGGAGGCGATTATTTCATTGAGGGGCTAAATGACCAAAGAAAGAAGTAAGAAAATCGAGGTGCCTTAATCATTTCATAAAGAAGTATAAGAACTTATATTGTGATTTCAACCTTTGTTTCCTAATATGATTTAGATAAAAACCTTCACATTATGAAACTTGCAAGAAAGGATAAACAACATACTCAATCTCTTCACAATTCATAATTCAATTTAAGCATACAATTGTCATAAAAAAACTCATTCCACAAGTAGTTTTCATCATAGAAATCATCTCTGATCTTAGAAGCACAAAATCTTTTCAAATTTTTCAAATTTTTATGGGTTTTTCAAAGCCTTTTTCATGCAATGCAATAATGAAACGTGTGACAATGAAAGAAAACATGCAAGTGTTCATAGTCATGCAAAGCAAAGTGAGTAGAGTTATTACAAACGATAGTCACACCCCACCCCATACTTGAAACATACATTGTCCTCCATGTTCAAAAGAAATAAAGAAAAGAAAAGAAAGAAAAGCAAAAGGAACTCACTAATGGCGGTGTGGTGGCTCAGACCGGCGGTCAATCAACATCATCACTGTGGAGGAGGCGGTGGTGGATATGGAAAGAAATCCGAGCTAAAAGGCCGCCCAAATTGCTGGCGGTAGACGTCCCTCAAGATACGGTCATTCTCCTGGCTCCGTGCGTCATGAGTCCCATGTCGGATCTCTAGATCTCCCACTCTCCTCGAAAGATCGGTGGCCCATCCCGGAAGTTGCGAGTACCAATCCGGTGGCTGTCCATACCATGCTGGAGCGTCCTGAGGAGGAGGAGTCGGTGCTACCAGTGCCTACTCATACCATGGAGGAGGAGCTCCCATCCATGACGGCTGCTCTCCATACCAAGTGGGTGGAGTCGCCATCCAAGTCGGCCTCTCACTCACGCTAGCCCTGCGTGAAGAAGAGGCACCAGAAGGTCTAGAAGGGCGGGGAGAACGTCTAGGTGGGTCCGGGAAGGTGTTCGGCTGATCCGGGAATGTACCAAAGGTATGCTCATCACCTCCTACATCATGGTCATCATCTCCTCTCATCTCCTCATCATCATCCCCAACTAGGATATCATCCGGCACATACGGAGGAGCTACAAGTCTATTGGCATGCATGGCCGCAAAGGTCGCCTTCCAATTATGGCGTCCGGCCATAATGGAGTACTCGGGAAGCCAAGGGATACCTCTACCACCTCTCTCCTCTCATGGCATGGCTGCGGTAGGTGGAGCTTGGTGGCGGAGAAAGATAATGCCTCTAGTCATGAGCCCGTTGAGACCCAAAGGTCTCACCGCTATCCTAGTACAAGCGGAGTAATCTATCCCTAGTTGGTTGGCTATATGAGTCACCATACCACCAAAACCAATGTTCCCGGTTTTCTTGTTCTTCAATTTACTCATGGTGGAGCCAAGGAGGGTGGCACAATCGGTGGGTCTACCGTTAAGCATGCAATAAAGGAGGAAGAGCTCATCGGTCTTAATCTTTTGTGGGGTCTCAGTCCTAGGGAAGAGACACTCGGACAGGACCTTATGAGATATCTTCAAGGCTAAGTGGTAGATGAGCTTAGCCTTGGTGTCGGCCGATTGCCAACGATCCTCACTAGCATATATCATGGCAATCTCCTCCCAAAAATCCTTAGGATACACACCACTAGGAAACCTACCATTGAAGCTCTCATGGAACCCAAAGAAGGTTCCAAACTGTACAATGGAGAACTCATAGTCTCGCTCCATTAGCCTAAAGGAGACCGTTCGGTTCATATGGCTATGCTCAAAGGAAGTCACAAACTCCCTTGTTATCTCCTCATAGGCGTCCTCTCTAATAGCAGAGAAGACGATCAATCCAGATCTATCCAAGATCCATGTCAAGTCATTCACAACATTAAGCGGCTCAAGATCCTCAAGGACTAGGTATCGAGGTCCTATGACCGGCCTCTTCTTAGTCCTTTCTAAAGCTCCTAGGTAGTCTTCATGGATAGTTGGGATTCTAGGAGGTGGTGGTGATGGTGGTTCACTAGGGGGAGGTTGGGAAGAGGAGGAACTATCATCCTTTCTCTTCTTGTTCCTGCTAGACTTTCTCCTAAACATTTTTCTCAGCGACAGCGAAAATTACGGCCTGTTCTTGGTAAACCACGGCCGTGGAACGTACAGAGACCGTGGTTTTGGTTTGTTTCTCTCAAATCACAGCAAACCATCACCAAACTCAGCAATCACTATCCTAGACTAATTCCAATTCCAATTCTATTCAATTCTCCTAAATTCTTGCGAAGAAATAGAACCAAATTGGCAAAGTAGAGAAAAGGGAGAAAAACCTAGGGTTTGGATATTTCAAATTCAAATTCCTTGTCCAGCATGGATTGTTCACTCAGTTTGTTGTTTAGATCGTGTAGATGATCGAAAATGCTCCACTTTAGGCTCAAGAATCGAACGAATCGGACTCCAAACGAAGAATCACGGATCTATGAAGGCTGTCGGCGATTCTGGGCGTGGAAATGGGTGTGGATTTGGGATTTTGGTGTGTTTTTGTGAAGGAAGGTGGTTTATATAGTGCCTGTAAAATTTTTGAAAATCACGGTCAATCGGGCTATTCCACGGCTGTGGAAATGTACAGAACCCGTGGTTTTGATGAATTTTGCTAGATTTTGGGGAATTACGGTCACCTGTTACTTCCACGACTGTGGTTTAGGGTGTGGAAGTCTCTGTTGTGTGCCAACATCCAAGTTTCGTCAATTCCTTCCAACTTTTGCTTCTTTCCTTTGCCCAATCCTTATTCCTACATCCAAAAACATAACATACCAGGAGGTATCGAGGGAAAAACAAAGCAAAAACAACTACACATACTACTCTAAGGAAGAAAAACAAAAACGTAAGTGCAATACCTTGGGTTGCCTCCCAAGAAGTGCTTGTTTTGGGTCCGTAGCTAGACCATTACTGTGTTTATTCGAGGACAATCGGAGCGATTTCCTCAACCGGGAGCTCCGGTGAATACTTCTTAAGACGTTGGCCATTCACCTTGAAACTTCCGCTCTTTTCACCCCATACTTCAACTGCGCCATGGGGAAAAACACGTTTGATTAGATAAGGTTCAGTCCAACGAGATTTAAGCTTACTTGGAAAGAGACGAAGTCTCGAGTTTGAAGAGGAGAACTTGATCTCCTTCTTTGAGATCCTTTGGAATGATATGCTTATCATGCCAACGCTTCGACCTTTCTTTGTAAATCTTGGCGTTTTCATAGGCGTTCAAGCGGAGTTCTTCAAGCTCATTAAGGTCCAAGAGGCGCTTTTCGCCCGCTTCCTTCATGCCGAAGTTCAACCACTTCACAGCCCAGTACGCCTTGTGTTCTAACTCAACCGGGAGATGACAAGACTTCTCATACACAAGGTTGTATGATGTTGTACCTATGGGAGTCTTGTATGCGGTCCTATATGCCCATAATGCATCATCCAACTTCAAAGACCAATTCTTCCTTGTCTTTGAGACCGTTTTCTCAAGGATGCCCTTGATCTCTTGTTAGCATGAAATATTGTGATATTTTAGGCACGTTTTCTAAGTGTATTTCGTCCATAATGGTAGTCATTGATAAAGCATTGAAGCATTTGTGAGTTAGTTTATCTATTTTGTCGATATAGAGGTCTACATAAGCTTTGTGTTGATTGTAGGCAATTAAGAGCTAATTCCGAACGGATTGAGAGAGAATGAAGACAGATTGAGCATGTGCAAGGATTGAGGACATCACTAGGAGCTAAGGATGATGCTAGGATGAAGAATGACACAAAACAAAGGAAATTACGAGCTATGTACCTTCCACGCTCTAAAGTACGGCCGTACTAGGATCCACGCCCTAATCCACAGCCGTGGAACCTTGGCAAGACGAGCGTGGTGCATTCCAGCAAGTTACACGGCCGTGGAAAGTTGTGACAAACTGTGATCCAATTCTACGCTCTAAATTACGGGCATGGAACCCTTCCACGACCGTGATCTTGGCAATCTTTTACGCAATATTTTAAGCCACAATCTTTTACGCACATGGGCCGAAGACATATTTTATCCAGCCCTATAAAAGGACGGAAGAAGAGAGATTCCGTCACCTTCGCTTAGACTTTGCCTACGCTTATTGCACGTGCCTAGGGTTTGAAGTTGGACGTGTGGAGATTGCTATTTCGCGGCGGAAAGTTGGAGAAAGAGTGAAGATTTGGAAGATTGTTCGTAAGGAGATTTCATACTTTATTTCTAGGTTTGATTAGAAGACGGATTGACATCCCGTTCTTCGTTCTTATCTAGAATAGTTACTTGTTTGTGTTCATTCCAAATCTGAGTTGCATTATCATTGATATTTGTGGATTTGAGATTGATTTGAGATTTATTCAAGGTTTTCGGAAGTTTTCATCCTTCATTCTTTTAAATCTTGAATTTGATATCAATATGACTGTTGTTGGCTAAAACCCTTTAGCAATTCTAAGGTGAAGGGTTGATAGTTGTGGATTAGATGATGATAGATCGATCGTAAACAGATTGGACCTTGAGAGTTAGAGAGAATCGCCGACGAACCTAATCCACGGTCTGTTCTTGAGCTTCCACGGCCGTGGAACTCAAGAAATACCCGTATTTTTGTGTCAGTTTACGAATATTGCTTTTACTTTAATCCAAAGTTAAAGATTTGCTTTAACTTAGTCTTGGCTTGCCTTTTCTAGGTGGTAGTGAAGCCTCAACAACATCTACCCCGATTTCGAGTGTCACAACCTTAATCGGTTTAGTTAGTCTTGATCCTTGGATTACAAGTTTGGGTATTTGACGTTAATGTTTACCTTTAGAATCTTTCTATACCAAAGCCTCAACAACCTTTATAGAGAGTGCCCTTTAGGTGAATCATATAAGGTCTTGGAACTTCATCGTACATTGCCTTACATTCCTATACCTTTGCATACCTCAACTCTGTCCTTATATCTTTAGTATATCTTGAATCGATTGCCACAACTGGATTTCTGGATCTTTAGGGTTGTTATTTTCCCAATAATTTACAAAAGCTCATACATTTACTCGCTTGACAATTCTTAACTGGATTTAACCCCCCAAATCCCTGTGTTCGATACTCTGGAATTCTTGCTTAACTATATCGATCCGTACACTGCGGGTTCGCTTGCTTGATTTCTAGTTTTATAATTAAAGCTTATTTGCACGCACGTGATAACACGATTTATGATCTAGATTTAGACACTCATTTAGATAGATTTCCCGCTCTTTCATGTATGGTTTAGCATTAGTTCAAGACGTTTTGCACTCAATTCATGTATTTTGTCGAGATAGACGTCTACACGGACTTGTGCGTGTTTTATAGGTATTTCGGGAAATTTAGGAGCTAAAACGATGCGTTGAGGATCATTTGTCTAGATGACACATCCTCAGACTCATTAGGACACAAATTAAGGGCCAAGGAGGACTCATGGAACCTTGCCAACACTAGCCATGCATCAAATCACAGCTTAATGATCCAAGGCAAAGTTTCTGCACAGAATCACGGTTTTCTGACAGATCACGGCCGTGGAATCAACCGTGGTTTTTGCCAGATTCTTGTGACAGCTGTGCCACGACTCTCATGGCCAGCTCATGCAAGTTTGTTATAAAAGTGGTCCTTCATGGGTTGTGAGGGGCAGCTGGGAGCATCTTGGAGCAGCTCATCCATTCTCCATTTCTCTAACAAAAATATCCTCTCAAAGAAAAAGATTTTCTAGGAAGGAAAGTGTCAAAAAGGAAGAAGAACGACTCCATTGAAGAGGAGAAGAAACACACACACCATTGCCACTCTTGCTAGTTATGTAGTGAAGATTTCCGGATTCTATTTCTAAAGTTGTATGAACCCTTTGAACCTTCTTTTGGAAGGGTTGTAAGTTGCTCTAATTCTATTTTCAGCTTGTTTTTGATTTAAGTTCACTTGTTCATATCTTTTCCCTCATTATCTTGCAATGGATGTTATGATTTTATGTTTGTTTGTTTCGATTTCTACTATGAATGTTGTAGGCTAAATTGATGCGGTTCTAGGGTAAGGAAAGGATGGTTATGGCTAGGGCTGTGATAGAATGAACTTAGATTTGCCTTGGATGGCTTGTGTGTTTGAACGTATCCTCTGTTAGGAATCACGGCCAGTTCTTGCCAAACCACGGCCGTGGTTTAGGTAGAACAACCCGTAATTTTCCCTGTTTCAGTGGATCTAGCCTTAGATTGTTAAAATGTTGAAATCCTAAGTGTTTGTCAAGTTAAATCTATCCTAGGAAGACCTAGTGTTAGCGACTAAGTGTTAGGAGAGACTTACCCGGTAATCCTTACTCTTAGATTCCAAAGATAACAAACCTTAGGTAGCGGTGAGCCTAATAAGCCGCCATTGGATTAAGTGTGCTGGATGGTAGCCTAAAACTAACCCTTCCGAGACTTACCCGGTGAGGATAGGTTGGATCTTAGGTTAGCAATCCGGTTTGAGTAGAATTCCATCCCTTAGGTTCTTAGAGACTTACCCGGTAATGAGACTTAGGGAATGGACTAGTAAATCATGAGACTTACCCGGTAATTGATCCCAATCTAGAAACACTTAACCCCAACATAGTTAATCCAAGGAATGAATAGATAACTTGAGCTTTATGCCATAACCGGAACTTCCAATCCCTAGAATCCGTCTTGTTTTTTTTTTATCTATACCTTGTTTAGCTTGTTTCTTTGTTTTGATTCGTTAGCTTAATCGACTGATTACTTTTACATGAATTGTGATCTTTGATTGATCACCAAAACCAACTAAAAACAATTGAGGTTTTCATTTCTTTATTCCTTGCTCATTTCTTAACTTAGATCCTCACTAGATCTATTCATAAACCGAATCAATCTCACCTTAGTCTTTGTGTTCGACCTCGGAATACTATCCACACTACGAACGTCCCGTACACTGCGGGTGCGCTAGGAGTTAGGAGAAATATAACGAGTATAAATTTAAGACTTATTGTGCACATATCCTGAGCGTAACAAGTTTTTGGCGCCGTTGCCAGGGACTAGGTCTAGATTGAGTCTATTTTGTGATTGTTTCTAGTGTAGATCTTTCTTGTTGCTTTTGATCTCTTTTTGGTTTGTGTCTTTGCTTTTCAGGACATCTATTACTCTTTAGGTGTATGCGACGATCTCGTGGAAAGGATTTAGCTCCATTCGATCCCGAACCGGAGAAAACCCTTCGATCTAGATCCAAGAACATCCGAAAAGAGAAAGAGATGGCCGGGAGAAACCTCCAAGCTGAATTAGATGAAGCCTTAGAGCAAATAAGGCTAAGAGATGAGCTCTTGGAGGAAGAAAGGAGACTTGCCAATGAGAGGCAAGAGGAAACTAGGAGGGAGATTGAGGAGATTAGGCAAGCCCTTGTTCAAGGAGAGCTTAACCGCCGACAACCTCCACCTCCACCACCACAACCGCAGCCGGCGGCCAATGTTAGGGTTGCTCCCATTTCTATTGAGGAACCACAAACCCTAGGGAGACGTATGGATCCGGCACAAAGAGCACACCGACCGGGTGTGAATCTAGGAGATCCCGCAACCCACAACTATGAGCTCCGCCCTCAAGTTCTACAAATGATCCGGCATAATCAATTTGGAGGGATGGAAGGAGAGTCCCCTCATCAACACTTGATGAACTATGAGATTTTGATGGAGACTCTTAGACCGCCAAGATTGGAGAGCAACAACCATAAGCTTAGGGCTTTTTCCTTCTCTCTTAAGGATAAAGCCTTGGCTTGGTATCAATCTATTCCACAAGGGCGAGTTGGTACTTGGGAGGAGATGACAACCGAGTTTTTGACCAAGTTCTTCCCACCTTCCAAGACTACCGAATTAAGAGGGAAGATCAATGCCTTCGTGATGAAGGATAGAGAAAGTTTATTCAAGTCTTGGGAGAGGTTCAAAGATCTTCTCCTTGATTGTCCACATCATGGCATACCGAAAATTGAGCTATTGGAGATCTACTTCAAGGGACTTGATGAAGATAGCCAATTCAAGCTCCAATCTCTTTCCGGCGGGACTTTTATGGAGAAGCATGTAGATGATGCTTGGGAGTTTGTGGAGAAGCAAGCTCTAGTGATTGAGAAGTACTCCCATAGGAAGAGTGAAGGGAGAAAAGCGGGAGCATATGAGGTGAGTGAAGTCACCATGAACAATTTCAAGCTTGACGCCATCAACAATGAGTTGAAATCCTTGAGGGAGTTGTGTGCTACATCTTTGAAGAACCAAGCAACTCCTCAAGTACTTCCACAAGCCAACTTGTCTTCCAAGGAGGAGGATGTGAATTATATGGGAAGGGGCAACTTCAACAATTACCAAGGCCCAAGGAGTTTCAACAACAACCGGCAATTCAACAATTACCGGCCCAACCACAACCATCCCGGGTTTTCTTACTCTAACCCGGACGGAGCCTTGAACCCTCCCGCCTCCACAAGCTCAACGCCACCACCAAGAGCTTCACAAGAACCTCCACCCGGATTTACTCAACCTCCCAAGGATAGAACCGAAATAATGTTTGAGCAATTGCTAGGAAGGTTGAGTGGTCTTGAGAGCACCGTGACTTCAATCTCTAAGGCTCAAAAGGTCTTGGAAGCACAAGTGTTCCAAAAGGCGGGTGAAGCCCATAGAGATCCGGGAAAGCTCCCCGGAAGAACCGAAGACAACCCAAGAGGCCAAGTGTTGGCTATCACAACAAGGAGTGGTTTGAGTATAAAGGATCCATTGCCCAAGGACCATGCTAAGGGAAAGCAAGTAGTGGTAGAAGAGGGAAGAATGCAAGAAGATGGAGGCAAGAGCAAGAATGTAGAGCCAACCTATGTGGCACCGCCTCCATACAAGCCACCACTACCGTTTCCACAATCAAGAGCAAGAGCTCGTCTGGACAATCACTTTGGTAAGTTCCTTGAACTAATATCTAAGTTGCATATTAACATTCCGTTCATGGATGCCATTTTAGGAATGCCGGCATATGGCAAGTTTTTGAAGGAAATACTCTCCAACAAAAGGAAGTTGGAGGAGTATGGGGAGATAAGAATGACCAAGAGATCCTCGGAATTGATTCAAACGATGAAGGAGGAGATGCCTCCCAAGCTTAGAGATCCGGGCTCTTTTTGTGTCCCGATAGGAGTGGGAGATGTGAAGTACGAGGCCCTTTGTGATCTTGGAGCGAGTGTAAGCATCATACCGCTTGCACTTTGCAAAAAGGTCGGGCTAGGAGAGCCAAAGCCGGTCAAGATGACCCTCTATATGGCGGACCGTTCCATCACTCATCCGGTTTGGATTCTAGAGGACATTCCGGTGCAACTAGGAGGATTCTATGTGCCAATTGACTTTGTCGTCTTGGATATTCCGGCGGATTATCTGGTTCCCATCATCTTAGGAAGACCTTTCCTAGCCACTTCCGGATGCTTAGTGGATTGCAAGAACAGGACTCTCTCCTTCAACATTGGAGAAGAGAACATCAAGTTCAAGTTGTCCACAATGATGAAAGGATCAACCCTTGATGAGGATATCTTCAACATAGTCGAGCAAGAAGAATCTAGAGAAATTGTGAGTTCGATCTTGATCAAGGATCCCTTGGAGAAGGTTCTTACCTTAAGTATGATGGAGGAAGGTGTTGAGGATGCTTGCAATGAAGAAATCAAGGCCTTGGAGGAATTGGAAGAGGAGCCAAGAGTTGGATTTGAAGGCCACGAAGAGGTGTTGAACAGCTGCAGGTTCCACGGTCGAGATTTACACTCCACGGCCGTCAAACTTTCTGGACAACTCCGGGAAGCAAGCTTGGCAAGAACCACGGCCGTGGAAGATGAGCAAACCGTGATTTCAGCCGTGGTTTTCCCTGAATCAACCCTTGATAGTGATCAAGCTTCTAGGAGCCTTGACGGATCTTCACTTGCTTTGGATTCATCTCATCCAATCTTATTTGGATCGTCTTCAACCGATAAAGGTCCTCCTTCACTTGAACTTAAACCCCTTCTCTCTCATTTGAAGTATGCATTTCTTGGTGATAATTCTACATATCCTGTGATTGTTAATGCATGCTTGAGTGATGATGAACTTGCTAAGTTGTTGCATGAACTAAGATTGCATAGAAAAGCCATTGGTTATACTATTGATGATTTGGTTGGCATTAAGCCTTCTTTGTGCATGCATAAGATAATGATGGAAGATAACCACAAACCCTCTATTGAACATCAAAGGAGATTAAATCCCATAATGAAAGAGGTAGTCAAAAAGGAAATCATTAAGTTGCTAGATGCGGGAATTATCTACCCTATCTCGGATAGTAAGTGGGTTAGCCCCGTTCATGTAGTTCCTAAAAAGGGTGGGATGACTGTAATAACTAATGAGAACAATGAACTAATCCCGACTAGGACGGTTACGGGGTGGAGGATGTGCATTGATTATAGGAAGTTGAACATGGCCTCTAGGAAAGATCACTTCCCTCTCCCCTTTATTGACCAAATGCTAGAAAGGTTAGCTCAACACTCTCATTTTTGCTATCTAGATGGCTATAGTGGATTTTTCCAAATCCCTATCCACCCCGACGACCAAGAGAAAACAACTTTTACATGTCCATGGGGTACTTCTGCATATAGGAGGATGCCATTTGGGTTGTGTAATGCACCCGCCACCTTCCAAAGGTGTATGATGGCTATCTTTTCGGAATACATAGAAAATATCATGGAAGTGTTCATGGATGATTTCTCTGTTTATGGTTCTTCCTTTGATAATTGCTTGGCTAACTTGTCATTAGTATTGCAAAGATGTGAGGAGACAAATCTTGTCTTAAATTGGGAAAAATGCCACTTCATGGTAAGTGAAGGTATTGTGTTAGGACACTTGGTGTCTAACCGTGGCATTGAGGTTGATAGGGCCAAGATTGAGACGATAGAGAAGTTGCCACCACCTACCTCGGTGAAAGGGGTAAGGAGTTTCTTAGGGCATGCCGGTTTCTACCGGATGTTTATTCAAGATTTCTCTAAAATCTCTAAGCCCCTCACTAACCTACTAATGAAGGATGTTGATTTTGTCTTTTCCAAAGATTGTCTTGAAGCTTTTTGTAGATTGAAGAACGCCTTGATCTCCGCACCTATCATGCAACCTCCGGATTGGAGTCTACCATTTGAGATCATGTGTGATGCAAGCGATGTAGCCGTTGGGGCTGTTTTGGGGCAAAGGAAAGAAGGGCGCACTCATGCTATCTATTACGCTAGCAAGACGCTAGATGATGCCCAACTCAATTATGCTACTACCGAGAAGGAGTTGCTAGCGGTGGTTTATGCATTCGAGAAGTTCCGCTCATACCTTGTTGGAGCGAAGGTCATAGTCTATACGGATCATGCTGCGATCCGTTATCTACTTACAAAGAAGGATGCCAAACCAAGGTTGATTCGGTGGATCCTTCTCCTACAAGAATTTGATTTGGAAATACGAGATAAGAAGGGATCCGAGAACTCCGTGGCGGATCACCTTAGTAGATTGCCTCCATTAGAGCTTGGGAGAGATGACATTCCAATTGATGACTCATTCCGAGATGAGCAATTACAAATGGTGGAGGAATGCTTGTTCCAAGTGTCTAGAGGAAATGAGCCATGGTATGCCGACATCGTGAACTACTTAGTATGTGAGGAAGTGCCTCCCGGATTGACATATGCACAAAGAAAGAAGTTCTTCAACGATGTGAGGCACTACTATTGGAGTGAGCCACTCTTGTTCAAGAGAGGGCCGGATGGGATGTTTAGGAGATGCATACCGGAAGATGAAGTGGAGAGTGTGATCCGGCATTGTCATTCCTTACCATGTGGAGGCCATGCTAGCTCACACAAGACGTGTGCAAAGGTATTGCAATCCGGTTTTTATTGGCCTAACTTGTTTAGAGATGTGCAGGGTTTTGTAGCGGCATGTGATGCTTGCTAAAGGACGGGCAACATCTCAAGGAGGAATGAGATGCCCTTGAACAACATCCAAGAAGTCGAGATTTTTGATGTGTGGGGTGTGGACTTCATGGGACCGTTCCCTTCTTCATGTGGCAATCTCTTCATCCTATTGGCGGTGGATTATGTGTCGAGATGGGTGGAGGCAATCGCCTCTCCTACAAATGATGCCAAGGTGGTGGTGCGGTTCTTCAACCGGGTGATTTTCCCTAGGTTTGGAACACCAAGGGTGATCATTAGTGATGGAGGGAAGCACTTCACAAATAGGAACTTTGGAGCACTTTTGGCTAAGTATGGGGTGACTCATAAGGTGGCAACACCTTACCATCCCCAAACTAGTGGCCAAGTGGAGATCTCCAACCGGGAGATAAAGGCCATCCTTGAGAAGACGGTGTCTAGAACTAGAAAGGATTGGGCTATGAAACTCAATGACGCATTGTGGGCATATAGAACCGCCTTCAAGACACCAATTGGCACCACTCCTTACAAGTTAGTCTATGGCAAGTCTTGCCATCTTCCGGTAGAAATGGAGCATAGAGCTTATTGGGCCATTAAGTGGCTAAATTTTGACCTCAAGGAGGCGGGAGAAAAGAGGTTGCTTGATATAAACGCCCTTGAGGAGATCCGGTTGGAAGCTTATGAGAATGCCCAGATCTACAAAGAGAGAACCAAAAGATGGCATGACAAGAAGATCATCCCTAAGGAGTTGAGTGAAGGAGATCTTGTCCTTCTCTTCAACTCAAGGCTAAGGCTCTTTCCCGGGAAGCTCAAATCAAGATGGACCGGGCCATATGTGGTGAAGAAGATCTTTCCCCATGGAGCTATTGAGATAGGAGGGGAGCATTGTGGGAATTTCAAAGTAAATGGGCATCGCTTGAAGAAATATATTCCGGGAGCCCCGGTAGACATGATTGCCCCGCTTCACCTTGAATAGACGCTCCCGAGTTTGGTCAAGCTAATGACCTTAAAGAAGCGTTTGGTGGGAGGCAACCCATTGGTAACATTTTTCCTTTTTCATTTTGTTTTCGTTTTAGGATTTTTCTATCTTTGTGTGTGTTTTGTCTTCTTTGTGTGTGTGCTAGAACCTTAGTGGCATTTGAAACCTTTCTTGGCACATGAATGATGATGATGAACCCCTCACCAATTATGGGTGGAGCGGACGCGGGACTTGGACGGCTAGCAGTGCCTAGCGCGGGTTCCAAAGCTTTGATGGATGCTTAGAGCTTTCTACCATGGTTGATAGGATCATCCAACATCAATTCACTTGAGAAATCCCAAATACCATAGCAAACCGCTTTTACGTTGTGAGAATCTTCTTTCACTCTCTTAACTTCATTTACACATTGGGGACAATGTGTTTCTAAGTATGGGGTGGGGTTCGCATGATCCTTTGCATGATGAGCATCTAGGATTGTTTAATATTTGCACATGTCTTGCATTGTACATACTTAAATCTAAAATCCCATAAAAATCAGAAAATTTTAAAATTTTTGTGCTTTCTAGGCTTGGATATGATCCTAATGATGAAATCTTGTCTTGTGAATTGGCTATGAATGGCCTTATGTGTTGAATTGATAAATGCATATGTGGACTTGAACTACTTCTCTTAAATTCTATGAATGATTTATGATTATGATGTTTGCCTAGAATGGATGGAGTATTGAAAGTCAAAATTACATGATAGTTCTTGCATACCATCTAGGAATGAATGAGGCATTTCATCTTTCTCTACTTCTCATCTTGATCATGATTGCTTGAGCACCTCAATTGATACAAAATTGACCTCTTTTAACCCATCCGGGAATAGGAGCATGCTAGTGTGTTGAAGTGTGTGGAAAGCAAGTATGGAGTAAAGTTGTTGATGAAAGGAATGTCATGAATAAAATGCTGAAATTTTTGTGGAAGTGTAGCCAAAATTAGGTTTGGGGGCGTTGGTTTAAATGACAAGTAACTCGGTACACTTCACATAATCGGGTGTTGGTGCCTTGCCAAAGTCAAATGAACCAATAGCCCTAACGAGCTTTGGTATGTGTGCCCGGTGTGGATGCACCTCGAAAAAGAGAAAAAGCCCGAGGACGGCTAATCACCGAGGTTTCGGCTATTGTACACCAATGCCATTGTCTCAAAAACAAGTTAAGAAAAAGAAAAGAAAGCTAGATAAGGAAAAATATACACTTGGGGAAAGTTGATCGAGGACAAGGAAGTGAAGTTAGTTCCATTCCCGGATTAACATCACATAACCTAGAGAATTCCCCACCCAATCACAACGTTTCTTGGCCTTTTATATCACAAGACCTTATGACCTACTTGCATGTTTGTAAGACTTAGTAATCTAGATTGGATATACTCTTGATCTTCTTGACCTCTTCATCCTTACATCTCATGCATGCTTTTGAGTCAAGTACGATTGTCTTTCCATGCCTTCATTTGTTTGATACATAATTGCTTGTCCAATTGCCATGAAACATGACTATGAAGGTGATCCAATAGTAGAAGCACAAACCCAAAAAGATTTTGCCATTTTTCTACATACATAAATCATGTCATCTCTTAGTCTATAGTTGGGAATTTGCTCGGGGACGAGCAAACCTTAAGTATGGGGTATTTTGATAACACGATTTATGATCTAGATTTAGACACTCATTTAAATAGATTTCCCGCTCTTTCATGTATGATTTAGCATTAGTTGAAGACGTTTTGCACTCAATTCATGTATTTTGTCGAGATAGACGTCTACACGGACTTGTGCGTGTTTTATAGGTATTTCGGGAAATTTAGGAGCTAAAACGATGCGTTGAGGATCATTCGTCTAGATGACACATCCTCGGACTCATTAGGACACAAATTAAGGGCCAAGGAGGACTCATGGAACCTTGCCAACACTAGCCATGCATCAAATCACAGCTTAATGATCCAAGGCAAAGTTTCTGCATAGAATCACGGTTTTCTGACAGATCACGGCCGTGGAATCAACCGTGGTTTTTGCCAGATTCTTGTGACAGCTGTGCCACGACTCTCATGGCCAGCTCATGCAAGTTTGTTATAAAAGTGGTCCTTCATGGGTTGCGAGGGGCAGCTGGGAGCATCTTGGAGCAGCTCATCCATTCTCCATTTCTCTAACAAAAATATCCTCTCAAAGAAGAAGATTTTCTAGGAAGGAAAGTGTCAAAAAGGAAGAAGAAGGACTCCATTGAAGAGGAGAAGAAACACACACACCATTGCCACTCTTGCTAGTTTTGTAGTGAAGATTTCCGGATTCTATTTCTAAAGTTGTATGAACCCTTTGAACCTTCTTTTGGAAGGGTTGTAAGTTGCTCTAATTATATTTTCAGCTTGTTTTTTATTTAAGTTCACTTGTTCATATCTTTTCCCTCATTATCTTGCAATGGATGTTATGATTTTATGTTTGTTTGTTTCGATTTCTACTATGAATGTTGTAGGCTAAATTGATGCGGTTCTAGGGTAAGGAAAGGATGGTTATGGCTAGGGATGTGATAGAATGAACTTAGATTTGCCTTGGATGGCTTGTGTGTTTGAACGTATCCTCTGTTAGGAATCACGGCCAGTTCTTGCCAAACCACGGCCGTGGTTTAGGTAGAACAACCCGTAATTTTCCCTGTTTCAGTGGATCTAGCCTTAGATTGTTAAAATGTTGAAATCCTAAGTGTTTGTCAAGTTAAATCTATCCTAGGAAGACCTAGTGTTAGCGACTAAGTGTTAGGAGAGACTTACCCGGTAATCCTTACTCTTAGATTCCAAAGATAACAAACCTTAGGTAGCGGTGAGCCTAATAAGCCGCCATTGGATTAAGTGTGCTGGATGGTAGCCTAAAACTAACCCTTCCGAGACTTACCCGGTGAGGATAGGTTGGATCTTAGGTTAGCAATCCGGTTTGAGTAGAATTCCATCCCTTAGGTTCTTAGAGACTTACCCGGTAATGAGACTTAGGGAATGGACTAGTGGATAATGAGACTTACCCGGTAATTGATCCCAATCTAGAAACACTTAACCCCAACATAGTTAATCCAAGGAATGAATAGATAACTTGAGCTTTATGCCATAACCGGAACTTCCAATCCCTAGAATCCGTCTTGTTTTTTTTTATCTATACCTTGTTTAGCTTGTTTCTTTGTTTTGATTCGTTAGCTTAATCGACTGATTACTTTTACATGAATTGTGATCTTTGATTGATCACCAAAACCAACTAAAAACAATTGAGGTTTTCATTTCTTTATTCCTTGCTCATTTCTTAACTTAGATCCTCACTAGATCTATTCATAAACCGAATCAATCTCACCTTAGTCTTTGTGTTCGACCTCGGAATACTATCCACACTACGAACGTCCCGTACACTGCGGGTGCGCTAGGAGTTAGGAGAAATATAACGAGTATAAATTTAAGACTTATTGTGCACATATCCTGAGCGTAACAACACGCTAAGTGGCGAACAAGTTTTTGGCGCCGTTGCCGGGGATTTGGTCTAGGCCGAATTCGGTTATCGGTTGTCAAGCTTGGGAGCTTCTCCCTTGTTATTTGATATCTTTTCAAGTGTATGCGCAGGTCTAGGAATAACGAAGACCTCTTACCTCTTGATCAAGAGCTTGAGAGGACTTTGAGGAGAAAGCGTAAGGAAAAACAAATGGCTGAAGAAAGAGAACGTGATCTCCAATCGGAGTTAGCGGAAAAGGAAGCTCAACTCCAATGGAGTGAGAAGACTCGTAGGGAAGAAACGGATCGTCATCAAATGAAGGTTGATGATCTAACGGACATGATGTTCCAAATGAGGCTGGAAATAAACAACCTCAAGGAGAAAAAGAAAAGGAGGAGACCGGGAAGATCGGTTAGAGCCAACTCATCCAATGAGGATAGCGACTCCTCCATGCCACTACTAGAGGAAATTGATCCAACGATCAATGTGAATCCATTCTATCCACGGCCAGCTGCAAATCGCCGTGTTCCACCTAGGAACGCGAGGATCGAACGTGTGGATGAGGAGCCAAGAACTCTTGGCCAAAGGATGGATCCAACGCAGCTACCACGCCGTTTAGGTGTGAACTTTGATGCTGACGATGCACAAGGGTTTAGCTTCAACCCTCAAGTTATTACCATTGTTCGCCAAAACCAATTTGGGGGAACAAGTGCTGAATCTCCACACCAACATCTACAAAACTTTGAGATTATGATGGAGACAATGAAGCCTAAGAACGCAACTACAAACAGCTACAAACTCAAGCCTTTCTTCTTCTCCTTGAAGGGGAAAGCATTGTCTTGGCATCAAGCTCTTCCAAGTGGAAAGCTTGAAACATGGGAGGATCTTTCAGCGGAGTTCCTCACTAAGTTCTTTCCGCCATCCAAAACGGCGGAGCTAAGAGGTAAGATTAACGCATTTTCTATAAGATCTAACGAAAGTTTGTTTCAATCTTGGGAAAGATTTCAGGATTTGCTATTGGATTTCCCTCATCATGGCATATCCAAGCTTGCACTATTGGAGATATACTATAAGGGGCTGGATGTGGAGACACAATTCAAGCTCCAATCCCTTTCATGTGGTACATTCATGGACATGAGGGAAGATGACGTTTGGGACTTCATTGAGAAGCAAGCGCGAGTGATAGAGAAGTATTCTCATCGGAAAGCGGAGGCGAATCATGTAGATCAAGGAGCAAAGCTATCACAAGCAGCTCAAACTCAAATCTTTTCTCTCAATACGGAGATTAAAGAGTTGAAAGAAGCCATCAAAACCAACTTTCCGAAGCACAAGGAGCAAGATGTGGGTTATTTAGGCAACAACAATAACCACAACGGTAATGAGAATACCAACCTCAACAACCGGAATAATTGGAACAACAACAGCAACAACCGGAACAACAATTGGAACAACAATAGGGGTTCAAACAACAACAATTGGCGCTCCAATCAACAAAATTCCGGTAATTCTTATCCTTCCAATTCAGGAAATTCACTAACTCCACCTTCCTCTTCTTCCACTCCTTTGAAAAGCCAGGGGCAAACATCTAACGGTGGAAGCACTTCGGGGAAGGAGAAGCCCGATCCCATGTTGGAAACGATTTTGGGGAAGCTTCAAGGATTGGAGACTCGCATCATCAAGGTTGATGATCACATTACTAAGGTTGATAAAGCCCAAAAGGTTTTAGAAAACCAAATGTTCAGCCATGCGGAGGAAGTTCCTAGGAATCAAGGGAAACTTCTAGGAAAGACGGAGGACAACCCCAAAGGAAGGGTGATGGCAATCACAACTAGGAGCGGAGTCACAACCACCGATCCGCAACCTAAATTTTTAGAAGTCCCCGTTGAGAAAGAGAAAGAAAAGGGGAAGGAGAAGGAATATGTCTACGTTCCTCCTCCAGCTTACAAACCTCCCCTACCGTTCCCGCAATCTAGAGCAAGAGCGCGTCTAGACAAGCAATTCGGTAAGTTTATAGAACTCATGAGCAAACTGCATATTAATATACCTTTCATTGATGCTATTGTAGGTATGCCGGCTTATGGCAAGTTCTTAAAGGAAATCCTCTCTAACAAGAGAAAGCTAGAGGATTTTGGAGAGGTTAAGATGAGTTCGGATTCTTCGGATCTCATCAAGACCATGAAAGAGAAGATGCCCCCAAAGTTAAAGGAACCGGGGTCATTTTGTATTCCCATAGGAGTGGGAGATGTCACATATGATGCATTATGTGACTTGGGAGCAAGTGTGAGCATCATTCCACTTGCATTATGTAGGAAGATCGGTTTAGACGACTCTAAACCGGTGAAGATGACGTTGTACATGGCGGATCGTTCCATAACTCGTCCCGTCGGTATTGTTGAAGACGTCCCGGTCAAGCTAGGTAAATTCTATGTTCCTATAGATTTTGTTGTGCTTGACATTCCTGCAGATAGTCCGGTCCCGATAATTCTTGGGAGACCGTTTCTTGCAACATCCGGCTGCATAGTCGATTGCAAGAATGCTAGACTCGCCTTTGACATAGGAGAAGAGAAAGTAGAGTTCGTTTTTTCCACCTTAGTGAAGGAACCAATCTTTGATGAGGATATATTCAATATCCAGGAGGAAGAAGGGTTGTCTAGAGAGGAGGTAAGTGCTATTCTGTTCAAAGATCCTTTGCAAAAGGTTATTACTATGAGTCTAATGGATGTAGGGGAAGAAGAGGAGTGCAATGAGGCAATTGAAGCCTTAGAAGCACAAGAAGAAGTATGTGAAGAAGAGTTTGAAAAACTCCACGATGAGGCAGAGAACGTACGAATCCACGGTCATACACTATATTCCACGGCCGTGGATTTCACCAACAAAAGCGTGGAGCACTCCAGAGACTTACACGGTCGTGGAGAGAACAGAGCAACCGTATTTACTTTCCACGCCCAAAATCACGGCCGTGGAGGATGCAGAGAGGCCGTAATTTTGGGTGATTCCGAAGGTAATTGTGTCTCTTCCTCAACTTCTCTTGATTCTTCTCCAACTCCTTCTACATCCTTAGACACTTCTAAGGAACCATCGGATACTCCTCAAGAACCATTGGAAACTCCGATAGTCATGGAATTGAAGCCACTTCCTACTCATCTAAGGTACGCATTTCTTGGACCTAATTCTACCTTTCCGGTAATTGTTAGTTGCGATTTAAGCATAGATGAACATAGTAAGCTCATGGTTATCCTTAGGAAACATAGAAAAGCTTTAGGATACACTATAGAGGACTTAGTAGGAATCAAACCTTCCCTATGCATGCATAAGATCTTAATGGAAGAGGACTTTAGGACTTCGCGACAACCTCAAAGGCGGTTGAATCCGACCATGAAGGAGGTTGTCAAGAAGGAAATTCTTAAATTGCTTGATGCAGGTATCATCTACCCTATTTCCGATAGCAAGTGGGTGAGCCCGGTACAAGTGGTTCCGAAGAAGGGAGGAATGACGGTCATCACCAACAAGAATAACGAACTCATTCCTACCCGAACCGTAACAGGATGGCGGATGTGCATAGACTACCGCAAGCTAAACAACGCGACGAGGAAGGATCACTTCCCACTACCCTTCATCGATCAAATGCTTGAAAGGTTAGCACAACATTCGCATTTTTGCTATCTTGACGGTTATAGTGGTTTCTTTCAGATTCCGATACACCCGGATGATCAAGAGAAGACCACATTCACGTGCCCATGGGGTACGTTCGCCTATAGGAGGATGCCGTTCGAGCTTTGCAACGCCCCAACCACCTTTCAAAGGTGCATGATGGCCATCTTCTCCGAATACATAGAGGAAATCATGGAGGTTTTTATGGATGACTTCTCCGTTTATGGTTCCTCTTTTGACAATTGTCTTTCTAACCTTGCTCTTGTGTTACAAAGGTGTGAAGACACTAACCTAGTTCTTAATTGGGAAAAGTGTCAATTCATGGTGAAGGAAGACATTGTATTAGGACACTTAATCTCTAGTAGAGGGATTGAGGTGGATAGAGCTAAAATAGAGACTATAGAAAAGCGTCCTCCCCCAACTTCGGTGAAAGGGATAAGAAGTTTTCTAGGACATGCTGGATTTTTTAGGCACTTCATAAAAGACTTTTCTAAAATTTCAAAACCGCTTACTAATCTATTGATGAAGGATGCAGTTTTTGAGTTTTCGCACGAATGTTTAGATGCGTTCAATATGATTCGGGAAGCTCTAATTTCAGCTCCGATTATCCAACCTCCGGATTGGAATCTTCCCTTTGAGGTTATGTGTGATGCAAGTGACGTAGCTATAGGACTTTTTAGCTATTGTCTATGCAATTGACAAATTTCGCTCTTATCTTGTAGGTGCAAAGGTGATTGTATACACGGATCATGCTGCGATGCGGTATCTCCTTGCAAAAAAGGATGCGAAGCCAAGGCTAATTAGATGGATTCTTCTCCTACAAGAATTCGATCTAGAGATCCGCGACAAGAAGGGTTCAGAAAATTCTGTTGCGGATCATTTGAGTCGTTTAACACATCTAGAGGACGACCACCTACCTATAGATGACTCCTTCCCGGACGAGCATTTACACATTATAGAGGAGTGCATCGATGTGATCTCCAAAGGTAACGAACCATGGTTTGCTGATTTTGTTAACTATTTGGTTTGTCAGGAAATACCGCGCGGATTATCCTACGCACAAAGAAAGAAATTCTTTAAGGATTTTCGGGAATACTTTTGGAATGAACCTCTCCTCTTTAAGAGAGGTCCGGATGGCATTATTCGGCAATGTGTGCCGGAAGATGAGATGCAAAGTGTCATCCGCCATTGTCATTCACTACCTTGTGGAGGACACGCTAGTTCGAACAAGACTAGCGCTAAGGTATTGCAATCTGGATTCTTTTGGCCTACACTATTTAAAGATGTGCAAACCTTTGTTTCCTGCTGCGATGCTTGTCAAAGAACAGGAAATATATCTAGGAGGAATGAGATGCCTCTCAACAACATCCAAGAGGTGGAGATCTTTGACGTTTGGAGAGTAGACTTCATGGGACCATTCCCATCATCTTGTGGTAACCAATACATACTTTTAGCGGTTGATTATGTTTCAAGATGGGTTGAAGAGATTGCCTCTCCCACCAATGATGTCATGGTAGTGGTTAAGTTCTTTAACAAGACCATCTTCCCACGATTTGGGACACCACGGACCATCATTAGTGATGGAGGCTCTCACTTTATTGCCCGGCGTTTTGAAGCTCTTTTAGTTAAGTATGGGGTGACTCACAAGATCGCCACCCCTTATCATCCACAAACTAGTGGACAAGTTGAGATCTCAAACCGGGAGATCAAAGGAATCCTAGAGAAGACGGTTTCAAGGACTAGGAAGGATTGGTCTTTGAAGCTAGATGACGCATTGTGGGCGTACCGGACTGCGTATAAGACTCCCATCGGAACCACACCATACAACCTTGTGTATGGGAAGTCTTGTCACTTATCGGTAGAGTTGGAGCACAAGGCGTTTTGGGCAATCAAGTGGTTGAACTTCAGCATGAAGGAAGCGGGAGAGAAGCGTCTCTTGGACCTAAATGAGCTTGAAGAACTCCGCTTGAACGCTTACGAAAACGCCAGGATCTACAAAGAAAGAGCAAAGCGTTGGCATGATAAGCATATCATTCCAAAGGACTTCAAAGAAGGAGATCAAGTCCTCCTCTTCAATTCAAGGCTTCGTCTCTTTCCAAGTAAGCTTAAATCTCGTTGGACCGGACCTTTTCTAATCAAACGTATTTTCCCCCATGGTGCAGTTGAAGTATGGGGTGAAACGGGCGGAAGCTTTAAGGTGAACGGTCAACGACTCAAGAAGTATACCCCAGAACTCCAAGCTGAAGAGTTCGCGCCCACCGCACTCGAATAAGTGCGAATTTGGTCTAGCTACGGACCTTAAACAAAGCGCTTCTTGGGAGGCAACCTAAGGTATTACATTGTCGTTTTTGTTTTTGATTCATAGATTAGCTTAGTTTAGACGTGTTTGCTTTGTTTTGCCTTCGATACCTTCCGGTATGTTCATGTTTTTGGATGTAGGAACAGTGGAAAAGGAAAGGGGAAGAGAAAGTTTGAAGAAAAGTGACGAAACTTGGACTTTGGAGCATTACATAGAGTTCCACGGCCGTGGTTTAGACCGTGACAGCAACAGTGACCGTAATTTCCAAAAGCCTGAGAAAAATCACCAAAACCACGGTTCCGTACATTTCCACGACGGTGGAACACCCCGACAGACCGTGATTTTCAAAATTTTTTACGGCCACTATATAAACCACGTTTCTTCACAAAACACAACACCATAACCCAAAATTACGCCCAAATCGCCGATTCCACGCCCTTCCTCCCAAATCTTCCTTCGTTAATCGTTTTTAACGATTCTTTGACCTAAACTGAAGCAAATCCGATCACCAACAAGATCCAAGCAACGATTCGAGCGGCAAATCAACGGAGAAGCCACAATTCGGATTCCAAAATCCGAAAATCTAGGTTTTTGGCTCTTTCTCTCTCTTTGTCGATTCGGCTTTGTTTTTGATAAAATTTGTAGGAGAACTGATTGAAATTGGAAGAAATTAGTCTAGGACTGATTGTTGCTGAAGTTTGGTGAATTGTTGCTGAGTTTTGAGAATTTTCGAGACGAACCACGGTCACTGTACGTTCCACGGCCGTGGAAAGCCAAGAACAGACCGTGGTTTTTGACAGATCATGGATTTTGTGAGGAGAGTGTCCGGTAGGAACAAGGACAAGAATAAGGATAAGGATAAGAACAAAAAGAGGAAAGGCAATGATGCTTCCTCTTCTAGAATACCACCTCCTTCATCCCCTTCACCTCCATCATCACCATCACCACCTCGCCCTAGGATCCCTACCATTCATGAGGATCATCTCGATGCCTTAGAGAGGATCCATAAGAGGACGGTTATAGGACCTAGATACCTGCTATTGGAGGAGTTAGAGCCTCTACATGTCATAGGGGACATCACTTGGCTTTTAGATAGAGTCGGCTTAGTCATCTTCTCCGCTATTTGGGAAGATGCATATGAGGAGATTACGAGGGAGTTTGTAGTTTCCTTTGAGCATAGCCATGTTGACAGGACTGTCTCTTTCCGGCTGATGGAAAGAGATTATGAGTTTTCGATTAGAGAGTTTGGAGCCTTCTTCGGGTTCCACGAGACCTTCAATGGTCGTTTCCCCAGTGGCGTATACGCCAAGGATTTCTGGGAAGAGATCGCTATGATCTACGCCAGCGAGGACCGCTGGCAGCTAGTTGATACTAAGGCTAAGTTGATGTATCACTTAGCCTTGAAGATTGCTCGCAGGGTACTTTTTGAGTGTCTCTTCCTTAGGATGGAGACACCTCAGAAGATCAAGACAGATGAGCTCTTCCTTCTCTACTGTATGCTATACGGTAGACAGGCAGATTGTGCCACCCTCTTAGCTGCTACTATGAGCAAGCTAAAGAATAAGAGGGTTGGTAACATTGGATACGGTGGGATGGTCACCCACCTTGCTCGACAGTTAGGGGTAGATTTCTCTACTTGCACACGTATTGCTGCTATACCCCTAGGACTTCAGGTCCTTATGACTAGAGACCTCATCTTCCCCACCCATAGAGGTCCACCATATGCTGCTATGCCGTGGGAGAGTAGGACCGGGAGAGGCATTGAGTGGCTGCCTGAGTATTCCATTATGGCTGGATGCCATAACTGGAAGGCGACGTTCGCTGCCATGCATGCGAACAGATTGGTAGCACCTCCCTACGTTCCACCACCACCAGTTGTAGAGGAGGAGATGAGAGGAGATGATTAT
Source organism: Fagopyrum esculentum (assembly GCA_033239045.1). Taxonomy (NCBI): domain Eukaryota; kingdom Viridiplantae; phylum Streptophyta; class Magnoliopsida; order Caryophyllales; family Polygonaceae; genus Fagopyrum; species Fagopyrum esculentum. The sequence goes on from BSUD01000004.1 coordinate 58,251,274, forward strand.
GAGGGAGGAGGAGGAGCTGAGCAGGACTTTGGTACATTCCCGGACCAGCCGGATGCAGTTCCCGACATGCCTAGACGTTCTCCCCGCCCTGCTAGAGCATCTGGCTCTTCCTCTCGCCGCGCTAGTTGAGCGAGAGGCCTACTTGGATGGCTGACCCTCCTGCTTGGTATTCGACTCAGCCGGATTGAATGGGAGCTCCACCGCCTTGGCATGCACAACCACCACCTGCACCAGCACCTTCAGATGCACCGGCGTGGTACAGCCAGCCGCCTGGTTGGTACGAGCAGCTGCCACAGTGGGCTACCGACCTTTCCGACAGGGTTGGATCTTTGGAGATCCGTGCTGACGCTAGGGATGCACGAGCTGATGATCTGGACCCCATGATGAGAGACGTTTACCGCCAGCAGTTCGGGCGGTACTATGATCCCAGCTTCTCTCCGTTTCCGCCTCCACCGCAGTGACGACTTTGATGATCGACAGTCTTAGCCGCTCCACCACCATTTTGTGAGTTCTTTTTCTTTCTTTCTTTTCTTCTTTTTCTTTTCTTTGAACATTAGGGACAATGTTTGTTCCAAGTATGGGGTGGGGTGTGACTAATAGTTTGTAATAACTCTTACTCACTTTTGTATGCTTCTATTGAGACTACCTTGCATGTTCATTCTATTATTGCACGTTTCATTATTGCATTGCATGAAAAAGCTTTTGAAAAACCCATAAAAATTGAAAAATTTTGAAAATTTTGTGCTTCTAAGGATAGAGATGATTTCTATGATAATCACCACTTGTGAATTGAGTTTTGATGACAATCGCATGCTTAAACAAATAGTGAATTGGAAAGAAATTGAATGAGTTGATTATTCCTCTTTTGTAAATTTCATAATGTGATGAATGTTACTTAAATCATGTTAAGAAATCAAGGTTGAAATCACATGAAAAGTTCTTATGCTTCTTTTGAGATGATTAAGGCAATTCGATTTTCTTTCTTCTTTCTTTGATCATTTAGCCCCTCATTGAAATAATGACCTCCTTTACCTATCCGGGAATTTGGGAGGAGTTGAATGAAAAGGCATGTTTGATGTGGGAGGGCCATGAAAGCAATACTTTGCATTCAAAGGAATAGAAAGAAATTATAGGTTTGGGGAAGTCAATCATGATGATGAGTAATTCGGCACCATTCACATAGCCGGGTGTTTGTGTCTTGCCAAAGTCGGATTGAGCGATATTCCTAGCGGATTATGGTATGTGCGCTAAGGGTTTGAGGCATCTCATAAAAATTGAGAAACGCCAATCTCCTAGGCTTCGGTTTTTGTGCACCTCTATCCATAACTCCAAAAGTAAAGTCGAAAAATGAAAAGAAGAGAGCGAAGCTCTAAGTTGAAAGTGTTGCGGAAACCGCAAGAGAAGAAAAAAAGAGTAGTTATCCACTTTCCCGGATTCATGCACCACATTCCTTAAAGTTTTCCTTCCCTTTCCACATTCTAGACCTTGTTTGAAAGTCCTTAAGATCAAAAGAATGTTATATGACTTGGTGATCTAAATTGAAGTTTCTTATGATTGATTTTGATAATGTTTGAAGGTTATGATGTTTACATGGAAGTTTGATTAATTCATGAGCTGTCTTTACTCTTTACTCTTTGATTAAGTGTATGAAAGTCTTATAAACGAATGAAGCAAGGTTTGAGAATGATCTATTGATTAGAAGGCACATTCATCCAAAAGAAGTTTTGCTTTGAGAAGGTACACATATTTCATCCTAACTTGAATTTTAAAGCTTTGAAAGATCTTGCTTAGGGACAAGCAAGTGGCAAGTATGGGGTTATTTGTTAGCATGAAATATTGTGATATTTTAGGCACGTTTTCTAAGTGTATTTCGTCCATAATGGTAGTCATTGATAAAGCATTGAAGCATTTGTGAGTTAGTTTATCTATTTTGTCGATATAGAGGTCTACATAAGCTTTGTGTTGATTGTAGGCAATTAAGAGCTAATTCCGAACGGATTGAGAGAGAATGAAGATAGATTGAGCATGTGCAAGGATTGAGGACATCACTAGGAGCTAAGGATGATGCTAGGATGAAGAATGACACAAAAACAAAGGAAATTACGAGCTATGTACCTTCCACGCTCTAAAGTACGACCGTACTAGGATCCACGCCCTAATCCACGGCCGTGGAACCTTGGCAAGACGAGCGTGGTGCATTCCAGCAAGTTACACGGCCGTGGAGAGTTGTGACAAACCGTGATCCAATTCCACGCTCTAAATTACGGGCGTGGAACCCTTTCACGACCGTGATCTTGGCAATCTTTTACGCAATATTTTAAGCCACAATCTTTTACGCACATGGGCCGAAGACATATTTTATCCAGCCTTATAAAAGGACGGAAGAAGAGAGATTCCGTCACCTTCGCTTAGACTTTGCCTACGCTTATTGCACGTGCCTAGGGTTTGAAGTTGGACGTGTGGAGATTGCTATTTCGCAACGGAAAGTTGGAGAAAGAGTGAAGATTTGGAAGATTGTTCGTAAGGAGATTTCATACTTTATTTCTAGGTTTGATTAGAAGACGGATTGACATCCCGTTCTTCGTTCTTATCTAGAATAGTTACTTGTTTGTGTTCATTCCAAATCTGAGTTGCATTATCATTGATATTTGTGGATTTGAGATTGATTTGAGATTTATTCAAGGTTTTCGGAAGTTTTCATCTTTCATTCTTTTAAATCTTGAATTTGATATCAATATGACTGTTGTTGGCTAAAACCCTTTAGCAATTCTAAGGTGAAGGGTTGATAGTTGTGGCTTAGATGATGATAGATCGATCGTAAACAGATTGGACCCTGAGAGTTAGAGAGAATCGCCGACGAACCTAATCCACGGTCTGTTCTTGAGCTTCCACGGCCGTGGAACTCAAGAAATACCCGTAATTTTGTGTCAGTTTACGAATATTGCTTTTACTTTAATCCAAAGTTAAAGATTTGCTTTAACTTAGTCTTGGCTTGCCTTTTCTAGGTGGTAGTGAAGCCTCAACAACCTCTACCCCGATTTCGAGTGTCACAACCTTAATCGGTTTAGTTAGTCTTAATCCTTGGATTACAAGTTTGGGTATTTGACGTTAATGTTTACCTTTAGAATATTTCTATACTGAAGCCTCAACAACCTTTATAGAGAGTGCCCTTTAGGTGAATCATATAAGGTCTTGGAACTTCATCGTACATTGCCTTACATTCGTATACCTTTGCATACCTCAACTCTGTCCTTATATCTTTAGTATATCTTGAATCGATTGCCACAGCTAGATTCCTGGATCTTTAGGGTTGTTGTTTTCCCAATAATTTACAAAAGATCATACATTTACTCGCTTGACAATTCTTAACTAGATTTAACCCCCCAAATCCCTGTGTTCGATACTCTGGAATTCTTGCTTAACTATATCGATCCGTACACTACGGGTTCGCTTGCTTGATTTCTAGTTTTATAATTAAAGCTTATTTGCACGCACGCTAAGTGGCGAACATCTCTCTATTCGAAATCTCCACTTGTCCACTTGTTTGTGGATGGTAGGGAGTGGCGATCTTGTGAGTCACCCCATACTTAGCTAGTAGAGCTTCGAATCGTCGGGCAATGAAGTGTGAACCCCCGTCACTAATGATGGTCCGTGGTGTCTCAAACCTTGGGAAAATAGTTCTATTAAAGAACTTAGCAACAACCATGACATCATTAGTTGGAGAGGCAATGGCTTCAACCCATCTTGAAACATAATCTACAGCTAGAAGTATGTATTGGTTTCCACAAGATGATGGGAGTGGTCCCATGAAGTCTACTTCTCAAACGTCAAAGATTTCCACCTCCTGAATGTTATTGAGAGGCATCTCGTTTCTCCTAGAGATATTTCCTGTTCTTTGACAAGCATCGCAACAAAAAACAAAGGTTTGCACATCCTTAAATAAAGTAGGCCAAAAGAATCCAGATTGCAATACATTAGCGCTAGTTTTATTGGAACTAGCGTGTCCTCCACAAGCTAGTGAATGACAATGACGAATGACACTTTGCATTTCATCTTCCGGCACACATCTCCTAATGATGCCGTCTGGACCTCTCTTGAAAAGTAGATGTTCATTACAAAAGTATTGTCGGACATCCCTAAAGAACTTCTTCTTTTGTGCGTAGGATAATCCGGGAGGTATTTCCTGACAAACCGAGTAATTTACAAAATCAGCAAACCAAGGTTCATTACCTCTAGATATCTTGTCGATGCACTCCTCTATGATGTGTAAGTGTTCATCCGGAAAGGAGTCATCTATAGGTAGATTGTCGTCTTCAATGTGTGGTAGACGACTCAAATGATCCGCAACAGAATTTTCCGAGCCTTTCTTGTCGCGGATCTCTAGATCGAATTCTTGTAGGAGAAGAATCTATCTAATCAGTCTTGGTTTCGCGTCCTTATTGGCAAGTAAATACCGGATCGCTGAGTGGTCCGTGTATACAATTACCTTTTCACCTACAAGATAAGAACGAAACTTTTCAAAAGCATATACAATAGCTAAGAATTCCTTTTCAGTTGTGGCGTAGTTGAGCTGTGCTTCATCTAGGATCTTGCTAGCATAATAGATAGCATGGGTTCGACCTTCCTTCTTTTGTCCTAGCACAACCCCAACAGCTACGTCACTTGCATCACACATAACCTCGAATGGAAGATTCCAGTCCGGAGGTTGGATGATCGGGGCTGAGATGAGAGCTTCCCGGATCTTGTAGAAAGCATCTAAACAATCCTGTGAGAAATTAAAAACCGCATCCTTCATCAATAGATTAGTAAGCGGTTTCGATATCTTAGAAAAGTCTTTGATAAAACGTCTATAAAATCCAACATATCCTACAAAACTTCTTATCCCCTTCACCGAAGATGGAGGGGGAAGTTTCTCTATGGTCTCAATCTTAGCCTTGTCTATCTCAATCCCTCTACTAGAGATTAAGTGTCCTAGCACAATGCCTTCCTTAACCATGAATTGTCACTTCTCCCAATTAAGAACTAGGTTAGTGTCTTCACACCTTTGCAACACAAGAGAGAGGTTAGAAAGACAATTATCAAATGAAGAACCATAAACAGAAAAATTGTCCATAAAAACCTCCATTATCTCCTCAATGTACTCCGAGAATATGGCCATCATGCACCTTTGAAAGGTGGCTGGTGCGTTGTAAAGCCCGAATGGCATCCTTCTATATGCAAACGTCCCCCATGGGCACGTGAATGTGGTCTTCTCTTGATCGTCCGGATGGATCGGAATCTGGAAGAAACCACTATAACCGTCAAGATAGCAAAAATAGAAGTTTTGTGCTAACCTCTCAAGCATTTGATCAATGAATGGTAGTGGGAAGTGATCCTTCCTAGTTGCATTGTTCAACTTGCGGTAATCAATGCACATCCTCCATCCCATCACGGTTCTTGTAGGAATGAGCTCATTGTTCTTGTTGGTGATAACCGTCATTCCTCCTTTCTTCGGGACAACTTGAACGGGGCTCATCCACTTGCTATCCGAGATAGTATAGATGATACCTGCGTCAAGTAGCTTAAGAATTTCCTTCTTAACAACCTCCTTCATGATCGGATTTAACCGTCTTTGAGGTTGTCACGAAGGCTTAAAATCTTCCTCCATTAGAATCTTGTGCATGCATAATGATGGTTTAATTCCTACAAGATCCTCTATAGTATAACCTAAGGCTTTCCTATGTTTCTTTAGAACAGCCATTAGTTTCTCATGTTCATCTTCACTTAATTCGGAACCAATAATTACGGGAAAAGTAGAATTAGTTCCAATAAATGCATACCGAAGATGTGTGGGAAGTGGCTTCAATTCCATAGCTATTGATGCCTTTGATGAGTCTTGAGACGTGTCCGACGATTCCTTAGAAGTATCTAAGGGTGTAAGAGTGATGGAAGAAGACTAAGAGTATTTGTGGAAAGAACGGAATTATTCTCAGAAATACCCAAAATTACGGCACCACTGTTACTTCCACGGCCATAGTTTAGGGCGTGGATCTCAATTATGGCACCACTGGTGGTTCCACGGCCGTGGTTTTGGCCGTGTAACTTACTGGTACTCTCCAAATAGTTGGTTACGGTCATCTTGGGGGAAACCACGGCCGTGGAATAGCACGACTGACCGTGGTTTCTCACGTTTTCTAAGCCATCGTAGAGTTTTTCAAAATCTTCCTCTTGCACTTCTTTTAGCTCCTCCAAGGCTTCAATCTTCTCATTGCAATCCTCTTCCTCTCCTTTTTCCATGATGTTCATGGTAATGACCTTTTGCAATGGATCTTTGAATAGAATCGAGCTCACTTCTTCTCTAGACGCTTCCTCGTCATAGATATCGATCATGTCATCTCCAAGAGTTGGTTCTTTCACCAAAGTTGAGAGAACAAACTCAACCTTCTCTTCTCCTATGTCAAAACCTAATCTAGCATTCTTGCAATCCACTATACAACCCGATGTTGTAAGAAACGGTCTTCCGAGTATGATCGGAACCGGGCAATCTGCAGGAATGTCAAGCACAACAAAATCAATTGGATTGTAAAACTTACCGAGCTTGTCTGAGACGTCTTCAATGATACCGACGGGACGAGTTATGGATCGATCCGCCATGTATAACGTCATCTTCACCGGTTTAGGTTCACCTAAACCGATCTTCCTACACAAAGCAAGCGGAATGATGCTTACGCTTGCTCCCAAGTCACAAAGGGCGTCACATGTGACTTCTCCTACTCCAATTGGAATACAAAATGACCCCGGATCTCTCAGCTTTGGGGGCATCTTTTCAGTCATCGTTTTGATGAGCTCCGAAGATTCTGAACTCATCTTGACTTCTCCAAAGTCTTCTAGCTTCCTCTTGTTAGAGAGGAGCTCTTTCAAGAACTTCCCATAAGCGGGCATACCTACAATTGCATCAATGAAAGGTATATTAATATGCAGTTTGCTCATGAGTTCAATGAACTTACCGAATTGCTTATCTAGACGCGCTCTTGGTCTAGACTGCGGGAATGGTAAAGGAGGTTTGTAAACTGGAGGAGGAACATAGACATCTTCCTTCTCCTTCTCCTTATCTTTTCCTTTCTCAGCTGGGACTTCAACAAACTTGGGTTGCGGGTCGGTGGTTGTCACGCCACTCCTAGTAGTGATAGCTATCACCCTTCCCTTTGGGTTGTCCTCCGTTTTCCCGGGAAGCTTTCCTTGATCTCTAGGAACTTCTCCGGCCTTGTTGAACATATGGTTTTCTAAAGCTTTGTGAGCTTTATCAACCGAAATTATGTAACTTTCCAACCCTTGGAGCTTTCCAAGGATCGTCTCCAACATAGGATCGGGCTTCTCCTTCTCCTTATTGTTCGAACCATTTGATGTTTTCCCCTGGCTTTTCAAAGGGGTAGAAGAAGAGGGAGATGTTAGTGAATTTCCAGAATTTGGATAAGGATTACCGGAATTTTGTTGTTGGTTGGAACGCCAATTGTTGTTAGAATTTCAGTTGTTGTTCCAATTGTTGTTCCGGTTGTTGTTCCGGTTGTTGTTCCTATTCCCTTGGTGGTTGTTGTTGTTGTTGTTGCCTAAGTAGCCAACATCTTGCTCCTTTGGCTTTTGAAGGCCAACTCTAATGATTTCATTCAACTCCTTGATTTTGGTGTTGAGGGAGAATATTTGAGTTTGTGCAGCTTGTGTTAGCTTGACTCCTGGATCTACCTTCCGGTGGGAATACTTCTCAATTACTTGGTCTTGCTTCTCAATAAAGTCTCAAGCGTCATCCTCTCATATCCATGAATGTACCACAAGAGAGAGATTGGAGGTTGAATTGTGTGTCCACGTCCAACCCCTTGTAGTAAATCTCCAATAGCTCCAGCTCTGATAAAACTGAATTCCTGGATGTCCTCAGCTCCGAAATTCACACCTAAACGGCGTGGTTGATGAATTGGATCCATCCTTTGCCGAAGAGTTCGTGGTTCATCCCCTGCATTAGCAACTCTCACATCTCCAGCGGGAATGCGAGGAACAACCGGTGGTCTTGGGTTGTTGCGAACGGGGTGAATCACCGGATCAATATCCTCAAGTGGTGGTATATCCTCATCCTCATCGTCAGATGATTCAACTCTAATGGAATTAGTTGGTTTCTTGACCTTCTTCTTCTTGGCGTCATTCAGCTCCAACTTCATCTCCAACATCATAGCTTTGAGTTCATCAATTTGAAATTGATGACTCGTTAACTCGTCCAAATGAGCTTTCTCACTCAACTTAAGTTGAAGTTGAGCTTCATCCAACTCCGCTTGGATGTTTCTCTCATTATTTTCAACCATCTTTTTCTCTTTCAACTTTCTTCTTAAAGTTTTCTCAAGTTCTGGATCGAAAGGAACTAGATCTTTGGTAGATCTAGTCTTTCGCATATACCTAAAGAATATGCAAAAATCACTCACAAAGAGATATCAAATAACAAGAGCAAAAGCTCCCAAGCTCGACAACCGGAAACCGGAATTGGTTTAGACCAACTCCCCGGAAACGGCGCCAAAAACTTGTTCGCCTCAAAGCGTGCGTGCAAATAAGTTTTAATTTATAAAACTAGAATAAAAGCAAGCGAACCCGTAGTGTACGGATCGGCGTAGATAAGCAAGTATTCCAAAACCTCATGTGTCTAACCCAAAGATTCTCTCTAAAGCAAGGTGATGTACGGTGAAGTTCCAAAACCTCATGTGTCTAACCCAAAGATTCTCTCTATAAAGGTTGTTGAGGCTGCAGTATAAAAAGGATCTAAGGACAAGAATTAATCTCAAATATCCATGCCCAAACCCAAGGAATCAAAGATAAACTAAAACGGTTAAGGTTGTGACACTCGAAACCGAAACAGAGGATGTTGAGTCTCACTACTACCTAGAAAAGGCAAGCCAAGGCTAGGTTAAAGCTAATCTTTAACTTTGGATTAAAGCAAAAGCAAAGTTCGTAAAACAGGGGAAATCACGGCTAGATCTTGAGAATCACGGCCGTGGAAATCAAGAACAGCCCGTGATTTAGGGTGTCGACGATATTTCTCAAACTCTCAGGGTCCAATCGATTTACAATCGGTCTATCATCATCTAAGCCACAACTATCAACCTTTCACCTTAGAATTGCTCAAGGGTTTTAGCCAATAATCATCATTATGATATCAATAATCAAATTAAGAAGAATGACACATGAAAACCCTCGAAAACTCAATAATAACTCAAAGTCAATCTCGAAATCCAAACAACAAAGTATGTTTATGAATTCAGAAAAGTAGGAATAGAAATCCTCACAATGATCTAGAGAAGCCATAAAGAACGGGATGTCAATCCGTCCTTCAATAAAAACCCTAGAATATTCCGAAAGTACATAATTTCCAAAAACACGTCCTTCACATATCTCCAATCCTTAAGGTTGAAATGAAACCCTAAAGCCGTCTCCAAACTCTAAGCAGAACTTTAAGCGGCGCTAAGTAGGGATCCCGAAAACTCTCTTCTCAAGCCTTTATATAGGGCGAGATAGGGCTACGAGAAAGCCCAATGATGTGGCTGACGTGGCAATAATGACACGTCACAAAATCACCAAAATCACGGTCATGAACAACTTTCCACGACCGTGATTTAGAGCGTGGAACTCAATTACGGTATCATATGATTTCCACGGTCGTGGTTTAGACCGTGTAACTTTCTGTTGTGCTCCAAACTCACGTCCACGATCATGTTGCCAAATCCATGGCCGTAGTTTAGAGCATGGTTCTTCAAATCACTTCTCCACGACTGTAATTCAGGACGTGGTTCCTCAGATCCTTGGTTGTTGCCTTTGTTTCGTGACATCCTTCATCCATGCTCCTTCCTTAGCCTCTCCAATGCATCTCCTTGCCATCAAGCATGATCAAACACTCCTTTCCTTCCACATTTTGCTCCAATCCAAGTCTTTATTCACCTAAAAACAAAACAAAGCTAGTGTAGATCTATATATCGACAAATTGGGTGAACTAGCTCACAATTGCTTGAAACTCATATCTAAGAACACAATAAAGAGGGAAAAACAACTAAAACAAGTGCCTAAAATATAGTCATATTTCATGCTAACAAAATTCCAAAAATATTTTATCAAATTAATATCTTCGTATAAGTTTTAGAGTAAATTACACAAAAACACTTCTTATTTACTCATTTATTCACTTAATAATCTCTTATATTACTATTTTCATTTAACTATCACATATTTATAATCCGTATCCCAAAGTATTTAATTACTTTTTGGTAGACCCATTAAATTTAAATGAAAAGCTTGATAGTTTGGATGAAATATTAATAATGTGGTTAAATGTTAACGGATTATAAGTATTGGGTGGTTAAATGAAAATAAAAGTATATGAGGAGGTTAAGTGAAAAAAGAGTAAATAAGATGTGGCTTTATGTAGTTTATTACAAATTTTAAATAAAAATGTATATGTAAGAGTTACTTGAACCGATCCCAACATAGTAACTCAAATTTAAACCGACAAATTGCCCAATCCAAAACCGAACCGAATCAAGATGTTAGGCAACCCTACCCGGTTTAGACTCAACTTGAACATTACTTGACCTGACTCAAACCAGATTGGTTTGCCCCAATTGACACCTCTACCCGAAGCCATTAAAAACTGAAGTAACCTAAACTGAATGACTTGAGAACCGAACTAAACAGACTTGTTATGTTTCAAGAACCAAGGCTATCTGATAACCCGTATTAACTCAAACAGTTGATACCCGATCCAATCCGCTAAAAGGAGAACTTGACCTGACCTATTTGGACCCTAGTGTGTTGTGAACGACCCGAACCCGGCCCGTTAACCCCGTTTGACACTGCTACCAAGAACCGAACTAAATTGATCTGTTATTACCCGAGAACCAAACTAAATTGATTCCTTATGAACCGAGAGTCAAGGCTACCCGATAACCCGTTTCAACCCGAACAATCGATACTTGACCAAAACCGACAAAAAACGGACTGATTAATAACCAAGCCTGGTTTTTACTAGACCCGTTTCACGCCGAGCATGTTGTGACCCAGACCACAAAAACTGAAAAGACCCTTGAATCATTACTTTTGCGAAACTCCCAACTTTCCTCCGTTTTTATGATTTTCTCCATCATATCTTTTATGTGACTACATTCTTGTAAGTATATATTAAAGCGAAATAGTAACAAAAATTTACTTCTAAATTTGAAAGATTTTGGCTACCCCATAATTTTTTACCACTTTTATTTAATAGTAGGTAAAAATAATTAACCCCTCTATTTCAATAAAAAAAAAATAATAGATGTTTGTTAGTATTATGTAAGGGTAAGTTTTAAATCTTAATTACTGAATTTATTTTTATTTTATTTTATTATATTTTTGTCTTTTTTATTTTCTTTTTTCTTTATTTTCTGTAATGAACATACTAAAATTTTTTCATACCAATTTCTAATACCAGAAGTTCATACCAGAATTTCTCATACCAGAATTTCATACCAAAAATTTTTTCATGCAAGATTTTTTTTCATACCGGAATTTTTTTTTTTATCCTTTTTATTTTTTACAATTTTCTGGTATGAACTTCATACTGGAAACTCCTACCAGAATATTTTTTTTGTTTTCTTTTTGTCCTTATTTATTTTTTTTTAATTTACATGTCGGAATTTACATACCGGAATTTACATATTGGAATTTACATACCGGAATTTAAGATGATTGATATCTACACAACTATACTCAGTGTATGCTAGTTTCAACTAGTACATACATCTCTTGTACTTCTGGCCTTCTGTTAGGGCATCAATATTCTCTTTCAAGTTTCAACTAGTCCAGAGCATTCAAATCTCTTATGTTGTCTCAGTGGAACTCCAACCATCAACCACTTCGCATCTCAAATATGATTAGTTGGACGTTCCAACACCCAAACCCTCGCCTCATGTTGCTCCTTCAAGAACTACACGTCCCCATCACACCACCTCTTCTTTTTTTTGTTACAACGTTGGTGCTCAATTCATGACAACAAACCTCTCATTCCAAGCACATCAAACTGGATTGTTCGTGAGCAAGTCAAAGCCAGAAGATTGATCGTGCGCCATGTCTCCTCATCTGCTCAATCAGTAGACATCTTCACCAAACTGGACTACTTCTTTATTCCAAATAATAAGAACATACTATAAATGCTCACTTACTGGGCACACTCAGCAAGTTTTCCAGGATCAACTTTTTGTTCTCATCAAGGTACTGCATTCACAAAAATTGAGCTCAAGTTGCGGACAAATGAAAGGAAAACGAAAACTTCCTTAAAACAACACAGTGTGTAGCCAATTCAAAACAACCAAATAGCAGCTTGCTAGCGTTATATCGCTTACTTATTACTCCATATTTATATTTCCACGTACATATTTATCTTTCCTATTTTTTTTTTGGTTTTCATTTATCTTTCCTATTAGATACTACATTCTAGTTTGTCATGGTATCATATAGAGACCCTAATTATCCTTTTAACATGCCTCCCTTTCCAGGGTCACATAATACAAGGACTAGATTTGTAAAAGCCTGCCAACAAGAAGGAGCAAGTCAAAATGAGCCAATAATAAATCACAGTAAAATTGTTGTTTGCAAACTATATATCTCGAATCCGCTCCCATCACCTGATTTGCTCCTGCAGTAACCATGACTGATGATTTGTACAACTTGTTTTCTCGTTGCAACTGTACAAGTAATACAAAATAGTATACTGTCAATTTAAGAAATAAACCAGCAAATCCTCATAACTAATCATATTATGCACTTCAAGACTTACCTTATTAGTCAGAGCTTCCCTGAGCTCTCGAATACCTTCATCAGCACCGTATCGGCTAATTTGAGGCTCCCATACAAGTTTTTCCACTCTGTTCAATGCTTGCTTTGGAGGTTGCCAATAAACCACTCCCTATATATGACGAAAGCAGAAATAAAAAGTTGTGAATTCAAGAATCACCACAATAGACAATAAACATAAAATGTGAAAGTTCTTTTCAAAGAAATTACTCCATAACAGAATGATGTTAGACTATTATCTTGGATAACCATATAACATCTTGCAGATACTAAAGCTTCAATAGTCTTAAGAATGAACTCGATAAAGCTTTTCTCCTGAACTTAGCCTGTCATGAGAATTACAAACAGCTAAATCTTGGCTCATAGTACTAAATACCAATTCTACCTTTAACTTTTTCTTCAGCTATTTCGCAAAATTGAGATTTTTCCAGTTCTCATGGTGATCAAACTTCAGAGTTGACATTTAAGAGGGGATTAAGCTCCTAACCATCGTTTGTTATCCTCAAAACTAGTAAATTCATAGGAACGTGTCCAATTTCATATAGGAATATGATATTTGAAATATTTTGGAAGCATGTAAATTTGGTAAACAGCAATTTGAGGGCTCGTTAGGTATCCAAATTTTAAAATCATCAATTCCAGATCATAGTACAAAGCAAAGGGAAACAAACCTGGGCAAGAGACGTGGAATATTTTACACTCTTTACTAACTATTGAATCTGGAAAAATACAAAAATGAAGCAACACTTCCAATTTTTCTCAAATACAATTTGTTGAAAAATAGATCACGTGTTTCACCTGTTCTCCATGATGTATACTCAAACAAGCTACACTAGTTAAGAATGAAATAACTATGGATGAACCTGCTGACACTTCAAACTTCAAAGACATCAAAATAAGCAAATTGTGATCAATCCCAATGGTTCATAAAATCATAACAAGATGAAAAATCAAAGGCAAAACAATAAGTAGAACTGATACACACAACAATAACTTAGAAGGGTCGAAAATCTAACAAAAATAAAATTCCCGTAAATTACACAAAACCATTTTTTATATACCCTATATTTTACTTAGCGATCACTTTTTCTTTTTGTTTTTCTTTTTCATTTAACCACCTCTTATTTATACTCTCTTAACAAATCTCCACCATATATAATAGAGAAAATTACCTAAACAGAACCCCATCTTTCAAGCTGACTAAACTTTAGTACCCGTCGTTTAAATTATCATAACAATATCTCATCTATTGAGTCCGACCAAAGATTAGTATCTGGATTATTGTTCAAACGTTAAGTTAACAGACCGGTGTTAGGTATCAGGGGTAAAATTGTCCACCTATCTTAGGCAAAATTGTCCACCTACCTTAGATATTTAACACTGATATGTTAACTTAAGGTGTGAACAGTAATCGAGGTACTAATCTTTGGTCGGGCTCAATTGATGAGGTACCGTTCTAATAGTTTAAACGACGAAGTACTAAAGTTTAGTCAACGTAAAAGATGGGGTTTCGTTTAGACAATTTTCTCTATAATATTTTGTTAGAAATTTAGTTAAGATATGTTACATTGCACATTTGTTTCTCCAAATTTACTAATGAACTAGTTCATATCCCACACCTTGTGCGGGTATATTTATATATTTGATATTTTTTTGAATAAAATGACATTAGTTTGTGTATGTGGGAACTAATGATATATTTATGAAAAAAACAATCAAATTAAATATTTATTTTAATTTATCACTAACAAAAATTTTGTAAAAAAAAGAAAAAAAAAGAGAATATAATTTTTAACTTACAAAACTTACCTTTAGATCTTTCCGCATTGTGAGAAATGTTGTAAACAAAATGTAATATTTTACAAAATGAATCTAATCAAATTTTCTAAAACAATTTGTTGCGTATGAGATGGTGTTTAGTCCGATTGAAGTCTACTAAAAATTAATTTAAAAACTAACATTTTAAAAAAATCAAATCTGATCAAAATTTTGTTGAAAAAATATTATGTCGAAAAAGATAAATAATAAAGATAAAAATGAATCTCTTTAATGAAAAAAACGATTTACACATATTTTAATTTATCACTAACGAAATTTTTGTGATGAAAAAGAAAAAGAGAATTATTTTATTTTTGAAAAATGTTTTAAAAAATAAAAACAAAAACAAAATATAGATTGAAAAAAAACGAATTTGAGCGAAATTTTAAAAATTGTTTGTTGCTTATTAGATGGTGTTTAGGCCAATCAAAATCTGATCAAATTTTTTTAGCATTTTGGCATTTTAAAAACAATAATCAAAATATTAAAAAACAGTCTATTACTTATGAGATGGTGTTTAGGTTAATTAAAATATGATCATAAATTAATAAAAAAAAAAGCGACAAAACATGAAAAATACGACAAAGCTTATTTTGGAACATGAAAACTACGACAACAAATGAAAATTTTCAAAACATATCAATATACGAATTTTTGCTTATTAGATGGCGTGAGATTTACCTAGAAAAAATACAACGAAGCGATAAAGTTGTAACCTGGAAAATGTCTTCAAATTGTCGGAACTTGAAAAAGACGATGAAACATGATCAATAAAAAGTAGAATTGAAACTGAAAGATGTAGAAATTTGTAGATGAACATTAAAAATAAGAAAAGTGTATTGACTTATGAGAAGGTGCGTTCCATATATATATATATATATATATATATATATATATATATATATATATATATATATATATATATATATATATATATATATATATATATATATATATTGGAAATAATGTGAGAAGTGTACTTGAGAAGTTTGCGTTAAGTATATATGAAATCAAGATATTGCTTCCATTGTAAGTTAACATCGTAACGTACACGAGAAGTTTAATAATCAATCTATCATATCCTTAAAAAATTAAAAATTTATAATTTAGATACTGTTTCGGTAAAAAAAAAAAGATGAATTTTGGCTTAATTTGTGATTTAGTAAAATATATAATCCGAGAAAAAACGTGAGGCTGCCACGTTAGCATTATGTCGCCTCCTTTAGTAAAGTATATAGATTATTTACAAAATTAAAAAGAAAAAAAGCCTAGATTTTCCAAAAGTTAACCTGGTGGTTAGAGGTATCAAGAGTTAACTCGACCCGTAAAATCAATCCGACGAACCCGAATTCGAACTAGCCCCGAAAATTTTGAAAAAGAGAATAACCGGAACCGATCCGTTGGAAACCGATTTAACCCGAAAAAATAAATGACCTCAAGTAAACGACCTGAATAACCTAATAGTCAAAAGTAACCCGACTTGATAAGTCCTGATTGCGCAAAGTAATCCGACTTGAATGACCCGATAACCCAAAGTAACCCGACTTGATATGCCCCGATAATCCGAAGTAACCCGACTTGAAATGACCCTATAAACCCGTATAATTTAGTAACCCCGTCTACAATAACACAAGTGCTTAATGGTACATTCATTATTATTATTATTATTATTATTATTATTATTATTATTATTATTATTATTATTATTATTATTTACACATCCTTTCAATATATTGTTGGATCTAAAAAAGGTTTACTACTGAAGTGACATTTTAATTCTTAAAGTATTTTTTCTATTTTAATACATTAATATTATAATTCAATAGAAAATTCTAATAAGTGTAATATGGGCCGTTCAAGAGTGTCGAGTGTGGCCTAAACGATTGTCTTGGAAGATGCCGTAGTCACATGCCCTTGTTGATCGTGTTGATCATGGTTATGTTCGAGGTCTCCGAAGATCCTCCATCTAGGTGGGGGCAACGTTGTGGGATCCACATTTCCGCAGGAGGTATGCCATCCCCTAAAAAATGTTTCTACTATCCTGCTTCCTGGCGGCGAGACACCGCGCTAGTTCATCTATCCCGTGTCCTCTCCATGTTTTGCTTGCCTCGAGTATTCCACGTCTTCTCCCAAGGTGTAGTTGTTCCGGCTTTTTGGATCTTTCTTACATTTTCGGTTTTTGTTTGTGGTGATTGTATTGTTTCCCTCTTGGTTCTTTTTGCATGACGGTCTGCCTGTTTGCCGATTGTCGGCCTCTCGATACACCAATTACTTTTGGTGTAATCGAACATCTTACCTTCTTGATCAAAAAAATAAAGAGTGTCAAGAGTATATATATTGAGTCACATGTTAAATTAACTCAATCCATTTAGCCCACGATAAAGTTGATATTTCAATAATATTTTATTTGATTTATATCTTCGTATAAATTTTAGATTAAATTACAAAAAACCACTTCTTATTTACTCATTTGTTCACTTAATCATCTCTTATATTATTATTTTCATTTAACTATCACATATTTTAATCCGTATCCCAAAGCAATTAATTAGTTTTTGGTAAGACCCATTAAATTTAAATGAAAACTGGATAGTTTAGATGAAATATTAATAAGGTGGTTAAATTTTAACGGATTATAAATATTGGGTGTTTAAATAAAAATAAAAGTATAATAGGTGGTTAAGTGAAAAACGATTAAATAAGAGGTGTTTTTATGTAGTTTATTAATTTTAATGAAAAAAGTGTATATGTAAGAGTTACTCGAACCCGTCCCAACAGAGTAACCCAAATTTAACCCGACAAATTGCCCGATTCAAAACTAAACCGAATCAAGATGTTAGGCAAACCGACCCAGTTTCAACCCAACATGAACATTACTTGACCCGACTCAAACCTAATTGACCTGCCCCAATTGACACCTATACCCAAAACCATTAAAAACTGAACTAACTCAAGCTGAATGACCTGAGAACCGAACTAAACAAATTTGTTATGATTCAAGAACCAAGGCTATATAATAATCCGTATTAACCCAAACAATTGTTACCCGATCCAAACCGCTAAAAGGAGAAGTTGTTTTGACCTGACCTGTTTGGACCCTAGTCTGTTGTGAACGACCCGAACCCAACCCGTTTGACACCGCTACCGAGAACCGAACTAAACTGATTTGTTATGACCCAAGAACCAAACTAAATTGATTAGTTATGAATCGAGAACTGAGGCTATCCGATGACCCGTTTTAACCGGAACATTTGATGCTTGACCCAAACCGACCCAAAACGGACCGATGAATAACCAACTCTGCTTTTGACCAGACCCGTTTCACCCCGAACACATTTTAACCCGACCTGAACTATTGGCTCCGTTTGACACCTCTATGCTTACCTCTCCTCTTCTTCCTCCATGCAACCTTTCCTCATCTTCCTCTCTACAACAAGGGTTGTTTTTGTTTCATATTAACTAAGAAATTACATCTTTTCGACTTGTGTGCACAAGAAAGAGAAGAGCGAAAAAAATCAAAACTAATGATCCAAAGTCCAAGCAAGACAGAAACAGTGAAAGCTGACTCGCCCTTCCGTACTTGGTGTAGAAGCTCAACTAAGAATGAAGTATAGTTTACCGTGCCTTGATTATTCGTTCTCCTCTCAGCCTTAAGGGTTTTGAATTTTGTGAGCTCTAAGTTTTACGGGTTGTTAATTTTATAGTGTTGGTTGTTGTGAAAAGTGTATCCAATTTCTAACAAATCGAACCATAAACATCAACCAGATGCAATTTCGTATTCCATTCCAACTCTCCTATTAACTATGTTGCTACGTGGATGTTTGATTCAGGTTGCTTCAAAGTAAATTGTGGGAGGTTTTGACGTGACATCCACAAACAATCTATATTACTTACTAAAACAAACGACACTAAATCCACATGTCAATCAACTAGGTATGCCACATAGGATTTTTTCTAAAATATTTACTAAAATGCCATGCTATTTAAATTTTGTGTTATTCATCTTATTAATTAAAATAAAAAGATTTTGTTAACTAACTAGCTAAATTAATAAATTTAAAAATACTTTTAAAATATTTTTCGTAAATTCTAAGTAAATTTTCAAATAAAAAAATATATGATAACTAACTAATTGCTAAATTAATAAATTTATAATTTTTTAAATTTTTAATACGGCATTCAATTTTATTTATTTTGTAAATTTTGTTATTTTTTTAAATTTCAGCTTTGATAGTAAGGAATTGATTTTAATTTTACTTATATAGTTTCGTATTTTAATAAATTTAATTTGGTGAATTCAGTTACGTAAATTTACACTATAATTTTCATCTTCCGATTAATCAATATCTATATCTATTATACATACTTTTTTTACTAAACTAACAGACTGATATTCAAAATTGTACGTAACTTTTTTTTGTTGGAGATTTTCCATGATTCCAAGATTTTAATCAATTAATAAATTATAGATTATAGTCAATTTTCATTTTTTTAATTTTTATTATTTTAAACAATTATTAATCAATATCAAAAATCTATCCAAATCTCCTTTTCTATTCTATAAATATCTACATACTCTACTAAAACAAACGACAATTATAAAAACTACCGAATCACAATCTAGATCCCAGATTTTTTTAATAATATTTTTTTTTGATTTATTTCAAACTATACAATCGGTTGAAAAATTTTTTTAAAAAAAACCATCTAATCTAGATTTGTTTTTGTTAGAGGAATTTATGATAATAAAAAATATAAAATAAACCAACGGATCTAAATTTGTGTTTGTTAAAAGAACTTACGATAATATTTTTAAAATAAATAAAATTCCTCCAACAAATAACATAAAATTTAAAATTCCTCTAACAAATTATATTTTAATGTAAATTTTAAATTTCCTTCGTCAAATCAAATCTTCAAAATATAAAAATTAAAATTTAAAATTCGACTAAAAATCAAATCAGTTTTGAAAAATCTTTTTACAGTTGGCTAACAACCATATATTGCTCCGATTTACTAAATAAGATTTTGTTTTTATTTTTTTATGTTAGATTTTTCAGTCTTATGTTAACCTTCTTTTCTACGATACGAAAACTTCTTGCGTACACTTCCCACGTCAATTTTACTATATATATGTGAAACAAACTTTCAGTCTCAATCCTACTGTATATTGATAATGTTTCGTTTCTTTTTCAGGGTTCTGGTTATGATTCTAAATTTCAGGTTTGAAGATTTCAGGTACGTGTTCGTGTTTCGATTCAGGTACGTGTTCGTGTTTCGATTTTCGTTTGATCTACTTATTTCTATAATTTTCGATTTTCGATATGAAGATAGCTTACAGGTTTGTGTTCGTGTTTCGATTTCCTATTGATCTACTTATTTCTATAATTTCTTATTTTCGATTTGAAGATAGCTTCCATGTTCGGGTTCAGACTCGTGTTTTAATTTGTCATTTTGTGATTTCACAAAAATTGTTTCACTTCAGTTTACGTTATTTTCAATCCAAACATTTCGTTTCGTTTGAAACTAAAAATTATGTTTTGGCATTTTAAAACTAAACTTTTTGTATCCTAATTGTATGGTTTCAATTTCGTTATTGTAAAAACTATTTTGCTTCAAAATCTTTTATTCTATTTTTTTTTTTGTGAAAAACAAACCTATCGGATTAGATATTTTTATTGAAAAATAAACATATCGGATTACATTTCCTCTTT